>CAOLHI010001724.1:0-341869 GCA_948474755.1 Ctenosaura bakeri | reverse complement strand
TGCTAAGAAACTCTCCCCTAAGCAGGCGAGATGGGCTGAATTTTTCCAGAGATTCCGATTTAAAATTGTTTTCAAACCTGGCCGAACTAACCAACTGGCGGACCCTCTCTCTCGACTTCCCTGTTTTGCAGAGTCCCCTGCTACGTCCTCCCACTCCAATACCTTGTTTCCTGCCTCCTCTCTGGCTTCTCAAGTGACTACTCGTGCATTAGCAAAGACAAGGCTTTCTGCCTCCTCTCTTTGTGACTCCGCTCTCCGCGATGCTATCATTCATGCAGCGCATGCAGACTCCTGGCTACCGGCAAACAAGGATAAAATAGAATGGGTTGATAATCTCCCCTTTTATGGCACCAAGGTCTACGTTCCCCCTGCTGCCCGCGAGCAGGTACTTCATCGTTATCATGACTCCAAACCCGCTGGACATTTTGGGTTTTTGAAGACATTGCATGCGATTCGCCGCCTTTTTTGGTGGCCTGGATTAAACCCCTCCGTGCAAACTTACATTAAGCAGTGTGCCACTTGCAACGTTTCTAAATCGCCCACATCTAAACCTCAAGGGCTCCTGCAACCTCTGCCTGCGCCTGCTAGCCCCTGGTCGGTCATCGCATGGGATTTTATCGTGTCTCTTCCCTCTTCACACGGCTTTCATGTTATTTGGGTTGTTACTGATCACTTTTCCAAGCAATGTCATTTTGTGCCTTTAAAGAAACTACCCCGTGCTGACCAGCTGGCTGACCTGTTCGTTAATCATGTATGGAAACTTCACGGACTACCTTCGGTGATCATTTCGGACAGGGATCCAATTTTCACTTCCAAGTTTTGGACTTGTCTACTGAAAACCCTGGGAGTCACTCAGAAACTCAGCAGTGCTTATCACCCTCAAACAGATGGCCAATCTGAGCGTGTTAACAAATCTCTTGAACAATTTCTTAGGTGTTTTGTTTCTGAGAACCAGAATGATTGGGCTCCGCTCCTTCCGTTCGCTGAGTTCGCCATCAATTCTGCGGTTCATACCTCTACTGGGAAACCCCCCTTTGAAATAGTTTACGGCTTCCTTCCTTCTCCTTTCCCCCCCTCTCCCTCTCTTCCTCCGCTCCTCCTTCTGTTTCTGCTTGGGTCTCTAAATTTTCTGGCATTTGGCAATCCGTCTCAGATGCTATAGCATCCGCTAAAGCTTCCCACAAACGTTTCGCTGACCGTAAACGGCAGCCTAATCCCCTTTACCAGCCCGGGGATTTGGTTTTCCTTTCTTCTAAGAACATTTCCTCTCCTTCTCCGTCTAAAAAACTTTCCCCTCGTTTTCTCGGACCTTTTCCTGTGAAAAGGGCTATTAATGATGTCTCTTTTGAACTAGATCTCCCTTCTTCCCTCAAGGCTATTCATCCTGTTTTTCATTCCAGTTTGCTGAAGAGGGCACCTTCGCTGACTTCTTCGCCGGCTGATGTTCCTCAACGCCCCGACTGACTTGCTACTGCATTCATATTACTATTTAGTTTTCTTGTCTTTCTACTGTTCCGTGATATTTTCTATATTTTGTGTATCTTTATGTATATATTTTTTTTAAAAAAGTGGGGCAGGATGTCGGGAGTCCTCCATGTTTTATTGTTTTAGGATAGCAGTAGACTGAGGAAATAGTGATAGTAGGCTGTTAGCTATTCCCAGGCGCCAACCATTCCTTCTGGCTGGAATTTCAAAGGAACCGTTTGGCATGATGACGTTCGTTCTTTTACAACTATCTTAGGAGAAACTGTCTGTTAAAGTGTAAGGTGGGGGGAAAACGTTCCATTCTCGAGCTTTAATGTCTGAAGACAGCATCCCTTACTATGTTACAATAAATCTTCTATTAAGTTTGTTGATCCGTGTAAGAGTGAATCTGTTCCTGACACCAATGCTCTTGTCAATGCCAACCCATGCAGTACTCTTCTGATGATGGTGGAGTACATATAGGAACAATCTCTATCTCTATACCAAGAGACATGAGCCTAGGATTTTGGTAACATGAACGGGTGTGGATCCTTCAACTCCTTGACCTCAATTGTGATGATGATGATGATGATGATGATGATGATGGTGATGTCGGCACCAACATCAGTGAAGAGAAAGAGGCAGTCATGGTCTTACCTGGAGTTCTGCAACAGTAAATTCCTATTCTGAGTTTTGCTGAGACTGGGTTTTGGAGCAGTCCTGCAAAGGCCCTATTGCTGGTAAGAAGCTGACTAACTAATCATCTGAGGCTGTGCAAGTTCAACGAGGACAGGTTAATGAATGGGACCTTGCAAAGCTGAAGCACACAGCATTGGTGTGATCAGCTCCCAAGGACTTGTGGACTGGGTGATGGTGTTCATGCCTTGGCCTCAACAAGGCAACTGTGTGGCCTTCACTTCCCACCTGTAACTGCCTTGATGTCAAAGAGTGTTAAGTCTAGCCATGGTAGTCTTAACACTACCATGTTAAGTGTTGGCTAGAAACCATTTAGGGAGCTGATGGTGGACTGTCTCTGAGACTGGCAGTACCGTCATGGGTAGAAACCACTGCCAGAGCCAATGGCAGATGGTCTCTCTGAGACTCAGCTGCTCCTGAAGACTAAGAGGCATACCTGGCAACTGAAGATGAAGCAAAAGGGGCCAAAGGCTCTCTTGTGCCTCATGTTGCCTCAGATGTGCTGCTGTTACAGAAGCAGTATGCAAAGGCTTGATCTGAACAGTAATGTCAGAGGCACTAAATATTTCTCCTAGAGCAGCGCCTTAAAGTGGCTACTTAAAGTGGGATAAATAGTTGGTAATGGGAGCAATTTCCAATATTGTGACACTCTGCAAGGCAGAAAGGGCACCTGGAGTGTCCATCATTATCTGGGATCTTTCCTCCACATGAGGAGCAATGTTTAAAGACCACTGCCAAGGCCATATACTGAACAATCCCCATCTGTCTGTCCACCATCCAGAAGTGAGTATCCAATCCAAGAGATCGAACAAAGTCAAAATGCAAGAAGGACCAAAGCCTGTGAAACAAAGCTGAGGTAAGTACAAAGACTGTAACAAAAGGAAACCCAGAAGGCTCTTCATGGTGCTGCTGTGGTGGGGAACAAAAATGGAACTGAGGATTTTGGTGGGAAGGTGGCTGTATACCCCCTAGGAGAAAGGGCAAGTTTCCTGCCAAAACGTATCTCATAATGCTCTAGGAGGTTCCAAGCCATGCACTGTGCAGGTGTAGATGACCAATTTGTGTGAGTCACAGAGACCACGAGGAAGAAGGAACTACTATCTCTGTAGTGAGACCGTTGCTTTCAGGGCAATACAAAGAGGGCTGTGGTGGACACCCTGTCCCAACCAGCTCTGCCGTCCCAGCCCCTGGCCTCCTATCACTCATCTGGCCCTTTTACCCTTAAAGAACCCCTCCTGGACTTGGTTGCTGGGACTCAAACTGACCATATACTGGGCAAGTGGATGTCTTCATTGTTAGGTTCTATGTGTGATTTCTTTTTATTGTTAATTATTAAACTAACACATTCAGACAGAGATGGACAAAATAAAACCAGTAAAGGTTTATTACACAACAAATAAAATAAACATTTAGCCCTGCATGGATTTCACACACAGTACAGTATAATACGTTTCCTTCAAACAAAGCAACATTTTCCCTTGAACTCTTTCCACATGCTTAGCTCTTAAAGTGCTATTCAAATCTCTCTCATTCCTCCTCTTCTCAACTGGCCCTATCCAACTGATCTTCTCAAAATTTAATCCATTCCTACCTGCCCCATCCCTATCTCTATTTCAGCCTGGCCCTAACTCTATTTTTTTTATCTGACCCTTTTACAAAGTGAATGGCTTCTAGAAGAAAGAGGACAGTAGGAGAAAACACCTAGTTTTCCTTGGTGGGGATTTTCAGAGCCTGGGAAAAACCACTGAGAAAGCTTTTTATGTCCACTCTAGATATGTGAAAAAAAAAGTGATGGGAGGTTCAGCTGCTATGGCTATGAATTGTTGATAAGTCCTACAAACAGACAGGAATCTGTCAAATTCCATCCCAAACTCAACATGGATTTCTCAGAAATAAGTCATGCCAGACTAATCTTAACTCCTTTTATGATAGGGTTACAAGCTTGATAGGTGAAGGGAATGCTGTAGACATGGCATATCTTGACTTCAGTAAGGCCTTTGAGAAAGTTCTCCATGACATTCTTGCAAAGAAGCTAGTAAAATGAGGGCTGGACAGGGTTGCTGTTGGTGGTAACTGGTTGACCGACTGAACCCAAAGGGTGCTCACCAATGGCTGCTTTTCATCCTGGAGAGAAGTGACTAGTGGGGTGCCACAGGGTCCTGTCTTGGGCCCAGTGCTATTCAACATTTTCATCAATGACTTGGATGAAGGAGTGGAATTTGCAGATGACACCAAATTGGGAGGGGTTGCTAATAGGATCAAATTTCAAAAGGACCTTGACAGATTGGAGAGCTGGGCCAAAGCTAACAAAATGAATTTTAACAGAGAGAAATGTAAAGTCCTACCCTTAGGCAGAAAAAATGGAATGTACAAATATAGGATGGGGGATGTGTGGCTGGATAGCAGTACACATGAAAGAGATCTAGGAGTCTTGGTAGATCACAAGCTGAACATGAGTCAGCAGTGTGATGCGGCAGCCAAGAAAACCAATGCGATTCTTGGTTGCATCAATAGGAGTACAGTGTCTAGATCGAGGGAGGTAATGGTACTACTCTAATCTGCATTGGTTAGGCTTCATTTGGCATACTGTGCACAGGTGTTGGCACTTCAATTCAAGGAGGATATCGATGAGCTGGAACGTGTCCAGAGGAGGGTGACCAAAATGGTGAAGGATATGGAAGCCATGCCCTATGAGGAATGGCTTAGGGAGCTGCGTATGTTTACTATGCAGAAGAGAAGATTAAGAGGGGACATGATAGCCATGTTTAAATATTTGAAGGGATGTCATATTGAGGAGGGGGCAGGCTGCTGCTCCAGACTCTAGGACAAGGAGCAATGGATTCAAGCTGCAGGAAAGGAGATTCCACCTGAACCTCAGGAAGAACTTCCTGATGGTCAGAGCTGTCTGGCAGTGGAATATGATGCCTCGGAGTGTGGTAGAGTCTCCTTCTTTGGAGGTTTTTAAGCAGAGGCTGGATGGCCATCTGTTGGGAATGCTTTGATGGGTGTTCCTGCACAGCAGGGGGTTGGACTTGATGGCTCCTGGGGTCTCTTCCAACTCCATGATTCTATGATTTTAATGAGATCAAAGTTAATGACCATCAGCCTACCTTGAGGCTACGATTTTCAAATGTTAATACAGTGCTCTGTAAAGATCATTTTCTTTTGTGTATCATAAATGTACTGCCAATTCATTTTCACTGAATGACTTAGAGCCAGATGAGTAATTGCAGAGGGCCGCACTGGTGCTTTTCAGTGCCACCACCATTTTGGCTGATTTTTGATAGACTGGGGGACTCAAAGGCTTGGGGAAAGCAAGCTGCTGCATTTGTGGATAGTCTGGGGGAATACTGACCAGTTTGGGGGTAAAACAAAAGGCTGAAAATTGGCCTGAAAAAAATATAAATGTAGGAAGGGTTCTGGGTGCTTTGGGGGCCATATCCAAGAGGGCTGCTTATGGCCCCCTTTTCCCACCCCAGCTTCAAATTTTATTGTCTATAGAAGAGGGACAGACCTCTATTCTATCTTGCTTTCTTTAGCAACATACACAAGCCTCCATCTTACTTTCTTCCTCTGCTCCCTGAATTCAGAAATATACCTTCCAAATCTCAAATCTCAAACTACACAGAGAACTGGTGGGAAAATATATAGAAACTGGCCTTCCCTGGTGTAAAGTCTTATTTCTACTCTTTCCAGAGATAAATAACTGGGGAAGAGGGTGGGGGTGCAGCTGCATTTGTGTCCCTTCTCAGCTTCCAAGAAAACGTTTGGCTGATCATGTGAAAAAAAAAAAGTAACACTGGACTAGGTGAAACTTTGGTGTGGTCCAGGAAAGCATTTCTGTTCCAAACTACCTAAAACTGATTGAAACAGAGAAGAAGTATGCCAAAGAACTCATCAGGAAGAACAAAAACACAGCCTAATACAAAGCTGTTGGTATGCCTTTGCTTGGTATGATTAAGGAAACTCGAGTCTTGATCATAATTTAACCTCTTCCTTCCCCTACATTATTTCATCCCCTCACCACATCCACAAGAAACCAAATATGGCAGAAGTGAGTGAACTAAATTTTTACCTCCCAGTGACTGAACACCAGCTGTGGACTGGCCAGGCCACTTGTTCTCTTTCTGATTTCATCAGCAAAACCAAAGCTCTCTGCTACTGGCAGCACTGCCTTGATAATAAACACATCTGTCCCTTCTTTCATCTCCTCTTGCAGCACCCGGCCTTCTCTTTTAGACAAGACCGCATATACACGACCTGTAAAGCACAGAGACTCAATTCACTGAGCTTGCCACATCTTTTTTATCCATTCAGATATGTAATTACAAAATTAGGAGGACAAACTAATAAACATGACAAAAGAGGCAAGAGTGGCCTCATGAAACAGTATTGGTAGCTGATTAACATAAAACAAGGCAAAAAAAACCCCCTCACTCCAGTGTTTAAGAGAGAAGGTGCAAAGGGAGATGGACTTGGACTTTTCGGATAATCTGTTGGGACAATTTCAGCAGTAATACTGGAGTTACATGTTGTTATATATGACTGCTAACACTGACTTCACCCTAATCATTTACTATGTGGGCTATTTATGCACATTATTTTTTAGTGTCAAAATAGGCTGACACTGCTATGTATTCTCAGTAAACATCATGTTTTTCTCAACTTCAGAAGAACTTTGAGATGATTATCCAATATCCAAGTGTGGTATAGTGAGTTGTACTAGGACATCAAGAGATCAGGGTTCAAATCCCCACTCAGCCATGAAAACTCACTGGATGATCTTGAGTAAGTCAGTTTCTCACAGTCTCAGATGAAGGCAATGGGAAACCCTCTCTGAACAAATTTTGCCAATAAAATTCCATGATAGGCTCTCACTTTAGTGTGTCCATAGCTGGGAATGACCAGAAGGTACACAACAACAAGAACTAATAAATACAATTATGAACTAATATACTAAGGCAGAAGGAACCACAACACTATTGATTCATCAGATAATCATGGGTGAGGCCAAAGAAAATTCAATTATCTGCTGGACAGTACTATTATTACTATCAATAACAACAACAACGTCATGAAATTCATGGTAAGCTTTATGACTAAGTCTTCTACCTACAAATACATTTTTTTTAAACAGGCAACCCACTTAATGTAAGTTGTTGGGTTCCCCTCCCCCCGCTTACCTAGGACTTCTGCTGTTGCCATAATTTCACAGGTGTACATGGCAGCTACCAGTCTCTGGGGCTTTACTTGCATAGCATAACGGCACGCTTCCTTCATAGTTGCAATTAGCTGTCCAGATAAAGGGCCATAGCAGTCAGCAACCAAAGTATCTCCTTTACACTTATTAGATGATTTAAGGCTATACTGATCACTAGCCTGGAGCTCATTCTCAGACATGGATTCAGCATCTTCAGATCTAGATATTGGGCCAGTTACATCTTCTGCCTCTTCTGTAGTCTTCCTTTCTTCTGCATCTTGTCTATTAATTGACATTTGCTTCTCAAATTTACTCATGTCCCATTTCTCTACAGAAAAGCAAACACCCATAAGCGGTTCTTCACACATTGGCCCTGAAAGTGTAGCCAACTGAAAGCCACTCACTATGCTGTTGTCAAAATCCCGATACAGATTTGCTTCCTTTGATAGTTTGCTTCCTTCTAAGCACTGCCAAACAGATCTCTTGTAGCCTCCACATCTGTTCAACAAAATGTTAGGCCCACATTTTCGGGGACCAAAGGACCAGATGTCATCAACAGCGTTCCTCCATTTCCAGCCCTGTAGATGTTGTTCTAGTTTTTGTTTGAATTCCTGTATCTGATCAAGGGTCTTATGATTCATCTCAGTTTTCTTGCCTTCATTAAAATAAGAGGTGAAACGTTCTATTGTTCGAATTAAATCACTGTTTTTCTCAAGAAGCTGAGTTACCTCCTCAGGAAGGGGTGTTGCTCTGACATTGAGGGTTGCGTATTTGTTTGGTGTTGATATTCTTATGAGTCCTTCTGAATCCACCTGCACACCTTCAGGGATTTTATTCTGCTCCTCTTTACTCTGGTGTATGACAGCGAACTTCTGCTGCTTTCCTATTTCTTCATTTACCATGTCAACTTTTGGGGGCCTTGTTATTGTTTCTCGAAATGGAATAACTGGTTTTGATGCACTAATTTCTATCTTGGCAAACCTACAGAAAGCCAAAAAGCAAAAAGTTAGTTCTAATGCCAGATAGAAGGAAAATGTCAAGGGGTCTACTCGTGACATCACATGATGCCAATATCACACAGTATCATACTTCCTGTTTATAATTTATAATTATTTTTTCCCAGCCTTTCTCCCCATCTGAGATCCAAGGTAGCTTACAACAGATAAAAACAAAATGTAGCTAAAATTTCTTTGACACAATTTTTTTAAATAAACAATTTTATTAAAAATACTATATTAAAACAGTTTAAAAACATACTAAAACAGGGTAAAAAGAATAAAAGCAGAATACGCCCCACTGAAAGACCCTAGTTGCCACATTAAGTTAGAGTCAAAGGCTCACTTAAATAAAAGCCTTTGTTGTTGGCAGAAAGAGAACAGATAGGATGTCATCCAAGCCGCCTGTGGGAGGCAGTTCCACATTTTATTGTACCACTATCACAGATTACACTCTCTGAACAGATTAAATAATTACTCAATAATTATTCAGTGGCACAAGCTAAGGAGAAGCAATGTTTATTGTATAGCAGCTAGCAATTACATTTCTACATCACTTATCAGTGCGAAGCACTTCCTAAGCAGTTTACAATGTGTTTAGCTAAGTGCCCCCAATAAGCTCAGTACTCATTTTACCAACCTACGGAAGGACGGAAGGCTGAGTCCACCTGGAGCCCTGCGGGATCGAACTCACAAGGTTGTGGTTGTGCTACCGGCACTTAACCACTGTGCCACCAGGGCTCTATTTTATCACACTTGAAATTCTCCTAAGCTCAGCCAATAAGGTTATTTATTTATTTATTTGGGCCTATTTCAAAGCAGGCCTATTTCAAAACCTGATGTATTCTTGATGTTGACATCTCCAGGAACAGAACAGATCCAGGTGCTATGTTTCACCTGACAGTTCATTTGTCTTCCACTTTAGTAGGTTCCCCTTTCATGAATTTGATTATTCACAGATTGTATTTCCTCCCTCCATCTTGCGGGCCAATACTTCCCCTAGATTTTCAGAATCAGCAGACTTAACCTGATTATAGGCCATTTCTGCACAGCATCGCTAAAATGTGATACCTGAGGGTTATGGTCATTTCAGGGGCTGCGATTCTGCACAATATCATTGACATCCAGTAGCCAACCAGTAGCTGGCCTGTCCACAAGTGTCATTAGAATGCCTCATTTTGAGTTCAAATAAGGTGTTCTAGTGACGCTTGTGGATTGGCTGGCTACTGGATGGTGATGACGTCATGCAGAATCACAGTCCCTGAAATGACTACAACTCACAAGTATCACATTTTAGTGATGCGGTGTGGAAATGGCCTTAGAATCAACCCGCTGCATTCTAGTTCCTTGCTACATTCTCCTCTTCCCCATTTCCCCTGCCTCCCATCATCCCAACAACACCAGCCCCTATCTTTTCTTACTGAACTCCTCAAAAATCCATCTCCTAGCCCCATTTCTCATCTTTCTCCATCTCCCATTTTTTCAACAGCACCAACACCTACCTTCTGTTATACATGCCCCATGATCCAGGTCTTAGCCCCACATTTCACCCTTTCCTGTCTCCTACCCTCTGACAGCACCTGCCTCTATCTTTTCTTACTTCACATCTCACAATCTACCTCCTAGCCTCACTTTTCATCCTTCTCCCATCTCTTGTCCTCCAACAGCACCTGTTCCCAGATGGACTCCTTTTTGTCCCCAAAAGTATCCCAAATGTTGTCTATTTGTGTGTGAAATGTCTGCATGTCAAGCAGAAACCCTGCCACACAGGCTATGGAACCACTTGAAAATGACCGACAGTAAGTTGACATTATTCCACAGCTGTTCGAAACTTTAAGTCATATACCAGCAATACTGCAAAAAATTGTGTGAGGGGTTTTTGGTCTTTTCACGTATTAAAAACTAAAGTTACAAGCTTAACTGACTTCTAAATATTGCCAAAAACACTAAACCATGAACATTTCTGCAAAACATATAAAACAATCTGAGGGGGAGCAGGGAATGCTACACAGCGCTAAAATGTAACAGCTTCTTAAAAATCAATCAGTCAGGGCAAAACAAAGACATAAAAAGATAAGAAAAGGCACTGGTATCAGAGTTTATGATAAAGGCTCCTCCCGTGCTGACACCATCCATGAACATTTCCCCTCATTCTCTACAACCAACCTCTCTTTCAAGTCATCTAAACAACGCTGAAGATGGACTTCTCCTGCTGTAATTAATACATGTTCTCCTGTCTCCTGGATTAAAACCTGGACACAAGGATCAGCCTGATTTAAAAGCTTCATGCCTTTGACCAACTGAGGCATCTCACCTAGGAAGAAAAAAAGACTTTCAAATGAAATACTGTGTGTCAAAGTAACAGATGAGCAGAACCTACAAGGAAGAGAGCACAGACTGGAATGTTAATTTTTGTTTGGTCCATAGAACATTAAAACAGTGAGAGTGTGAAATCAATGTTTTATTTGCAGACATACTTCAGTTAACAAAGTCTCTAACAAATAAGCTCCTTTTTACAAAGTCTTTTTTCACCTGTTCAAATGTCTTTTCTTCTTGTTCTCTGTCTAGTTTTTTAGCCACTGGGAGGATGAAGAGAATAGAGAAACACATACTTTCAGTGTCAGGTTGTAGCAGCCTGTTCGAAGCAAACAATGTAATAAAACCTGAGTGGGAAAAGAATAGGATTCTACCCTAGCTGATCCTACCTTAGATGTGTATGCTTACCTACAAAAAGCAAGGTATACAGCAGCTGCCTCCAGAATCTCTTGCTGAGCATGCATGAACAGCAAAACAGACAGAAAAGGAGACAGCAGATAAACCTGCCCAATCAGCTACACCCAGCATATTAAACAAGCATAAATCTACAAGCTTTGTCACCAGAATGAAAATCATAGGGAAACTGGAGGGTGGTGAAAGAAAAAAAAAGCATCTCTGGATGCAGTTTGGAAAAATAGTTTTTAGACGGTCTCTAAAAGGTTCAAAATGTTTTTGCTGACTTATTCAAGATTTACTTGACCGTTCACATACAGATTTTTAAAAAGTTTTATAAAATGTTTCCTGAAACATGTTGAATTGTTCTCTTTTTTATGTTACAGGAAACTATCTCTGTTCTTTCCATGTCCTGCCTTTGGTACCAAAGTTTTTGTTACAAGAAGTAATGCCCAGGAACACAACAACTCAATTAACTGAGGTATGTTGTTGTGTGCCTTCAAGTTGTTTCTGACTTATGGTGACCCTAAGGTAAACCTATCACGGTTCTCTAGGCAAGATTTGTTCTTTGCCTTTGCCTTCCTCTAAGGCCGAGTGTGACTTGCTCCAGGCCACCCACTAGGTTTCCACTGTCAAGCAGGCATTTGAACCTCAAATCAATACATCACACTGGCTCTCATTAACTAGGGTATACCTGTACCTATTCAAATTGTTTATATCTTGCCTTTCTCCTGATAGGGGACCCCCGCTTACAACAAAGCTAAAATGGGATAAAGCTGAAAACTAGATGATACACACACACAAAAACCCCAAAACAAGCAAACAAGCAAGAACACCAAACAAAAAACCACCACACACACACCAATTAAATAAGATAGTACATTAAAGTGCCATTAGTTTTAGAAGTTGTAAATTCATTGTAAAATTGTTTAAAATGATCTTTAGCATTTAGACTTTAACTATATAATCATAACAGTACAATAACTTACCAGAGAAATTTATTTAAAAAATTTCAACAAGGAACAAAGGGAATTAGCCTTTTCAGACAAACAAGGCCAGGTTTTTGACAAGTGGAAACCAGAGATGGAAATTTGCATTGTAAGAAAGATGGCTGCCATTCAAAACAGTAAGTATATGTCAAGTTCACTGCCCTCCCCCTTTAAAATGTGTATGCCATGTCCAGATGTAATTACATGGACCATTGCCTTGCCACAGCCAATACAGTCATTCCTCAGTTAACAAAGCATCTACATAAAACTCCTTTTTAACAAATCTTCTTACACAAGCCCAGCCTCCCCTTTTCCTCCTGTCTACCTGGACTGTTTTTAGCAGTAAACATTGTAAGAATGGTGAAGGAGGCTGGAGAAAGACACATTTTCAATGTTGGGTTTTATCAGTATGTCCTGCAATAAACAATCCACTAAACCTTGAGCTAGGAAGAGCCTAAAAGATTGGATAATCACAATGTCTACACTAGCCAATCCTACTTTAACTATATGTGCCTCCCTTCAACAAGCAAGTTGTTGCTTAAATAACAGCTACCTCCAGAATTTCTTACTGAGCATGCATGAATAGCAAAACAGAGAAAATGGGAAATGCACAATTTCCTTACCTGTAACTGTAGTTCTTCAAGTGGTCATCTGTGCCCTCACACAATGGGATTCTTTGCACCTGTGCAGAAGCCCTGTCAGAATATTCTAGGGCTGAGTAGCTTGTTGGGAACTCTGCCCTTTCCATGTATTGCTCATGCCTAAGCCCAGCAAGCTACCATCTCCTCAGTTTTTGAAGGCTGCTGAACCAGAAGGCTCTGAAAGAGGGGAAGTAGGATGACCACTCAAACTACAGTTACAGGTAAACAACCTGTTCTTCCTCTTGGTCTCTGTGTCTCACACAATGGGTGATTAAAAAGCTCACCCCAAGGATGGTGAGTTAGGTCCTAGAAGATAGAGGCCAAGATAGTCCAACCAAAATGAACATCTCTTCTGTTGCAATGTATGAAAATGTAATGGACTCCTTGCTTCACAATTTCAGTGTATGAGAAAGTAAACTGCTTCTAGAATTGTTTAGGCTAAGCCTGCCTTGCAAGTTCCCTTGGGAATGTTATTCTGTAATGTGTACTTCCGTGTTATCTGCTTCCCCAGAGCACGCACAGCTGTGTTTTTGTGTGTATTTTGAGACACAGCTTTGTTATGTCTGAAGGGTGTTGTTCTCGCTTGTTTTCCTGATTTCATGACTCTGTAGCATGCTACATAATAGCAAGCCTTGTGATGAGTTCACTGTTCTTTGCTTTTGCCTTAATTAGAGATGGCTAGTTCTGCTGTCACCTAATCTGTTTGATTTATTATCCGCAATAAACACAGTTAAATTGTTAGCTGGATTCTGGAGTGTTTGTTTTACTTAACTCCCAGAGTGCAGGCATGAAATGCTTAAAGCGGGGATTTATTTTTCAGAAGATTTTTCTTTCCTATTTTGCAACATCTTCTGGTTCTGCATTCAAATCTATAGTGGCGGATGAAAGCAGATGGTTGAGACCAGGTTGTTGCCCTACAGAGTTCTAGAACTCACCCCCACAGAGCAACAATGCAGAGGATGAGACATTTCTTGTGGAATGTGCTCAAAGAGATGGAAGCACTGGCTTGCATGCAGGTTCACAGGAAATCCAGATGACCTCCATGATCTACTTAGAAAGACATTGTGCCAACATCTTACGTCCTTTGCATCTGTCACCATAACCAATGAAAAGGTGAGGAGATTGGTGAAATGAGACCATATGTTGGATACAGAATGCCGGTGCATGGCAAAAGTCAAGAGAATGCAAACAGCACTCCAATGAAGTAGATGGCTCAAGCTGGAAGGTAGGTAGAACAATGTCCTGTCCCAGAAAAAACTGGGAAACTACCTTAGGCAAGAAGATAATGTCAGGACACAATTCCACCTTGTCCCAAAGAAAGACAAGAAAGAGTTCAACACAGTGGAGGACTGTTAACTCCTCTGAGTGGCAAGCAGAGGTAATAGCCACAAAGAAAGCAAGTCTTCAAGGTCAACATACATTCCTCCACTGTTGCTAACAGTTGAAAGGGATGTCGCATCAAATGGGACAGCACCAATGACAAATGGGACACCAACCAAGGAGCAACAGGTGGCAACACAGGAAGACAGAGCTGTTGCAACCCTTTAAGGAACCTCTTGACTACTGGATCACAGAAGAAAGTTTGTGACGAAGGCACAGCATATTGGAATGCCACACTCACAGAGATGTAAACCTTAATTAACGAGAAGGCCAGACTTTGCTCTTTCTAGGAAAGCAAGAAGTACAGAACTATGGTCAATGATGGTGGAGAAGGTTCAGACATGCAACTTACAAATGAGCAGAAATATCTCCACTTATAAAGATAAGACCTCTTTCAGCCTGCAGTCACAGTGAATCTAATGGGTTATCCTCCATGCTGTTAACTGGAGGAGAGGGAGGTCCAAGTAGAGTACCTGATTGTTGGGAGTGTGAGAGGAGGTCTGAAGAAAAAGGCAGTCGAATCCAACAATCTTGGGACATGGCAAGAAGAGGTCCAAACCAATGTTGTCTTGGCCAGAAAAGAGCAAGGAGGAGCACATTCATCTTGTTCATGGCTAGCTTATAGAATCATAGAATCATAGAAATTCAGAGTTGGAAGAGACCACACAGGCCATCCAGTCCAACCCCCTGCCATGCAGGAACACCCTCAAATCAATCCCGACAGATGGCCATCAAGCCTCTGCTTAAAAACCTCCAAGGAAGGAGACTCCACTACACTCCGAGGCAACAGATTCCACTGCCGGACAGCCCTGACTGTCAGGAAGTTCTTCCTGAGGTTCAGGTGGAATCTCCTTTCCTGCAGCTTGAATCCACTGCTCCTTGTCCTGGTCTCTGGAGCAGCAGAAAACAAGCCTTCTCCCTCCTCTATGTGGCATCCCTTCAAGTATTTAAACATGGCTATCATGTCCCCTCTTAACCTCCTCTTCTGCAGACTAAACATACCCAGCTCTCTAAGTCTGTCCTCATAGGGCATGGCTTCCAGGCCTCTCACCATTTTGGTCGCCCTCCTCTGGACTTGCTCCAGCTTGTCAATATCCTTCTTGAATTGGGGTGCCCAGAACTGGACACAGTATTCAAGATGGGGTTTAACCAAAGCAGAGTAGAGTGGTACCAGTACCTCCCTCGATCTAGACACCATACTCCTATTGATGCAGCCAAGAATTGCGTTGGCTTTCTTGGCTGCCGCATCACACTGCTGACTCATGTTCAGCTTGTGGTCTATGAAGACTCCTAGATCCCTTTCACATGTACTGCTATCCAGCCACGTATCCCCCATCCTATATTTCTGTATTCCATTATTTCTGCCTAAGTGTAGGACCTTACATTTCTCTCTGTTGAATTTCATTTTGTTCGCCCTGGCCCAGCTCTCCAATCTATCCAGGTCATTTTGAATTTTGATCCTGTCCTCTGGCGTATTAGCAACCCCTCCCAATTTGGTGTCATCTGCAAATTTGATGAGCATGCCCTCTATTCCTTCATCCAAGTCATTGATAAAAATATTGAACAGCACTGGGTCTAGGACAGAACCCTGTGGCTATAGCTTAGCTATAACCTTCTTGAGCAGGCGAAAGGAAGAAAGAAGTAGTGGAGGCTGTGTGTCCTGTTGAACTGAAATGTATCCCCCAGAGAGTTCATTCCTTTTCCAGCCCTGGAGCAGTAACAATGACACTTTCTGTTGGTTTGTATCGTGAACAGATCTATGTGGGGAGTTCCCCAACACAACACTATCAGACAAAAGACCCAGTTGGAAAGTGTCTACTCATGATGGGGAGTGCCACTGTGGCTCAGGGCAACTGTTAACACATTGTCCAAGCCTGCCAGGTGTATGGCAACTGGATGAATTTCTCAAGAGATGCACCAGTTCCAAAGTTGAGTGGGCAACTCTAGCAATGTGGTGGAATGAGGTCCTCCCTAGTGACTGATGTAAGAGCATGCAGTTGTTTTATCTTAAATTATTTGGACAGCCTTCCTCTGAGGCAGCCTCTTGAAAGACCACATAGCCTTGAAGACCAGAAGTAGCTCATTGTGTTGATGTGGAGTCTCCTCTCTGTTTCTCTTTGTTTTGGGAGAAATGCCCTTTCTGTGGTGAAGTCCAGAGTGGCCCCATAAAGTCTAACATCTGTGAAGGCTTCAAGTTGGACTTCCTGGGATTTATGTTGGATCCAAAGTCTTGTACCAAATGAATGTTGTGATAAGGGCTTGACGTCATCAGAAGCCAGTTGTCTAAGTAGGGGTAGTCCATGACTCCCTTGGTCTTCAGATAAGAAATGACCACTGCCACACATTTCATAAATATTCTGGGTGCTGTAGACAGACCAAATGAGAGGACTCTGTATTGACAGAGATTGTTTCTGACCATGAAGCAAAGATATTTCTTGTGTTGCGGGTGTGTGGAAATGTGAAAGTATGTATCCCGGAGGTCTATCGAGGCAAACCAATTGCCTTTCCTGAGGAATGGAAGGACAGAGGCCAGTGTCACCATCTTGAATTTGTGTGGATGGATGTATTGATTGATGTCATGAACAACCAAAATGGTATGAAGTTGTAGCCTCTCTACAGTGTCATTGAGTAGAAGTGTGGAAATTTCTTCTGAAAGAATGGGATCTGGTGAAGCAGATAAAAAATCTCAAGTGGAGGAGTACTTAACCCTATGGCATAATGCAGATGGATGATGGTAAGGACTCAAGTGTCTTTGGTGATGTTCTGCCAGTAGAATAATGGCAGGAGAGATTGGGAGCCTTTGATGGGATCAGGTTGGCAAGGTGGAATGATGGAAGTGGTGGCAGCCTGCAGGGAAAGTCAAAACTGTGACTTTGACATCAAAGACTTTTTAGAAGTAGATTGACATTGTTTGTAGGACTGGTGGCCAGGAGTGGTGGGGAAAGAAGAGGTTCTGAATTGGTACTGGGAGGACGGTAAGAGATGGAAGATGGACGTTTCCAAGAAGGCCTGTAGGGGCAAGACCAGTGCTGCTGTTGCTCGCTGAACCCCATCTTCTTTGCTGGTCCCTCATCAGGTATTCCACGAAGTCATCAGTGATAGAGTGAAAGAGACCCTTTCTGTTGAAGGGGAGGTCTTCAGTTGTCTTTCTGGTATCCCCCAAGCAGCCAGACGACTTCAACCATGCATACTTTCTGAGGGCCACCCATCCAGCCATTACCCTGGCTGCACATTCCACAGCGTGGTAGGATGACTGAATCTGTTGAGCAGCAAGAGTCTGGGCTTCCTGGTGGTATCGAAAGGCCACAGATTTGTGCTCATCTGGAATAGGTGAGGCAAAGGACAGAACTTAATCACACAGAAAATGTTGGGTGTGGGTGTTGGAGACGTGGGCAGGTGAAAGTGTCTGCAGAGGAGAATCGTCTGATGAAAATATCCAATTGCCTAACCTCCTTGTCTGGTGGAGCAGAGTGCATCTTCTTCCCTTTTTCTTCTGAGAGGCTTCCACAATGGGAGTGAGAGTAGGATGTATAAATTGATAAGACACATCCTAGTGCTGTATCTTGTAGAGGTGCTCTAGACAACATGGGTAGGGGGAAGCAAAGCTGGCTTTGTCTAAGCCTGCTTAATGACCTCTTGTAGGGCTGGAACAAAAAGTTTGGTAACTGGTGAGGGTGCCTTCATATCCATGATCTGAAAGCCTGGGTCTGAAACAGGCACAGGAGGTGTTGAAATGTCCGAGCAATTGCCTTAGCCTTCCTTAGGATTATGTCCGCAAACTGCTTGACATCCTCAGGGGGAGCTTCTGGGCTGGAGTCATCAACGGCCACTGGAGGAGAAGCAATAGAAGGAGGAGGTGATTCAGGTGAGGAACAATCAAAATCATAATTCTCAGAAGAAGAGCTAGACTAAATCTGGATCTGTTCAATGGCTGTAGGCATAGGAAGGGCTTGAGGAGCTTGAGCTGAAGGGACTAGCTTCGTAGCTGTAGAGAGTGTAGTGCTGGTTGGTATTGATGTCTGAACTGGAAAAGGAGGAGCGGGCCTCAATACCATGGCTGTTGTGTGAGATGTGGAGGCAAAGCATAAGATGAAGGAGATCTGCCATGGTCTCCAGGATGCAAAGATGAAGATCTAAGTGGCACTGAAGGTGGTGGAGGAGATTGGCATCTGCATGGGGAGTGACATCTAGTCAGGACTGGGGCTGTGGAGACTGATTATGGAACCAAGAATGAGACTGTGAATGAGATCAATCCCGAGACACTGAGCATCAAGGGGACCTGTATCGAACATCCTAATGATTATGATCCTGATAAGACGGTGAGTATGAACCATATGATCTAGGTGGCTCTCTCCACAGATGCTCCCTGCAGTATCTGTCAACATAGGACACAAATGGAAAGACTGATCACCTGCTCCTTGGGACCAACCTTATGTTCCATGTCACCTGTACCAGGATTATGGCCTCTT
This sequence comes from Ctenosaura bakeri, assembly GCA_948474755.1. Taxonomy (NCBI): domain Eukaryota; kingdom Metazoa; phylum Chordata; class Lepidosauria; order Squamata; family Iguanidae; genus Ctenosaura; species Ctenosaura bakeri. The sequence continues at coordinate 323,326 of CAOLHI010001724.1, read as the reverse complement.
GTGGACCATAGTCCTGGTACAAGCAACATGGAACATAAGGTTGGTCCTGAGGAGCAGGCAATCAGTCCCAACTAGCTCAAGACTGAGGATCCGTAATAGGGGCTGGTGGAGGTAAAGTGTGGCTGTGCCGTTCTGAGGAGTCTGATGGAAAGTGAGGTCCAGAATACTCTGTTTCGATCTGCACTTCTGGTACTGAGGGCAGTGGTATTTGTATCGAAACAGCAGTAGGGGCAGCCACTGAAGGCCCACTGCAGGCACAGGGCAGCTGGTACCGAGAATGAAGCCAAAACCTGAGTGTCAAGTTTCTTTGCTTTCTTCTTTTTCTTGTCCCTCAGTACTGAGGAGGAGTAGCATGCTGCTTCTTTGTTCTCTTTGTACCCTAATTCTCCTGATGAGAGACAGAGGCAACAGCAACAGAAGAGCTTTCCCTAGCTGCTGAAACTGTGGCAGGTTGTGGGGCAGCAGTGTCACCTGAAGACTGTAGTGAAGTTGAGAAAGATGAAGTTTTTGGTATGGAGGTGGTTGGTATTACTGTTACCGATGACTGTTTAGAAGAATCCCCCATTTTTGACACCACAGTTGTCATTGGTGAAAAACACCTTGCTAACCACTGCTTGGTCCTTCACCCACAAAGACTGTTCCCAACAAAAAGACTTCAGACAGGAAGCCCTATTCTTCAAAGTCTGCAAGGTAAACTCCTGGCAGATCTTACAGTGCTTAACATTGTACCCCTCTTCTAGACAATATAAACACTCAGTATGAGCATTCAAAAGGGAGACCTTTCAGCCCCAGGTCACACAGAGCTTAGAGAAAGAAATAGAGACCATGGGGAGGGAGAAACAGGGAAGGGGAAGTAAAGAAGTTTTCTTTTTATTATTTTATTTTAATTATTTAATTTTTGTTTTTTTGCCAGAAGGCAAAGAAAAACAGAAGAAAAGAGGAGGAAGAGAATAAAATAAAAGAAAAACACAAGAGAAGAAAAAGAGAGAACACAACTCAGCCCCAGACATATTGACAGAAGCTATCCGTTCAACAGACAGAGAGAAACTAAGGAGACGTTAGCTTGGCAGGCTTAGTAATGTGCAGTACGCAGGAGGGTGCAGGCTTCCTGCCAAGCTACGCAGGTTCTAGAATATTCTGACAAGGCTTCTCCACAGGCATGAAGAACCCCATTATGTGAAGCACGGAGGTTATGAAGAAGAACAGATAATTCTGCCGCACCAGCTATCCCCAGAATATTAAAAAAAAATCTACAAATTTGGCCACCAAAATGGAAATTATTAGAAGAAATACAACTGGTGAAATGAGAGATAATCCTGGATGCTCTTTGGAAAAACTTATCAAGTCGTCTCTGGAAGGTTCAAAATAGTATGCAAGGCTTACTTGAACTGGTTGTTTTATTCTATATGTACATTGTTAGGTTTGCATTAAAAAGTTTGCTTACACATTTTTGTATTGCTCTTCTTTCCTATGGTCTAGTAAATGATCCTTATTCTTTCATGTTCTTTCTGTCTGTGGTACTAAATATTCTGTTAAAGAAATAATGTCCAGAAACACATCTATTTTGTTAACTGAGGTAACTTGTAGCTTTCCCAGCTGATCTACTGGCACTGTTACCATCTTTATTCTAGCAGATGCAGAAAATATTCCAATAGTATGCTCATGAAACAGAGGTAAAACTCTTACTTGGATGTTTTGGTTCAATGGCAACTCGTACAATTGGTGTGGCTTCAAAGCTGAGTGGATTAAATGGTGGACAAGCTGGAGATGAAGACAGTGTTGCTGACTTCAGGACAAAATCCTGCAATCCTCCTATTCCTAAAAAAAGCATCAAACCATGAATATAGAACATACATTCCCAAAACAGTCACAAAATTTTTTAAAGCTATGTTATTTGGATTATGCCTTTATATTAAAACTACAATATCCTCATCATTATGGGCAGAGGACTTTGAATAATCTCTGTGCTTCAAGACATGTTGCACCAAACAGCATTTTTGTAGATGAAGACAAGGCTGCACCCTAGGCAGGCACATAGAAAGATAAGCAAATCTTGGCCCCACTATAACCCTGCCACAATTCCAAATGGAAACAATAGCAGCCACCAATATTTACAGGCAAAGCTAGAGGAATTCATAAACACCACTGGGGTGAGGTTAAATCTGCCCCCTGCTACCATACCAGTAAACTCCCCATTCTGGGCCAAGGGTCAGATTCTCTTCTCATTCTTCTCTTTGTTCCAAATGGCAGCCTTTTGGTTTTGTCCAATGTAACTTACTTGAGCTATCTAGAAATGAACTATTCCCTTCCAGTACAGCCCCAACCCTTAATCTGTCCATTTTTAATATTTTTAACTTATTTTTGGAAGCCACCTTGGGTCCTGTCCTGGGAGAAAAGACAGCATACAAATATAATAAATGTTTTATACAAAACTACCAGTATGGTAGTTACCAGTATGGACCTCACCACAAGAAGCTTATAAAATCATCCCAACAAAACAAGGAAATTTACTAATATATCAAGAGTTATTGAAATGGGAGGGCAACAAACCAAGAATGTGTACAGAAGAAGAATTAAAGGCTGAAGGGCATGAACGAAATTGGTTTCCATGGAGACAACTCAGAGAAAGATTTAGAATGGACCAAAAACTATATGGATTTGAGAGAAAAGAGAATGAATTAGATGAGATGAAAGATAACCAAAAGAAAAGCATTTCCAAATTTTATAAATTATTGCTGAAAAGAGAAATGGAATTAGAAATAGTCAAAGATACAATGGTTAGATGGGCACAGAATTTGGGACATTCAGTTGAATTAGAAACTTGGGAAGGAATGTGGAAAATAGATATAAAATTTACACCAAACTTAAATTTAAGAGAAAATTTTTATAAAATGTTTTACAGATGGTACATGACCCTAGAAAGATTACAAAAAATGGGAATTCAAATTGTTGGAAGTGTGATGAAAAGACAGGGCCTTTTTTCCATATGTGGTGGACATGTAAGATAGCAAAAAAAAAATTGGAAGGGGGTATATGAAGAAATCCAAAGAATTTGTAAGCTGAATTTTGAAATGAAACTGGAGCTTTATTTGTTAAATATGTTAGGGCAACAAAGGGAAATAAGAAATCATCAGAAGGTATTATTATATCTAATAACTGCGGCAAGGTTGACATATGCGCAGCACTGGAAAGAAAAGAAACATATTGATATAGAAGAATGGAAGTTAAAAGTTCTGGATATGATAGAGATGGAAAAGTTAGCATTTTCTTTGAAGCATAAATCTATCCAGAACTTTGAGAAAGAATGGAAAAGAGTATTGGACTGGAGAAGGATATAAATGTATAAGAAATCAAAGAAGAAATCATGTAACTGTTCTTCTCTCTGTAAGATGGAAATTATGTCTGTAATGGAATGGAAATAAGCAATTTCAGCTGGAAGATTTAAGCATGGAAGTGTGTGTGTGGACGGGTATTTTGAGACAAACTTTCAATAAAAATTATACAAAAAACCCCAAATATAATAAATGAATAAATATAAATAAAATAAAATCTCTGTCCTGGATTCTATTTGCTAAGGGGCAGAATCTTGTGGTCCACCTATACCACAGAATTATAGCAATATGGTACCATATGGGGTTTGCAGTTTGATGAGATACTTGGACTTATGTGATGGACTTTCCTGAATTACAACTTGCAAGGGATCCTGAGTGCCTGTCTATACCACAGAATTTAACTGGTTAGTCCCAATCCCTCTCTTAGGGAACCTTGGGAATAGTAGTTCAGAGGATTATACTAAACCTCTATAATAGAGAACTGTAAATCCCTTTGTGGTTGTTGTGTTTCTTCAAGTAATTTCCAACATACAGTGACCCAAAGGTAGACTTATGTGGTTTCCTTAACAAGAACTATTCAGAGCGCGTTCACCAATGTCTTCCTCTGACGCTTAGAGTGTGTGACTTGCCCAAGGTTACCCAATAGGTTTCCATGGCCAAGAGGAGATTCAAACCCTGGCTTCCCAGAGTCCTAGTCCAACACTCAAACCACTACACCATGCTGGCTTGGAACACACCTGCACCAAAGTAAAAACTTCAGGATTCTGTACCACAGTTAGACATATCAAACAGATATTCCTATGTTGTTTTGAAATACTGTTGGTTTTTAAAAGAATAAGTGGGGTTTTCTGGGGTTGAGAGTGTGTAACATAACCAAGATCAACCAGTGGGTTTCCATGGCTGAGTAGGGAATCAAACACCTCAGACTGTACTGATTATTTTGAAAAGCAGACACACTAAAATATATTATTTTGTGCTAGCAAAGAAAACATTGCATCCCATGCCAGTCCTTGCTATGTAACAAAACAAACAATACACCATTTTTAAAAAGTTTACTTTTTCTTCTTCAATCCTATCTTTTTCTCATATGCAATTTTATTCAGTTTAATCACTGAGGTAATTAATAGTCCAGAACATATAGAATGAATTAAGACTGGTGAGTTCTTGCTGCAAGTTATTGTAACAAAGGACTGTGGACTCTCAGAACGAAAGTGCTAACATATTGACACCCAACACACCTTCCCAGGACAACAACTTCGCAAATATGCCTTCAATGGCCCACCCATTCAAGCTGTAATCATTTATGGCATATGTAAAACAAAAAATATGTGAAACTCCCCTACCTCTTTTGTCCAGAAGCAGTTCTTACATACCACAGACAATGAAGATAAGCTAATGCCAATCATTTTAACCAGAAGTTTGATTTCTTACTTGACTAGAATAATAAAGATCCATCTTTATCCAATCATAATATCTTAATTTACACATATTTTTGGAAATAACTGAACTAGAATGAGGTTTAAAAACAAAAAACAAAAAAACAAAACAAAACAAAAAAAAACAAATCTTGATATCCTCAAACAAACAAACGTTTTAAGCCACAGACTTCCAGACTGCTCTTCCAATTCTGATTTACAGCTGAAAGGGGTAAGTTGTTGCCAAATATTCATAGGAAAAAAAAAATCCTCTCCTCCTGCTGCTCTCTCTACTCTTTCTATCTCAGAGGAGAGAAGGAAGGAGGGGGAAACCTATGTGGAGGCCATGTTAATCATGATTTTGAGGAAATGTCTCTGAGCTTGCATCACATTTGTTTCTACTTGTGGTTGCCTCCAGTGGTATAAAGACAAAATAAAAAGTCCAAAGTGTTTTATTGCATTGTTAAGAAGTTATTTGGAGGCTGACCATATTTAAGAGCTTGTTCTTGCTTTCTGAGATCATACAATTTTTCTTTCAAACAAAAAGCAAACGAACACACAGAGAGGTTTCTGAAGCTGCAGTATACCTTAACAGTTTTCATTCTACCTGGAGGGTATCACCTTCTTTGGCTTCATCTCCCCCTCTCTTTTTGAAAATCCTTTCTCTTTCCTTTCCCTACTCCTTTAAAAAAATAAGAAAACAGGCAGCATGGTTAGAACCTCCTGGAAGTGATACAGTCCGTGTGAGTGCTGTTCTTAGATCAAGCAGGCTGCAACCCAATACTAACTAGGCTCTCTTCAGCCCAGAGCTTGGACCATTAGGTTTGGAAATTAATTTGATGATTTTAAAACATCTGATACCCAGAAATGAAGTCATTGCTACCAACACTAACAAATAATTAATTAGCTAAAACATAATTAACTCAATCGTTAAAACCACTTCTTTCCAAAGTAAACCATCAAAGAATGGCATGGAGGCTGTTCCTGCTGATATTGTGGTGTACCTGAAGTATAAAGCCCATAACACAATTGTTGCATAGGGATGGTGGGATTTCAACAGACCAGAAATGTTCAGGTTGGGAAAGGTTATCTTAAAATCTAATATTATAATCTGTCCAATTATTTTTTCTCTTATCTATATCTCTTTTCTTTCTCACACTCTCTCCTACCCTTGCAAAGCTGTACACTGTGCACTGGCCCTTCAAACACTTTATTTAAGTGAGTCATCTGCACCTGCACAGTGCAATGTTCAGAACCTCTAGAGCCTGGAGATTGGCATTTTGGTGGGAACCCTGCCTCCATCCCCTGAGGGTATATAAGACCCTTCCTGCCTGAACTGTTAGTTCCTTGGTTGCCTAGGGCAGCAGCCAGAGGACCAACAGGTACAGCAGGACACCAGAGAAGAGGTAGGGTGGAGTTGTGTGAGTTCATAGATGACCACTCAAAGAACCACAGTTACAAGTAAGCAACCTGTTCTTCTTCTGTGTGGTCTATGTGACTCACACAAATGGGAGACTAGCAAGCTACTAACCTAGGTGGTGGGAGTGTCATGTCACAGAAAACAACCACTGAAGTCTCCAACAGTGCATCAACTAAGATATAGAAGAATGCAACACTGCTCTGACAAAGATGGCATTAGTTCATGCTCTTCTGTCCAGTCTATAGTGCAGAGCTTTCCAAACTGTGTGTCACATTAGTGTGTCACTTGCAGTGTGTAGGTGTGTTGCGCAAATGTAACAGGTGGAGGAGTTGCCTCTCCCATTGGTGCAGTGGGCCAGACCTGGGTGAAGGGACTGCCTTTCCCACTGTAGTCACCCCATGCTGAGGAAGACCCTGGTGAGGGCAGTGGCGGACATATGTCTAAAAAGTGTGTTATCAACATGAAAAGTTTGGAAAGCTCTGCTATAGTGGGGGATATTTGTAGTAGGCTGCAACCAGGTGGCAGCCCTGCAGATCTCATGGAGAGGAACACCATGCAGGAATGCTTGTGGATGCTGCCATGGCTCTAGCAGAATGACTCCTCAGCTGATGGGGAGGTTATTTCTCAGTGAGTTCACAGGCAAGACAGATGGTTGAAGCGACTCACTTTGACAGTTTTTGTGATGAGACTGGTTGCCCTTTCTTACCAGAAGAATAACATACAAAGAGACTGTTGGCGTCTCTGAATAAAGCACTGCGTTTGGTAACCCTAAACCTAACCCTACTCCCTAAAAAAAAGCAAGATCCGTAAAAATCAGTAGTAGAGAACACATTTTGTTCATTTAACTTGATAGAACATAATTCTGAGTAGATTTTGTTTTGTTTTAAAGAATGACACAGGAACAGATGAGAGCATGAATTCAGCTAGTGATATCTTTTCGTTCCAAGGTCCAACCTTACAAAATCCTTCATATGTGACCCCTGCTGAAGAAAAGGGAAGTTGAAAAGGAGTTGGGGAGATGTGGGGAACAGAGAAAAACTATGAAAGAAGGAAAGCAGAGGGAGTTCATGTGCTGAGGAAAACTCCACTTACAGTAGTCCCCACTTATCCAAAGGAAATATGTTCTAAGACCACACCCCTTCCCAGTGGAATCTTGAAATGACTATAGCACTGAACCCTGTAATAATACATACTACAGATGTACAATAATGCAAAGCTAGATGTTTATTTGTGGTCATACCAGAGCTGTCTCCTGTGGCAGTGTTGGCAGAAGAGTGGTTAAAGTGGGCAAATGGGAAAGGACGCAAGGTGGCATGGTGCCAGGATCAAGCGAAGTAATAATACTGCTCTATTATCCTTTGGTTAGACCTCACCTTGAATTCTGTGTCAAGTTCTGGGCACAACAATTCAAGAAGGAGATTGACAAGCTGGAACGTGTCCAGAGAAAGGCAACCAAAATAGTGAAGGGTCTGGACACCATGTCCTATGAAGAGCACGTTAGGGGAGCTGGGTATGTTAAGTCTGATGTAAAGAAGATTAAGAGGTGACCTGATAGCCATGTTTAAATATTTGAAGGGATGTTATGTTGAAGATGGAGCAAGCTTGTTTGCTGCTGCACCAGAGACTGGGACATGGGGCAGTGGGTTCAAACTACAGGAAAAGAGATTTCACCTAAACTTCAGGAAGAATTTCCTGACAGTAAGAGATAGTGGAATATGCTGCCTCAAAGTGTGGTAGCATCATCTTATTTGGAGTCTTTAAACTGAGGCTGGATGGCCATTTGCTTGGAGCGCTCCTGCAAGACAGGGGATTAGACTTGATGGCCACTGTGGTCTCTTCCAAGCCTAGGATTCTATGATTCCATGAAATTACAAATTTCAAGAAAAGATATTTCAGCTAAACATTAGGAAGAACTTCTTGATGGAAATGCTGCCTGTCAGTGCAGCAGACAGTTTTGTGGTATCCTGGATCATATACAGTACACCCAGAGAGGTCTGATCAAAGAAGAATAGGGTGGTACTATTGACTGTCTTGATTTAGACAGTACTTCTGTTAATATAGCATAGAATTACATTTAATTTAATTAAAAATAGCACCATGTGTGAAAAGGATTTAGGGATCACAAGGAGTCAACAGTGCTGCAGTATCTACACACACACACACACATGTACTGCAACACAGTTAACTCCTTGTGACCCCTAAATCCTTTTCACACATAGTGCTGCAAAGACAAGTCTTACTTATCCTATATTTGGTGCATCTGATTTGTTGTTTTGCCCTTATATTTGTTCCTGTTAAAATTCCTTTTGTTAGTTTTGGCTCAGTCCTTGAATCTGATAAGGTCCTTCTGATTCTACCATCTGAGGAAGTAACTGCCCCTTCCAGTTTGACATTATCTGCAAATCTGATTACCATATTGTTTATACCTTCACCCAAGTCATTTTACAAAGTCATTTACAAAGATGCACAACCACACTAGGCAGAACCTTGAAGCCCAGGACAAAAGCTTGAAACACTCTACTTTTCTCTGCAGAATGAGAGAGCAATCTCAGTCTCTCATAATGGGAGCGATGCGTTTCCCTCGATGGCGAACGGGATCGATGCCAAGGTGACCAGTACCGTGGGTCAGCATGGTAGCTATCCTTGTATGACGGGGAATAGGAGTGGTATGACCCACGGTACTCACGCCAGAGGTGCTCCCGGCCATACCTACTGAGGTAGGAGGCAGAGGTAAACACCGAGTCCTGAGAGTGGGCCCTCTCTAGGCACATCTCCCGATGGCGTGGAGATGGAGGCCTGGCTCTCTGTTCAGGAGAGCGGGACTGGCTTCTTTGAGAGGCTGGCCGTTGACTGGACAAAAGCCGATGTCTGGCCACAGCCTCCTCCCAGTGGTCTACCGCCTTGCGGTGACTCGGCGGGGTACCCACAACTGCTAGTTCGGGCGGTTTCGCCTTCTCCGACATCACAACGGGGGCCTTGTCCCTTACTCACAGGGACTCCTCCCAGCAGTGAGACTTGAGCCTTGCTGAGCGGTTGCGGAGGGTTTGGTGGGTAAACTCCCAACAAACTGGACAGGCCTGCACGTTGTGGGTCTCACTCCAGCAGAAGAGGCACTGGCGATGCTTGTCGGATAGAGTGACCTTCCAACCACAGGAGATGCACTTTTTAAACAGGGCTGACATAGACCGAGAGTCCAGGGCGGAGAAGAAAGTTCAACGGAGGTGAAGAAGAAAGACACGACAACGGAGAGAAAAAAGGGGAGAGGGGGTTCAAGTACCAAACCAGTCCTAAAATCCAAGTCCATACGCCAAAATCCAAAATCCGAAGTCAAAAACCAGAAAAAAAACACTAAGAAAGCACAAGCCACTAAAGAACCTTCTGTACGCTACGGCGGACAAGAAAGAACTGAGGAGTGACCATTGCTCGGCGGGCTGAGCATGCGCAGTACCGGCATGGGGGAGGGGTTCCCACCAAGCTACTAAGCTCTAGAATTTTCTGAACGCTACTGCGCAGGCGCGAAAGCTTCTAATGTATGAGGCACAGAGACCACGAAGAAGAAATCCAGTTCATCACCTTTGCTCCTGCTTTCCTAACATTCCGTCATATCACAAGCAATATCACAAGGGTAGGAACTAGAAACAGAACCTGTGCATATTGGGACTAGCCAGACTTTTCCATTTAATTGACCATATAATGGAGTTGAGAACCAGCGCGATGTCATGATTTGAGTTTTTGGACTATGACCTTGGAGATGAGAGTTCAATTCTCAATTCCCACGGAAACCTACTGGATGACCTTGGATGAATGACACACACTCAACCTCAGAAAGCCCTGTGATAGGTTAGCCTTAGGGTCACCATAAGTCAGAAACAATTTGAAGGCACATGACAACAACATAATGGGAAAAAGAAAAGATGATGCAACAGAAAATGGTGTTGTAGCAGGGAATAAATACCATTCCAGAAAATGGATTCATGAGATGTGCCCGTTGTGCATCACTGCAACATCTCCAATAACAAAACTGTCTGATAGATCTCAAATGAAAAGATGCTGGCGAATTAAGTTATCTCCTTTTCCAATACTGCATAAATACCTTTAATAAGTGATATACACTAGAGAATCATCATCTACTATTTAAGCAGCATGAGGTGTAATGCCATTAGGTTTTAGGATAATATAAAATGAAAATGCTCTGACTGGATTTTTTAAAAAGGCATTCATTTTACTTGCAAAACATGCAATTTAATTAATTAAAATGGAATTCACTAAGACCCAAACTTATCATTCCCAGAGCCTAGGGCTTTCTTCAGTAAATAGTTTCCTCTAGTATACGTTATCTTTTAACAATTATTGTCTTGCACTGACACCTCTATCAAGTCTAAAACACCAGTAATAATTGGATAGCACTGAGTATTCTATATAGAAATTATGCTTTTACTTGAGACTAAGCTATTTTAAAATACTGTAAGAACTAGTCAAGCATAAATTAGAAAAGAACACACATTTTCAGGCCATCATCAACAGCCTGAACAGATACTGAATAGCCTCCTCCCTCCCTAATATTTAAATCAGGAAGCCTTTGTCACTGTGGATGTGTGAACAGATGGTATGAAACAGAACAATGAGGAATGGCTGAAATGTGCTTGTCATTAACATCGCAAGATTTTCTTAAAAAAGGTGCATGTGTTTCTAATTTTAACAGCAAAATTAATTTACAAAACAAAGTTTATTGACATACATTTTTCCCAACAAGAATGATTCCTTGTAGCCTATTTGCTTTTTAGTTAGATCAATGGCTGGTAACTGTGCCACTCCCATTAGCGCTACCCCACATAGTCAATAGTGAAGGATGCTAGGAGTTACAGTTCAACAACATCTGGAGAACCACTGTTGCTCACCTAGGATTTAGCTCTTCAAATTCTAACCATGGTCAGAAGCAGGCTGCAAGTCCTCTCTCTTCTGTACCCCTTAGGAGGGACAGAGATGAAGTATTGAACCAGGGAATCCACAGGGGGATCTTGCACACATTTGAACAAACACACAAACGCTCCCTGACATTTGCTCACGTCTGCCAGAATTCAGCAGAGTAAATGGGAAGGGAACACTTGAGACCCACAATTAGTTTTCAGTTTTTAGGACTACTACCAAAAAGATTTTGTTTTAAAGAGAATTTCAAAGAACTGAATTGATACTTGATAACATATCTTGAATGGCTGAGATTTACTGAACTTCAGTAAATTCAGGTGTTGGTTTGTTAACATTCCCTCAGCAGAAATTAGGAAATGGAGCTAATCAAGAATTTAGCTAGCTTTATCATATGGAACTTACCCAAGCCCTCAAAAGGATAAATATGGTCAATGGTAGGCTGGCAAGGAAAGTCCTCATGGACTCTACATTTCTTTGGATTCAAAATTAAACCCTAAGTGGTTATGTGAAATAGCTATGAAGCAAATCATGTCCTTTCCTCAAGTGTAGAAAAATCAAATGGAAAAACAAGTGGAGAATGAGTTGGGTGTGACTTCAGGACCTTCCACAGCAGGCTCAAATTTCCAAGGCTGCCAAATTCTTGCCAACAAACCCAGAATATTTACATCAGATAAAGAGAAATCAATGAAAGTACAGTACAAACCTCTATGCTTCAGAGAAAGGTAACTGTGAGAAAGAACAGGTCTCCTGAATTTAATTTGTCAGGTATTTTTATAAGAAGTTGACTTCATACTATCTCAGAAACTGAGGTCAAATCTAGCATTATCTGCATGCCATGATGGCTCTCCTCTCCTCAAAGCTACTGAGCGGAATCCTTTCTTAGCTACTGAGGTGGAACGTGCTTGCAGGGCATGTGTGTAGATGTCTGCTGTCACACTTAAATCCTGATTGTAGGCTTCCTGCAGGCAACTAGTTGGCTAGTGTTTAAACAGAATGGTGGGAGGAAACCACCACTGGTTTTGATTCAGCTCAGCTCTTTTAGTTCTGACCTCCCCAACCAGCACAATGAAGGAGCCATGGTGGCGCATTGGTTAAATGCCAGTACTGCAAGCCACAAGGTTGTGAGTTCAATCCTGCCCGGCTCCAAGGTTGACTCAGCCTTCCATCCTTTCGCAGGTCGGTAAAATGAGTACCCAGCTTGTTGGGGGCACGTATAGAAATGTTTCGAAATACATGCTATTTGTAAGTTGTTCGCCGCCTCGATCCATATGGAGAGGCGGGATGCAAATTAAAAAAAAAAAATGAAAGCAAGATACATTAGATGAGAGGGGAACATGAAGGTGGGAGAATGGAATTGACTATGAGCAGCTGTTACCCCCACTCTTTAATGCTCTACATATGTGTGTGTTCTGTGCCTTTGAATTGTTTCAACTTACAGAGACTTTACAGTGAAGAATCTATCATACCATTTTTCTTGCAAGATCTCTTCAGAGGGGGCTTCTCATTGCTTTCCTCTGAGGCTGAGAGGGGGTGACTTATCCAAGATTAACCACTCTGTTTCTATAGTTGAGCAGCAATTCAAAACTTGGTCTCCCAGAGTCACAGTTCAACACTCAGACCACTGCACCATGCTGGCTGTCTACAGGGGTGGCCAATTCTAGTCACGCTTCATAAGGCTACAATCCTAAAAACAAGTTTCTTTCAAAAAAATTCCCATGATACTCAGTGGGACTTACTTTTGAGCATACATTTATTTGAACAAGCCTGCTACTACTACGTATCATGTCTTGTGAACATATTTTATGCATTTGAAAGCACATGGATCTGCCCCCTCCCCCATTATTTTGGAAACTGGAAATTATACTAGTTGAAGGAGAGAGCATAGGCAGCTTCACACGTGGAATAAGAAGGGCAGCTAGCGCTAAAATCTCTTGCATATGGTGAAAATATTGGGTAAATGCTGTAACCTTTTCTGCAGTTTCATTATTTGGTCTTGTGATAATGGGGTTTCCCATTATCTAGACTTAGCTAAAGGGGGACACTTCCCTCTTCAGGTAAACCAAGGGTTAATGAGGTGTTGGGATTAGATTAAATTTTAGTGTGGGTCAGCATCATAGGTCATGTGGGTCAGTATCATAGGTCACAGGGTGAGACTTGACCAATCAAAAAGGAAAGAGGTGAGCATCTTCAGGATGCTTCGAGACGCTTCCAAGGAGAAGTTATAAAACTTCTTAGAGGCCATGTGGCTGAGAGAGAACAAAGGGACAACAAAGAAACAACAAAGGAACTGCCAGTCGCAGGCTTGCAGGCCATAGGCCTCGCCTCCTGGCTTCCTCCTCGTAGAACATCTAAGTTATGAACATCTGTGAGTACCAGAAATAGTTATCTAGTCGTGTTAGGGACTTTTCTGTTATTTTGGAGCTGGCTGATCTAAAGAATGTATCTGTGCTTTTATATCTGTTTTTGTAACTACTTGTAACTAAGCATGCCTGGGAGCGGGGAGCCTTCCATGTGTGTTATTGTCTTGTTCATTTGTATGCCTTTAATAAATACTTTCTGTAAAAACTCTTTTTCTCTCCTTCCCACGCCAACGCTAGATAGACTGGGGGAAAAGGAAGATCCTTAAGCTTAGGGATTGACATGTCTGGACAGTATCCCACTGTGCTGTCCCAAGTGTCCAGAATTCAGTGGGTGGTGGCAGCGAAGATTAATTAACAGCTAAAATTAATAACAGGCTGGCATTCTACATACCAGTATCACCTGGTGACATTTCAGTATCACAGGTCTCCAAGCAACTTCCGGGAAAACTATGCTACATAAAGAGCTTAGAACAGTTGCCCCCAGCCAGCACAACCAAGGAACTCCCAACTCCACCATTTGAAAGTGGATTTGGCTTGTCTTTAAAGTTGTGCCCATGCTGCTTGCATCACAGATCATGTAAGCTGAACAAAACTAACAAAATGAATTTTAACAAGGAGAAATGGAGGGTACAATACTCAGGAACAAAGAATGAAATGCACAGACATAGGATGGGTGACACCTGGTTTGAAAACAATATGTGTGAAAGTGATTTAGGAGTCTTAGTGGACCACAAGCTGAACACAAGTCATAGAATCATAAAATCACAGAGTTGGAAGAGACCACAGGAGCCTCTGCTATGCAGGAGCACCCATCAAAGCATTCCCAACAGATGGGCATCCAGCCTCTGCTTCAAAACCTCCAAAGAAAGAGACTCTACCACACTCCAAGGCAGCATATTCTACTGCCGGACAGCTCTGACGGTCAAGAAGTTCTTTCTGAGGTTCAGGTGGACTCTCCTTTCCTGCAGCTTGAATCCATTGCTCCTTGTCCTAGTCTCTGGAGCAGTGGAAAACAAGCCCACTCCCTTCTTGACATGACATCCCTTCAAATATTTAAATATGGCTATCATGTCCCCTCAACAGTGTGAGGCAGCAGCTAAAAAAGCCAATGCAAATCTAGGCTTCATCAATAGGAGTATAGTGTATAGTGTACAGATCAAGGGAAGTAATAGTACTGCTCTATTCTGCTTTGATTAGACCTCACCTGGAAATACTGTGTCCAGTTCTCACCACATTCAAGAAAGAGATTGAGAAGCTGGAATGTGTCCAGAGGAAGGAAACCAAAATGGTGCAGGTTCTGGAAAGCATGTCCTTTGAGAAGCAGTTTAGGGAGCTAGGTATGTTTAGCCTGATGAAAAGAAGGTTAAGAGAAGACATGATAGCCACATTTAAATATGTGAAGGGATGTCATGTTCATCTTCAACATGACAAGCTTGGTTTTTGCTGTTCTGGAGACTAGGACATGGAGCAATGGATTCAAACTACAGTAAAAGAAACTTCACCTAAACATCAGGAAGTAAGAGCCATTTGACAGTGGAATACATTGCCTTGGAGTGTGGTGGAGCCACTTTCTTTGGCAGTTTTTAAACAGAGACTGGACAGCCATCTGCTTGGGGTGCTTTGAGTGCATGTTCCTGCATGGCAGGGGGTGAACTTGATGACCATTGTGGTCTCTTCATATGATTTTATGATTCTAAGCAAAAAAAAGATGAGAGTGCTGGGAGCTAAAGACCAGATGGTAAAAAACACAGCCTCTTTCAAGTAGGAGATGAGAACAAGAGGGGTAGTCAAAATGTGAACAAATATAAAAATACATTGGAAAAAGCTGGAGTATATCTTAGGTAGTGATACTATTCTGGGTTGGGGAACTCACTGCCATGATCAAAAGCCAGTAAGGGATAAATATTGGGCCAGAATTAAATCCTCATGCAGCTCACTGGATAACTCTGGATGAATCATAACCTGAAAGGGCTATTTTGAGAATGAAATGGAGGAAGGGGGCTTCATACATTATCCTGAATTCCTTGAAAGAAGGACTGTATAAAATGAGCACATAATTAAAGCCTGTGTCTTAAATAAATTCAAGATAACACTGCCAAAAACAGTGTATATTAAAAACATTGTTGTGGTTACTTTCCTACTCCCACACTCCACATGTTTCCTAATAGCTATGGCAATTTTACCAGCACAAACCAAATCTTGTTACATAATATTTAAAAAGTGCCTAAAACTCCAATGCCCCATCCATAATTTAAAAAATGGACACTGTCCATTGGCTTATAATCTGAATGAAACACAAAACAAGGGTGGGGGGAGTCAACAATGAAATAGCACACATGAGCATGTACACACACACACACACACACACACACACACACACATACAGGTTTTCTACCCTAGTATATGTATAGTGACAGCCAGCATGGTATCGTGACTTGAGTATTGGACTACAACCCTGGAGACCTGGGTTCGATTCCATGTTCAATCATGGAAGCCCACTGGGTGACCCTGGGCACATCATATACTCTCAGCCCCAGAAATCCCAGTGATAGGTTTGCTTAGGGTCACCACAAATCAGAAACAACTTGAAGGCACACAACAATAATGAACAGTTAGTATACAGGCCCACTGCCTCATTTAGGCTAGAAATACACATATGTTGTTATTATCTGCATTCAGGTGAGCTCTGACTTAAAGCAACCCTACCCTAGGGTTTGGGGTTTTTTGTTTGTTTTGGCAAAATTTACTTAGAGGGAGTTTGACATTGTCTTCCTCTAAGGATAAGAGAATGTGACTTTGCAAAGTTCATCCAGCTGGTTTCTGTGGCTATGCAGAGATTTGAATCCTGATCTCCTGAGTCCTTGTCCAATATTCAAACCACTACAGTACATGCTTCTGAGAAATAATTGTTTGTGGTCAATCTCCACCAGAGGCATTCCTACCTTACAACCTGTACTTTCAAAAATCCATCAGGAAGAACCTAATGTAAGCAGCTCCTTCACACTTATCAGTCCTGGTATCATCTGTTGGAGAGTACTCTGCTTTCTCTTGCCCTTGAAATCTGTAGCACAAACACCTCACAGTACCTACACAAGCTAATTTGTTTCAGTGACTTGCTGCAATCAGACTCCTCAGAAGCTAGACAAGTCTGGCTAATATTTCTGCTGACTAAACAAAGAGTTTTGCAAGAGCGGTATCATGTATCAGCCGCAAGCAAACAGTGGCAAGGCAGCATCTCCTCCAAGACAAAGCAAAAAACACTGGAAGCCAAATGTCAAGATTCTTTTCTCAACAGAAAGGCTAGTGTTTGCTTCTCTTTTTTATAAGACTTTCAAAGTCTGGTTCTCCTATTACTCTGAAAGGTGGGGGATTGTGAGGTCCTCCAGCAGTGCTAGCATCTCCTTAGAAAGATGGAGAATTATAGCTCAAAGGAGATCTATGAGAGGGGGGTAACATGGGATCTTTTCACCTATGTATACCAGTACTAACTGTAGGACAACAGCTGAGAGTCAAAAGAATGTCTTTATTGAGGGAATTCACACACACATGAAATCACACAAAGCTAAGGAAGGTAAAGGAGAAAAAGGTTGGATAGCAGGAATTTAGGGTGATGTTGGTAATAATTACTGTTTCAGAAGCAGGAGACTGAAGCAAAATGAGAGTCTGTTCCAGAAGCAGGAGACTGAAGCAAAATGAAGCTGAAACAAAATGAGAGATGAGAATTGGGGAACAAATGTACAGAGTGACACACCTATGTGCATCCAAGCTGCTACAAATTGGTGGGCTTGGAGCCAGGGTTTAAATATCTTTTTTCTGAAGGACCTGGAAGGTTCTGACAAATCACTGAGGGAAATCACAATAGCTTCTTAATGACTGGAAAGGTGAGAGAACAAAGGAACAGTTTCTGTGGGAAGAAGTAACAGGATGTCAACCTTTTGGATGCTTCTTCTAGCAGCAACAACATTATTGTTTTCTAGGTTTGGGTACTTTAGAGGACCATCTAAAACCCATCCGGTCAGGCTCTCTGACTGATTCTGCTGAACTTATGATCTGGCCATGCTGAGGTCCTTTGTTCTCGCTTCAAAGCTTCCACCCAGAGTCCTTTCCTTTCCACAGTGCTTTCAGCCATAAGTGTAAGTTATATATGTTTCATGCTAATTAAACAGTACTTATAGCCACTCATACTGTATCACATGGTATATGGCATGGTAACATTCCTGTCTTCTCTTTTGTCTTAAAATTATTACAGAGCACTTTGAATGTATAATCCTAGGCTAGGTTTATCATAGAGCAGATACCACAAGATCTCTAAAAATAAACAACAAAGAACAAAACGTAGCAGATAGAACTGTGAAGACAATACACCTAAGTACATTTTTGCTGCAAGTTTTGGGGAAAAAAACCCTCTATGTTTAATCCAGAGTCCAGAAGTAAATGAGTCAGTAAGAGAAGGCTATGGATGCAAAACCACACTGTTTTCTAGAATCACTTGTACTCATTTACTACTTTCATCTGTGTGTCATGTGCATGTGTGAGAGATATAGACAGAAAGAAGAGGGGATGATATTAGTGAGTTAGCACTGTATCATAGATTCTCAAGAACTGCTTGAAACAGATTATTCTGTGGAAAGCTACCTATGATGGAAATGCTCTTTCATACTGGCAGCAACATCAGCATCGGTCTGACGCACATGGTCAGCAGGTTTTAAATGACAGCATTGTTTGGGACAATGTGCTAACATTATTACATTTAACATTTAACAGGGCTAAAAGTGGGATGGCTAGGTGCACCCATACTCCCCTACTGCATGTAGTCTGAAAGAAGTTTGGTATGGGGCAGTCCTGTGGTATTAAGAAACAGACAAGAATACTTTTGCTTATCTGTGAGATTTTTTAAAAATCCCAATGGTTTCATATATAATTCGATATTAAAAACAAGGCCTAAAAGCACCAGATCTCATCTGATCTTGGAACCTAAGCAGAGTCAGCTCTGGTTAGTACTTGGATAGAAGACCACCAATAAGTACCAAGTGCTGTAGGCTATATTTCAGAGGAAGGAACAGGTAAAAACTACATCCAAGTATTCCTTGTCTAAGAAAACCCTATGAAATACAAGGGGTCGCTATAAGTTAACAGGCAACTTGAAGACACAAAGACACATTAAAAACAAATGTAACTTCTGGAATACTTGAAGCTCTAATCAATCGGTAACAGAAACCTGAAACAGTTAATCTTCCACCAAGATCTCTGAAGCAAAGCAGTTAGTTTATAACTCTATATGTGTGCCTTAAAGGATGCTTAAGGATTAAAAAAGAATATTCTAGTGCAGCATTCTCCAGCTCGGTATTGTTACTGCAGTTGCTAGCCCAGATTTGTGCGATATTAGATATCACTTTGATATCAATAATTTGGCCTTCTTTACCTATTCCTCTCCATGTGCTGCGAGGCCCCCGGATAAGCTCGCATACAGGCATGGCCGCTAATCGCTGTACTATTCCACACAAATACAGGCAGGACAGAAATAGCCATCCCGCCACTTCAGGAGACCTCAAGGCAAGTACCACATTATGTATGCATGCTATTTACAAAGAACTCCCTGCCCCGAGCAGGCAGCTTGATTAGACGAAAACTCAACTGTCAAGCACTCCGCGTTTGCACACTGGCTACTCTATTGACAATTCAGACTTAACTCAATCATAGTAATTCTGGCCTTTTGGAGGCTTTGTCTTCAGCCTGAAACTCATTGTTTTCTCCAAGTACAGACTAGCCTACGGCCACATTTTCTTCTATGAGAACCCCTGACTTTGAGAGCTTCCTCGGATCGCTCCCAACTTCCATCCCGCCTTGCTGCCACTTTGCTTGGTAAGCCTCCCTTCAGTCCCACGTACTGAGAAACTTCATCTCTACGAACTTCTGCTGCAGACTTCCTGGGCTTCAGGACAGGTGTAGTATTAGCCATACCAACAACCTCCTCTAAAAATCCCTCTATCCCACTCCAACCTTTATTTCTACAGTTATCTGTGTGAGTGTGCTGCATACACTGTTGATTGTATTTTAATAAAAACAATTATTATTTAATTTCTGTTTGCTCCTTGACTTGGCCTGACCCTGTAGACATTTGGTAAAAGATCTCGCTCCGTTGCCTTGCCTCTCATATTGCTAGCTTGTGCTCTTTGACTAATTTCCCCAACTTGTATAATTTGGAGCTAACTTAGGTGTTTCTCACGGGACCCCCAGAAATCAGGGTAACAGTATCCTCAGCCAGGTGCCCTGGTAGGTGCAGTTCAAATATGTTGGAATATATGCTGACTGGAGGTGATGAAACCTGTAGTCCAAAACTACTTGTTGGGGAAGGCTAGGCATTTCAGCTCCAGCCCTATATCTTCCAAAGGCTTAACATAACTAAGGCTGAGTAAATCAGTATTTTAAAAAGGAATATAGTACACAGGAGAATTGATCACACTGTTGACCGTTACAGCAACCATAAATGTAACAGGCCCTACAACTGAAATACTATGGTTTAAATTGATCCTATTTAGAAATAAACTGGCTATGTGCCTAGTTATCTAACCTAGGCAAAGACCAGAAAACCCCTCCATGACATTAGAAAAGTTCATCCAAATGACAAGGCAAGACAAGGCAAAAAGAGAACAGAAGGAAGAAGCATGAACACCAAAAGGGAGTTTCAATGACATGAAGATCCAATGGTAGGGTCAGATTAAATTCAATAGCAATTAGTAAGAAGTACTTGCAAGGAAAAAGTGTATCTGATTCACCTTACCACAGTTCTAAAATTCTGAAACCAATTGCACCCTTTTAAACTCCATAGTGTTCCAGAATGTAAGCAGCCCTGATGTTACTAAACATAGCCCTTCTGTCACCTGCTCACTCACTGAACATTTCATAAAATTAAATAAAACTAGCTTTCTGACTCACACTCAGACTAGAACAAGCTCAGCACTTGAACAACTTCACAGATTTCATGAAGCAATGTGAAAAATCCATTTTTAAATTTAATTTCATTGAATGTTTTTATTAACCCTCATCCAACTAGAGGAGACATTTTAGTACCCAAGGATCATGTTTTGTTGCACAATTTAAGCAGAACTCAATGGATAAGGCAGGCCCTTTACAGCACTGAAAAGATACACCTGAAGTGAGAGTGATAACTCTGAGTTTCAGTCACTACTGTGTATACTTTTTAATATGGACAAAAAACTGCTGTACAAAAATTGTTCCAACAAATCTAATTTTATCGTTTAGTTTTGCAAGATGTTGTTGCTGTTGTTGTTAACTGCCATCAAGTTGACCTCAACACCTGGCAACATTATGGATGAGATGCTCCAATCCACTCTATCATCAACAGCCTTGCCCAGGTCTTACAGATTCGGGGATGTGTCTTCTTTGATTGATTCTGTTCATCTGTAATGCAGTCTTCCTCTTTTCCTACTGCTATCTATCTTGCCAAACATTATTGTCTTTTCTAGTGAATCATGTCTTCTCATGATATGGCCAAAGTAAGACAGCCCGAGCTTAGTAAACTTGGCGAAATGCACTGTGACAAAATAAGAAAACATCCCCATGCCATTTTGTGATTGAAAATTGATGAAGAGAAGCTGGCACAAAAGCTCAGCGGAGATATATAACCTGTCCCCCTGCTCAAAAGTATAATTCCAGCAAGTGCACATGCTCACTTGATCTTCAGACTAAGCAAAAATACTATGCCATTAGCAGGAGACATGGAAGAGTCTGGCACAGATGTCTATACATACTTCATTGTATAGAAGCCAGAGAAATCTTTTAGGAATACCCAGGGCCAAGGAAGAATGCACCCCCCCCACCATCCCCAACAATCGTGATATGGATTTGTGGCATGAAAAAAGAAAAACAGTACCAAATTCAAAGTGTGGAAGACTGTGGAGGAGCTGTCCAGTCCGTTCTCAGGACACTGCTGCTTCAGAGCAATGATGAGCCTGAAGTGTTCATGTTTACTCACAATTCAGCTGAGACTGGACAACAGGGGGAAAAGAGTGATCACGGATATGTGGTTGCCTTTCAGGACAGATGAATTATGTTTATTGAACCACTTTGACTGTGGTACACCCCATGAAAGATCTAAGCACTGATCCCTGTTTAAGATTAGAGAAATATACGTGAGCACGATACACAAAGTAAACTAGAAAAATAAGTGTGGTGGTGTTACATTGCTAAGAGATCCTACATTTTGAAGGGAGATATTCTCTGGGCACACAATCTGCTAGAGCATGGGAAGTCTGGGTTTGTGACAGTGTGGTGGTAGCACAACTGAACCATATTTCCATGCTAAATACAGTGTTGGAGGAGACTTTTTTCCTTTCTTAGAACAGCAGGCAATGCATTATGTGAAGACACTCTTTTAAGGATGACCAGAGCAACCAAATGGCATGCTCTGACTGTCTTCAGAGTGGCTGAAGGAAAAAGTGTTCTTCACTGGAGGATGTTTCCCCCAGCAGGAGCCCTCTTGTTAATGGAGTGGAAAATTAATCCTGAGTGTTCCTGCAAAGAAAAAAAAATTTGAAGTTTTCGTTCAGAGTTTATGTCTGTTTCCTATTTTGGGAAGTTCATTATAAAGCTTTTTAAATATTCAGTTGGAAATAACACTAACAGTATTTCCTGGGCCACAATTATGTTGTGTTTTTTGTTTATTGTGCAAACAGATGATGTCTGTCAGCTATTTCAGCAAAAGATGTTCTGTACCATGTGATCACATCTTTTCTGGCCCAGGGTATCTGGTGGAATACCTTTCTACCAGTACATCCCACAAACATTTTTGTGGACATGGGGCATTTTCATTACCTGAAATACACTGGAATTCCCCTGGGGTCAGAAAATATCCCAGCAGTCACAAAGTCAAAGATTTTTTTAAAATCCACCTGGATGAAGTTTTGTTGTTGTTGTTGTTTAGTGCATATTATACCAAAATCCACAATGCCAGAAATTACAAAGCATAAATATTAATTGCAGCTTATCTGGAGGAAAATCACGGTCTGTTTTAGCCATAGCTTACGTTGTTGTATGCCTTCATGTCATTGTTGTTGTATGCCTTCATACGTTGTTGTATGCCTTCATGTCATTACGTTGTTGTATGCCTTCATGTCATTTCCATCTTTTAGTGACTCTAAAGTGAACCTATCACAGGGTTTTCTGGGGCTGAGAGCATGTGTTGCACCCCAGGTCACCCAGTGGGTTTCCATGGTTGAGCAGGGAATTGAACCCTGGTCTCCAGGGTCATAGTCCAATGTTCAAACCAGTACAACACATTGGCTCTCACCTGGTTTCTACCCCATGGCAAATGATTACCATGACAATACTGAATTAGGCACATGAAGGTGGGAGGTGGGCGTTATGAACCTGTGTCAGAATCCTGGAATGATGACAGGTATTAACACCATTAGGTGCTTAACAATGCTCTAGTAGATTGCAAATTGCTAACTGTGCCAGCCCCTTTGTCCTGTTGCTATTTCTCTTTCCACCCCTTTGCTGGGCCAGAAAAACAAGGGGACAACAGGGAGGAAGGAAGAGCCCACTAAACATATCTTAATGACAACCTCTCTCTCTCTCACACACACACACCTCAAAAATAAGAGAAATCCAAATTCCAGGACTGTTAAGGACCAAGCCAAGGTTTACCAATGATGCCAAGACCACACCTACATATTAAAAACATCTGAGGAGTTATCAATGTTGCTGATTTGATAAATGATCATAAAAGGAGCTCTTTTTTTTCAGCATTGAAAACTATATTCTGCAGTAATCTTTCTGTAAAAATTTACAACACTGTAAAATATACAACCTGCAAAATATGCAACACTGATGTGCCAACTAACTGAAAGAGGTTGCAGAAAACACATGCAATACTGACTCAGCAATAGTTTGTTTTTACTGCACTCCAACAAATACTTTGTGAAGTCCACCATGCCTTTTTGTTTTAAGAGAAGGGCTACTGATGAGAAAAAAAGACTAAAACAAATTGGCTGATGACTGTTTTATGCAATCCTGTTGTTTGCTACTTTTGATGTGTCTGCCTGAGTTGCTCTCCTACTCTCTGATCAAAGTCAGATGATGCCCTGGAGGAGGCAATTCCCAACCACACACAAGCCAAGAAGGATGACAGCTTTTCAAAACATCACTTACTGCCAAATGCTTCCTTTAAATGGTGCAATGTGGCCAAAACCACATGATCTCTGAGGTTACTTCAGTCTTTGTGACTTAGGTTAACAAGGAAAACCAAGTGCCATACAGTCTGCGGATTTTTAGATTAGACTCCTATTTGCTTATTTTAATGCTGACAAGGTTAGAGGGAAGCATGTGTGTATGCGGTGGACACAAATGACTGTGTGCATTTTTCCAGAGACCCACATAGCTTTTACAGACTATTTAATCAACATTAAGACTTCTGGAATGCCCCTATGGATTTGTCTGCTCTCTTCTGCAAGGATTCTCCCTTTCCTTCCTGTTTCATTGTAAACTAGGGTTAATGTTCCATCTGCACCAAGGTTAATACTAACTGGTTAGTTTTATAAGACTGGTTTGAAATTGGTGTGCAAACTCTAGTAATCATCAGCCTTGATATGGAAGTAACACTGGAAACCAGTCAATGTTGAAGAAGGAAAGGGAATTTATGCAAGAGAAGAGCAAGAGGGAAGGGGCAAACTTGCAAATATTTCCTATCTCCTAATCATAATTAAATTATCTAGGAAATGTTGTATAGCAGTTTTCAATATCTTTATCCATATGTAAGACAGCTGCTTTTTTAAAAAAAGTGAAAAGTCAGTATAGATCACTTTCAGAAACAAATGATTTTATGCATGTTCATTGTACAGAATTTATTCTACTTCCAATATGTATACCCTGATCCATGTCAGTTATCCAGCTGCCTAAGATTGCAACCCTAATCCACAAAAATGGTTGAAGGCTAGGATCCAACACTCAAGCTCTTTCCACATCCTACCTTTTCTTGGTGCTGGGGTGCGGTGATCATGCAAGCAGCCTCTTGCGAGAGGCTCTCGCTTCTCTGTTTCTTCAGCTCCGCATGAGCTTCCTGCTTGCGCAAGAACCCCGCCTCTTCCTTTCGCAGTACAGCCTGGGACCTTCCCAGGCTGTGCAACTGGCCCAGCTCCTGAGGCTCTGCACACCAGGTAAGTGCGCGTGGGGCCCGGGAGCAATGCGCGATTGTGCAGCATTTTTGGCTGAAAGCTGAAAATGCAAAGGTGCGCAATCGTTGCCTGCCAGCCCCTGGAGCCTTGCGCAATTGCAAGGGTGTCATGCAGATCGCTCCTCGCAATTGCGCGAGGCTCCAGGCCCTCTTTCGCATGGCAGTTGCCGTGTGAAAAGGGCCTAAGTCTGCTGAATTCAAACCCTTCTCAGTCTAGAGACGTTGCAAATTACTTATGCTGCCTTGGCCTAACCTTGCATTGCCATAATTGCTTAGAGGAAGGCTTGGATCTGGCATAATTCAGCTCTTCCCTCACTCTGCTTTTCTCCATCCCTTCTGGGGTACTTCTGCCAGCTGATCATAGCTGCCAGAATAACTGTGCCAACAGATCCCTCTGCCAACTGATCTCTGAGATCAGCTGGTAGAAGGGGTTTATGTCAATGTAAACATAGTTGAGGTGTTTCAGATGTTTAACTAAAATGGCCAGGAGTGACTCTTGGTTTCACTATTTGCTTCCAGACCTTGTACAAAGTGAGATTAATATATTCCCCACCATAAAACAGGTGCTTACCTATTGTGTGAACAGAATACTGATTCCACCGTGAGAGATCTGTTACCTTCTTTGCATAAACAGATGGTAGAATTCTGGATTGTACTACTCTGACTGACAGGGCCATTTCCTCCCACTGATACTGGTAGCAAACCAGCAATTGGGGAAAGAGGTCAATTAAACATTTTAATATCTGGGAGCATAAAAAATGCAATGTACCTTCAGCAGCATGAAATAGTACAGTTCAAAAACTGTGTCACCTCAGGCTCAGAAGCCAAATTAGGCATGACACCAAAGGTGTAATTGGCAACCATGTCATTAAAAAAAAAATTCTAAAGAAAAAGAAAGTAGAGGAATAGAGAGGGAAATTAAGCTGTTGCCATAAAGTCAACTATAACTTATGGAGACCTTATGGATGAGAGACCTTCAAGCATATGCTGTTAGTGTTTTTTTTTTTAACCACTGTATTTCCTTTACTAGGATTCTAGCATAAAGAAAGAGGAGGTCTAGCCCTCTTGATACTCTCACCCATATCAAACAATACTAGCTCCAGAAGGAAGGTTTTATGAGCACCAAATGGGTGGCCATACGTGCATCAGAATGACTTGAATGAATTTTGGAGTGGAGGAATGGAGTTAGAAGACAGGTGCCATATCTGAATGCTCCCCCCATATAAAAGCATTCTCTCATGTTTAAAAACAAAAAAATAAAAATAAAAAACAAAGCACAACACATGAAGATGTCCAACCCTTTCTCACTTATCCAAAATCAGCCAGAGAAATAAAAAGATAGGTAGGCAGGCAAGTTGTGCATGGGGATATTTTCAATGTGATTTGGCCTATTGTTACTTTCGTCTCCTCCACAGAACACCTACATATTCTCTCTGCCAATAATACATAGCTGCAACACACACTAGAATAGAGTGATTGTCAGCACACTGACACAATCTAACAGAAAATTTCCATGTCAAATTTAGCCATCTGTGCAGTTTAAAATACCAGACTTCCACCTGCATGTATCCGCCAGACACCCCAATACTGTGACAATGCTAAACCAGTAACAATGGGAAATGCAATTTCTCCTGGAGAGGAGGGAGGGAAGAATAGCTCTTTGATGAATTAGGCATAAGAGCTACAAGCAGATTCTCACTCATTTTCTAAACTCATAAATTCTGCAGAAAAAGAAAGTAGTAAAGGAATACAGAGGGGATTTAAAGTTTAGATACATTATCCCTTAGAAGAAACTGTACACTTACCAAATCTCTACACTTTCTAGCTCCCTAAAAGCATACCCAAGGTGGTAGGTTTTGTTGTTGCCTTATGGAGACCTTATGGATGAGAGACTTCAAAGAAGCTTGGTCATCAAATCATCTGCTCAGTTCCTTCAAACTCAGGGTTGTAGCTTTCTTGATTGACTCAATCTAAGTCTATGTGATCTTGCTCTTTTCCTATTGTCTTCTACCTTACCAAGCATGATTTTTTCAATGAATTACATTTTCTCATGCTATGTCCAACTTATGACAAACTCAGTTTAGTCATCTTGGCTCCTAGGGAGACTTCAGGCTTGATTTGCTATAGGACCCATGAATTTGTCTTTTTAGCAATCTATGGTATTCATAGAACTCTATTCCAGCATCACATTTCAAATGAGTTTCTTCATATCAGCTTTCTTCACTGTCTACCTTTCACAATCATCCATAGAAGCTGGAAATACAAAGGCATGGACAAGCCTCACTACTATATCTTTACACTTCAGGATCTTGCCTAGTTCCTTCATAGTTAGCTGCCCTTCTAAGTCCTAACCTTCTTCTGATTTCTTGACTGCAGTCTCCATTCTGATCAATGACTAAGCCAAGGTATGGAAAATTTTGAATTATTTCAATGTCTTCATTATCTACTTTAAAGTTATGTAAATCATCTGTGGTCATTTTTTTGTTTTCTTTATGTTCAACCATAATCCTGTCCTTGCATTTAACAGAGTACTGTGTACTTTAAAAAAATGCAACATCCTTTACATTCTGTTTCAAGTAAATGTATATTCAGTGTTAAGGAAAACTAAGCACTTTGCATGATATACTCTGCTTTCATAAACAACAAGAAGGGACACACAGGATACTCAAGTTCCTGTTCATAGGTTTGTGAGATTTCACAGCAAATATTGTTCTAAATACCCTAAAGACACTAGATCCTGTCTATTCTTGGAAGCTAAGTAGGGTGAGCCCTGGTTAGTACTTTGATGAGACTGTAAAAAAAAATCCAAATGCTGTAGGCTGTATTTCAGAGAAAGGAACTGGCAAAACCACCCGTACTTCTTCCCTAAGAAATTCATGGGGTCGCCATAAGTCGACAGGAGACTTGCAAGGTACCCATGCATGCACGCACGCACACACACTCAGGCACATGCACACACACTGTTCTCAAACATAGAGGCAAATCTCTGAAATTATAAGAGCTAGAAACATGTTTCATAAGAGCAAAACAAAGCTAAGATCTTCAGAACTTGAATTCTGCACCCAGTACAGACTCAGCATTTTCACAGAACTGCAGTACCCTCAGCCATGTACATACAGCCATGTACATGTTCATAAAGCAGAACTCCTTCTTAGATGCAGATATGTGTGTGTTTTTTTCTTTTTTAAGGAAGAGGTTTTTTCCCCAAAAAAGGACTGATGATAGAAATAATAATAGTAGAAGTAATAAATGGACCTAAAGTTAAGAAGTTAGGCACCCAATAGTCACAACACAAATTCTTATTAGCAATTCAAAGTGTATTCATCTCCCTGAAAAAGCAAAAACCAGGTGTGAATCAATTTTGGAATGTGTAAGTGCAAGATCTAAAATAAAAATAAAAATAAAAATCACTGTTGGCCAAAGGGCATGAACCTAGTACAATCTGTACATTATGTCTGCAAATCACATAAAGAAGTTATCACTTTGGGACAATATTCTCTGTGTTAGTGCCATTGTTTAGTATACATATTTTTACAGGTTGAAAAAGCTACAAAAAGTATTAGACCTCATTTAGGCACTTAATTCTTGGAATGATGAAAACACACTTGCTCACCAACATGCCTACTTTTATTTATGTAGTAATATCAGTGTTATCAGTACCCATGAAATACAGTTGCCCTTCAACATTTGCGAGTTTCACTTTCATGGATTTGACTATTTGCAAGTTTCCCCACTCCTGCCCCCCACCTCAGGTGCTACTTTTCTGGTGGAAACTTTCAGTGGCCCCGATCAGGCTGCGTGCCTCTTTAAAAACCCACCTTCGACAAGTCCACCACGTACGAAAAAAGGTTCCCACCTTTTCCTCACATTTCCAACACTTCGCATCTCCATTTTTTGTTATTTTTGACAACCTCTCTGGAGTCACATACCATCATCTTATAGAAGTTTTCTCTTAAATTTAAATTCAGAGTAAATTTTACATCTGTTTTCTATACTTTTTCCCAAGCATCTAATTCAATTGGATGACTTACATTCTGAGCCCATTTAATCATCATCTCTTTTATTATACCTGGTTCCATTTCTCTCTTTAATAGTAGTTTGTATAGTTTAGAGATTTTCTTCTTTTGGTGTTCTTTCAACAGTAAGTCGAATACATTTTCTTTTCTCTCAAATCCATACAGTTTTTGGTCCATTTTAAACCTTTCTGTTGTTGTCAAGGGAACCAATTTAATTCATGTCCATCAACTTTCAGCTCTTCTGCCGTCTTCATTCTTGGATTACCTCTCTCCCATTTCAGTTTATCATAATATGTTAGCAATTTTCCTTGTTTTGTTGGGCTAATTTTCAACCCTTCCTGAGGTGATGTCCAAATTGGGAGTTTTATGAAATTTTGGAAGGGAATTTATGATGTAATTCAAAAAGTTTGTAAAGTGAATTTTGAATTGGCACCGGAATTTTATTTGTTGAATATAATACGTCAGAATTGAGAGATTATTAGATTATTAGGGGGAGGAGCCAACTACGATGGCAGAGAGAGGCTAAATATTCGACTCCCGGAACAGATGATTATAAAATAATTTCAGAAGCCTTTTTCAAAACAAAGAAAGAATGTGAGTAATTAATTGAATAATGTGGGAAAGAATGTAAGATAAGATAGTGGATTGGTTTCGATTCTTCTCCAACTGGAGGGAAAATAAAAGACTCTGTTTAAACTGCAAATAACTGTTGAAACGGACTGAAAGCAAAACAGTTTTTTTTTTCCCCCTTTGTGGTCCTTGAGATATATGCCGCCTAAAAAAAGGTCTATAAACACCCTGTTTGGAAGCGACCTACAGCAACAGATAAAACATATAATCGTCTAGTTAGAGATTTTGAAAATATAAACTTAAACTCTAACGGAGACGAAAAAGTCATTAAAATGGCGGTGAAGAAAGCTGCGAACGGAGCTAATGAAGAGATAAAAACTTTTATACACAAGCTTATTACAGAGTCTAATCAAGCTCTTGTTACTACAATAACATCTAATATAAGGGCAGAAATGGGGCAATTGCAGGAAAAAATCTCACAGGAGTTAAAAGCATTGGACCTTAAAGTGGATGATATAAAAAAAACCCAAGGGAATCAGCAGACCAGACTAGCACAACATGATGGCAGGATTTCTTTGTTAGAGAGACAAATTATCCAGCTCCAAGACCAGAACAGAAGAAACAATGTGAGGATTCGTGGATTCGCAGAGCAGCCACAACAAAGTCAAAAATCCTTGAAAGAGGAAGTTTTAAAATGGCTAAAAAGCATTGTTCCTGAGATTTTATGGGAAGATTATGACATAGAGAGAATTCATCGTGTGTCAGTTGCAAGAAGAGGAATAATTCCCAGAGATATTATAATGAGAATTGCGAATTTCAACAAGAAAGATGATTTGATGAGAGCTGTTAGAAAGAATCCAGGAATATTGAAGTATCGAGATAACACAGTGGAAATTTATAATGACTTATGCCGCGAAACAATAAATTGGAGAAGGGAAATGAAACCCTGCATCATAGTTCTACAGAGAGTTGGGATAAGATACAGTTGGGGATATCCCATCTTTCTGAAATTCCAATATGCTGGCAAATACCACAGAATAAATTCTCTTGAACAAGGATTGCAACTCCTGAGAGAACTGAAACTGATCCAGCAAGAGGAAAAGGAAGAGGAAGGTGCGGTTGGAGGAGCGGAAGAAGGAGCAGTGGGAGGAGCAACTGAAGAAGGAGCAGCGGGAGGAGCAACAGGAGGAGCAAAGAAGAAGACTTCGGGAATAAACGAAAGGACAGAGGCTGAGGAGGACTGGAAGAAACAATATGATATAACAGAAGAAGAAGAAAGAGAACTTCATAGAGTAGGAGAAGGGTAGATGACTACTGAGTAAAATATATTCTTATAGATTATAAATGCATAGAGATAGATTTATATATATATAAAGCAAGAGGGTAGAGAGAGGGAAGGGAGGAGGAAGAGAGGGAAAAAAAAATATGGGAAAGAAAATAAATCGGGAGAGGGTATTGGTCTCTATGCCGGGAGTTGGCATACCTTCACCCCCCCCCCAGGACCATGGCTGGTCGTTTCCAAGGCAGAAGCGCTTTGGAGGAAGAGGGGGGAGAAATGTTTGTGTGGGGAGGGGAGGGGAGGGCGGGAAGGGGGAGGGGAGTGGGAGGGGGGAAGGGAAGGGGAAGGGGAGCACCATCACATTAAAGAGCCAATGGGGAGTGGAATTAGAAAATTCAAAATATGAAAAATGGAGAATAGATTGAGAATATCAACATTGAATGTGAAAGGTTTGGGGTCAATAATAAAGAGAAAAAGGATAGAATCGATATTAAAAAAAGATAAGGCCGATATAATTTTTTTACAAGAAACACATGGAAAAAGAGATAAAAAAAATGAGCTTAGATTGAACTGGGTAGCCATTTATGAGGAAGCATTTGGTACATCCAAATCAAGAGGAGTTGCAATAATAATTTCCAAAAGATGCAATTTCATTGTAACAAGTGTGGAGTTAGATGAAAAAGGTAGATATGTAATTATACAAGGTGAAATAGATGGAGAAACATATGGTATAATGAATATTTACGCACCTAATGAAAAGCAAAAAGAGTTTTATGAAGAAATATTTAATAAGATCAAAAAAATGAAAGGAGACTATACAATAATCGCAGGTGATTTTAATATGGTGATGGATAGATGGAAAGATAAATCAGATCCATCAATTAGAGATAGATACAATAATATAACAATTTTGAATAAATTAGTGAGTAGAAATGAACTGATAGATGTTTGGAGGCTAATAAAGGGTGAAGAAAAGAAATATACGTATTATTCATCAGTTCATAAAAATTACTCAAGAATAGATTATATTTTTGTTTCAAAGAATATGATACCTAGATTAATAAATACAGAAATTGAAACAATAAAAGTGACAGATCATGCTCTGATGAACTTGGATATAACTATGAAAAGGAATTATAGAGAAGCAAAAAGGTGGAGACTGGATACTAAGTTATTTAATTATAAGGAGATAGTAAATAAAATAGAGAAGGAGTGGCAAGAAATTTGGGATATAAACAATAAGGAAGTAACACAAGATGTATTGTGGGATACAATGAAGGCAGTGGTAAGAGGATTATGCATTAAAGAATCAAGCAAATTAAAGAGACAATTAGGAGAAAAAAAATTAAAATTAGAAAAAGAAATAAAGGAACTAGAGAATGATTATATAATAGATAGAACTAAACAGAAATTAATAATATTACAAGCAAAAAGAGATGAATTAGAAAAGATAGAAATGGACGAAGTTCAGAAAAATCTAATATACTTGGAAAGGGAATACTTTGAATATAGTAATAAAAATTCTAAAATGCTGGCTAAATCAGTACAATCAAAAAAAACTAGAAATATGATTGGCGTAGTTAAAGATAAATTTGGTAAAGAAAAAAGGTTGATGAAAGAGAAATTAAAAATATTT
Source organism: Ctenosaura bakeri (assembly GCA_948474755.1). Classification (NCBI taxonomy): domain Eukaryota; kingdom Metazoa; phylum Chordata; class Lepidosauria; order Squamata; family Iguanidae; genus Ctenosaura; species Ctenosaura bakeri. The sequence goes on along the minus strand of CAOLHI010001724.1, from coordinate 291,178 downwards.
GAGGAATTTTTTCGAGAATTGTATTCAGCAGAAGATAAATCTTTAGAGAACATAGAGGAGTATATTAATGAAAATTGGAAAGTAAGATTAACAGAACAAGATAAAGGATTGATGGAAGAAATGATATCAGAAGAGGAAATAGAAGAAGTAGTAAATAATTTAAAAGGAGGAAAATCACCAGGATTGGATGGACTAGGTCCAGAATATTATAAAACATTTAAAAAAGGTCTAATTCCTAAACTAAAAGTGTTATATAATAGTATATTGAGGGGTGAAAAAATTCCATTATCATGGAAGCAGTCACTAATAATATTAATTTTAAAACCAAATAAGGATCCTATGGATCCAGGTTCTTATAGACCAATATCTTTAATAAATCAAGATGCAAAAATCTTGACAGCAATAATGGCGAAGAGGTTAAATAAATTTATTTATAAGTATATACATAAAGATCAATGTGGTTTTATTCAAGGAAGACAGATGGCAAATTTAATAGGGAAAACGATAAATAAAATAAATATAATGGACAGAGATAAACAAAAAGCTGGAATTTTAGCCCTAGATATATTTAAAGCCTTTGATTGTGTGGAATGGCCGGCATTAAAAACAATTTTAAATAAAATAGGATTAGGAGAGAGATTTAAAGGGTTAATAAATCAACTGTATTCACATAATACATCTGTAGTGATGGTAAATGATGGATTTACAGAACAGATTCAAATAACAAGAGGAACGAGACAAGGATGTCCATTATCTCCAGTTTTATTTGCAATAGTTATAGAAATGTTAGCGAATGTGATAAGAAATGATGAGAATTTGGAAGGAATTGGAGTTAAGGAAAAAAATAAAATAAGCTTATTTGCAGATGACACATTGTTGACAATTAAGGATCCAATTGAAAAGATAGATAGGATAGATAAACATTTAATAGAGTTTGGGGAGAAGACGGGATTAGAAATAAATTGGGCCAAATCAGAAATAATGTTATTTAATTATACTAAAGAAGAAGTACAAAAATTTATAAGTAGTAAAAGAGGATTACTTAAAATAAAAGAATCAATTAAATATTTAGGAATAGAGATTACAAAAAATTTACAAGAATTACAGGAAAAAAATTTCAAGAAATTAAGATTAGAAACAAAAAGGAAATTAGAGGACTACAAAAATATAAAGCTATCGTGGTTTGGTAGAATAGCAGTGGTAAAAATGAAAATTTTACCTAAAATTAACTTTTTGTTTAGAATGCTACCAATAAAAATATCAGAGGAAGAATTAAAGGAGTGGCAAAAGATATTAAATAATTTTTGTAATGGAAATAAAAAATCGAGGATTAACAAGAAATATTGGTATAAAAGTCAAAAAGAAGGTGGCCTGGGACTTCCAAATTTAAAATGGTATTATTATGCAAATCAATTGAGATATATCATAGAGGGGGTTTCAGGAAAGGGTGATTTAGATTGGTTAGAGATAGAAGATATGAATATTGAGACAAAATTAGAAAATATATTTTTTAGGAATTTTTCAAAGAAAGAAATGGAGAAGATAGAAAATCCTTTTATAAAAAATATAATAGAAATATGGGAAAAAAAATAAAAGAAAATTAATACCGAATATATCAATATTAACTCCGATAGTGATGATGGAAAAATTTCCAATAAATTTAAGAGAAATAATAGAGAAAGAAATAAAAAAACAAAAAATTTATAGATTAAAAGAATGGATGAAAATAATGATAAATAAAGATAGAATGAAAGAGAGATTGCAGGAAACTAAAATATCCTGGTTTAATTATATACAATTAGAGCAATGGACAAAGAGTATGAAAAGATATGTTAAGGATTTTAAAGAATATACTAAATTTGAACAAATTATTATTCAAAGAGAAAATATGCAAGAACATGAAATACTAAAAGGTATTACAAGTGAAATATATAAAATATTAGCAAAAGAACAAGAAGAGGATTTTCTTAGAAAAATATGGGAGGAAGAGATAGTACAAAATATAGATATACAAGAATGGAGAAAAATTTGGAAACAACGTCATTTAAAAAAATTATCAATAAGAATAAAAGAGAATTATTATAAATTAGTGTGGAAATGGTACTTGACTCCAGTGAAATTAAATCAAATAGATGAGAAATATTCAAGATTATGTTGGAGAGGATGTCAAGAAATTGGTACATATATGCATATGTGGTGGAATTGCAATAAGATAATGGAGTTTTGGCAAAAGGTTTTTAAAGAGATAAAAGAGATTATAGGAGCAGATATACCAGTATGTCCAAATATTGCATTGTTATCTATATATGATAAGGTTGAGTGTACTCAAGTAAAGAAAGAATTAATAACAAATTTGTTAACTGCAGCGAGATTAATAATAGCAAAAAAATGGAAAGCAAATGAAAAATTTCAAATAGAGGAATGGTATAACGAAGTGTGGAAAATCGCAATTAATGATAAACTAACATGTAGAATTAGGTTTATGAAAGGTTTGGTTAAAGGGAATGATTTTGAAGAAATTTGGAAAATATTTTTGGATAAAGTTCTGAAAAGAGATAGTAATACTACCCTGTCAAAAGAAGAATGGCAATTTTGGAAAGTGGATTAAATAAAAAGTTGGCTCTGGGGGGTGGATATTTTTTAGTTTTAGTTTTGTTTTTCTTTTATGTTGTATATTTTGTAACTCTTAGTAGGTGTGTGTGTTAAACTTGTGATTTATAGATTTAAAAGGATAAGTGATGTCAAGGTTTTTTTAAAAAAAAAGTTAAAAGAATTAACAATAGAAATAGATTAAAGGGGATGTGAAAAATATTGAATTAAATGTGAAATTATAATAGTTGAACAGATTTATAAATTTAAGGATAAAGGTGCAAAATAACAATGAAAGTTAGTATTGCTTAAGAGAAGAGAAAAAAAAGAAAAAGAAAAAAAATTATTTTTTTTTAATTCACTATTATGTATATCACATGGTGTTTAACTTTTTTTTCTTGTTTTGTATTTGTGATTTAGTTATATAATTAATAAAAATTTAAAAAAAAAAAAGAATTGAGAGATTAGAAGACATCAAAAGACAATATTGTATTTGATTATTTGTATTTGACATATGCTCAGCACTGGAAAGAAAAAAATAGAGATTAATTTAGAAGAATGCAAACTAAAAGTGTTGGATATGGTTGAGATGGAAAAATTAGCATATTCTCTAAAAAAACAAATCTGTTCAGAACTTTGAAAGAGAATGGAATGGGGTAATGGATTGGTTAAAAATATAAATACATGTGATGATTAGGTAAAAATGTATTTGTGCAAAAATGGAGGATTTGTTATGGAAAAGATAGTAACGACTTAACTGGGGAAGAATAATATAGGGAAGTATGGGGGTGGGGGAGGGACATACCAAACATGGTGATGTATATCTCTTTTTTAATGTGTAGTGGCAAACTATTAAAATCTTTTATATATATATATATATATATATATATGTGTGTGTGTGTGTGTGTGTGTGTGTGTGTGTGTGTGTGTAAACACTTTTGATCCTCCTCATTCTCCAGCTGCTTCCTGGTCAGCTAAGGACAGCTTGCAGCCAAATTTATCAGCACCACAAACGCTCTATCCAGCCCCATCTAAGGAAGGAAATGGGCAAGAGAGAGGAAGTATATGGCCACCATGCAGAGTCACTCCCCTTCCCTCTCTTTTCTCTGACCTGTTTTTTGACCCCGCGTGCCTGTTCTCCCCACTATGTCTTGGACCCCTTCCCAAAGATAAACACACACTTTGATTTTTGTGATTTTTCCTCTTTTGTGGGTGTTCTGCACACCTAACTCTAGTGAATGTGGAGGGCTACTGTACTAAAATTCACCTATAGAAAGGGCCATCTAGAGTCTTCCATACCATACCCCTATCCTCCCCAGTCTTTTAATGGCTAACTAAGCTCTGGATGATAATTTCATCTGTAGGAGTCAACAGAAAAATGCAAAGCACTGATTTTTTTCCAAAAAGAACATCACAAGTTTTCACTGGTGTAAGGAACCAACCCAGACTCTGGGGCTGCCAGAACCACATCCTTCAATCATCAAAAGAAGGCACATATCCACTATCACACTGTACCGTGGAAGCACACCACAAGGCCAAGGAAAACCCTCCATTATCCCAGCTCTAAGCCTGAAACTAGACAGAAGGATTGCTCTTGCCACTACACTAACATCCAAAGGTCATCCAAGCATTAGAGGAGCATAACAAGAAAAAGAAAGCCCAGACTTCCACAGAGCAGTGCAATTTCACCTTGCCCAACATAGAAGGCCTTCAGCCTCTCTCCCAAATCTTGAGGACAACAGAAGCTCATGGAGGGGGATAATGCGCTTGTGCTGCAACTTCCAGTGAGGCCCAAGAACTTCCGAAGAACAGAATCCAAGCTCACCCCTTTTTCCAGTTAGATAAAATGCTGAAACTCCTTGTGCGTATCAGAAGATGCTGGAACATCCATTAGAGAAAGTAGAATTGTAGGCCCCTGCTTCTGGGTTTCCTCTACCTACTCTGAAGTCCACAGATGACAATGGGAAGTTGTCTGCCTACCAATAAAAAGGATGTGGAAGACTCTGAGCCAGGAGAGATCAGAACGGGAGGAAGCTGATGCAACCAAACTGCTGCTATCGGTGGAAGCAGCCCAGCTTATTCTTTGCTTGTGCTCCTAGAACCCTTAATCTCTGCCTCATCTACATATTCTGCCATTAGACAGTCGCTCTGGATTTACTGTTAACTCAGAATGCAAAACAACCACTGGCAATTAACAGGCTCTAATCAGACAGCTGCATGCCTTGGCAGGCTGCTGGAACAGGACATAAAGAGAGGAGGATTTTAGCAGTCAGAGTTAAGGATCAGAGGTGAATTTTAAAGAAAAAGTCCATCTTTAAAGACAAGATAATGTGACTAGTTACATTCAGGATTTTTTCTAAAATAGCTATCCTCCATCGCTACATGCCAAGCTTTTAGACAGTGAAAAGTTCAAAAGGAGTTTGTGATATGGCATGTAACTTAACTGTTAAACTCGTCAATCTGAACGAATACGTAGAAACTCCTGGCACACTGAATCCTAATCAACAATTTTAGCACTGGCATCTCCCAGAAAAATGAAAGCCTAATCATGCAAGCAGAATAAAGTGGTTTTGATTCTTGTGCTATTGGAATGGAAAAAAGGAACTGTCCCTGAGGTGTGATGATGCTGTGGACCAAAGCAGAATTGACAAGATTTATGTACTGTTGAAGTCGTTTAAAAATCTGGTGATAAAAATAGTATTTTCTGAGTTACAATGAGCCCTGTAGCCATGATGCAAAAGGAGTGTTGGATGCACTTGGCAATGCCTGGATCAACTCCTGGATCCAATTCTGCTTCATGTATTTATCATCCCTGATCACAGATATAGCAGTCAGGTGCTAGGTGTCAATTAATAATGTATTATTAATACCAGGTCATGAAGGCTGCAAGGTAACATCATTTCAACAAAATCCAAAATCCACAAGCAGTGATACCTTTCTTGGGCCAACTCCAAAACATGAAAATACATTATGCAAGCTTCAGATTCACTGGCTTCTTTTGGATTTTGTATTTCATTGAAATGACGACTGTTAATTTACAGTCTTCATAGCTTGATATGAATAATACATTATTGAAACCAATTACTTGACTGCTCTGTTTCTCTATCTTTTTTTAAAATCTTTTTTTCTGATCTATTTGTTTTAAGACATAGCTTTATTCCTTATTAAAGCCCATATTGCCAACTGCACTAAAATCTGTTTTCTACTGCACAGTTTTCCTTGTACACAAAATATATCCAATGGCACATGATAGAACAGACTGGAAAATTCTACATGATACATGGAGTGTCCATTCCAGGTGTGAGGTGGTGATTTCCATTCCTCTTCTGGCAGGTAGCCCAATAAACAAGAATCAGGAGATCTATATCAAGACATGGACAATGAATCCTTATAGTAACTGAAGTCTCACCTTGGAAATCTGTTATAATATCACTGATCCACTCGGATAGACAAAAGAGTCCTGGGTGCATCACTAGGAGGCTGATCCAGTATTTATTTTTTTCATATTCTGAAAAAGATTTGGCTGTTTGTTCAAGATAAGTCAGAGGTTTATTACATTCTCTCTAGAATAGGAATAAGGAATGCTAGAAGAGGTAGCACAGATGGCATCTCTTTCTTCGCTGGAGCTGGTGTGAAACATGGTGGTATGCAAATTACTCGCTCAATAGTAGGAACATACATCTTCCCTTGGATGAAACACCATCTATTTTTGGGTTACACTGCTTTGCTAAAGAGAAGGAATATTCTCTGTCATGATAGCTCCAGTGCTAGGATGAACAGCTCTAAATAAAGTCAGGAGCCTTCTGCAGTGGATACACCAGCAGATATGGAGGCTCCAAGGCTCTCTGGGCTTACTGAATGGAAAACAACATGATACTGGTCTACTACAAGCTCATGATGAAACTAGAGGCCAACAGAACCCTCTCTAAATAGGCAGTTGTTTTTCCAAAATGTGAACCTTTAAGAGAGAAGAGTAGTTTCTCCTCAGCTTAGTGGTAAACAATTGGCAAAATGCATAGCCCTTAATTTTATGTCCTCCTTCCAAGGAAAATGAAATAGAATAAACCTTGACTTCGTAAGACCTTTGGCAAGGTCCTCCATGATATTGTTTGAAACAAGCTAGTAAAATGTGGGCTAGACAACGCTACTATTGGGTGGATTTGTTAGTGGTTGACCAAATGAACCCAAAGGGTGCTCATCAATAGCTCTTCTTCATCCTGGAAGGAAGTGACTAGTGGAGTGCCACAAAGTTCAGTTCTGGGCCCAGTGCTATTCAGGAAAATCAATGTTTTGGATGAGGGAATAGAGAGCCTTCTTATCAAATCTGAAGATGACATCAAATGAAGGGGGTTAGCTAGCATCCCAGAGGACAAGATCAGAATTCAAATTGATCTTAACAGATCAGACAGCTGGGCCTGAACTAACATAATGAATTTCAACAGAGAGAAGTGTAAGCTACCACACTTGGGCATAAAAAATGAAATGCACAGATATAAGATGGTTGACACTTAGCTTCGCCATAGTACATGTGAAAAGCATCTTAGTAGACTACAAGCTGAACATGAGTCAGCGGTGTGATCTGGTAGCTAAAAAGCCAATGTGATCTGTACTGCATTAGTATAGTGTCTAAGTCAAAGGAAGTGGTCAGACCCCACCTGGAATACCGTGTCCAGTTTTGGGCTCTACAGTTCAGGAAGGATATTGACAAGCTGGAACATATCCAGAGGAGGCCAACCAAAATGGTAGAAGGTAGAAATCATGTCCTATGAGGAACAGCTTAGGGACCTGGATATGTTTAGCCTGGAGAAGAGAAGGTTAAGCGAGGACATGAAAGCTATGTTTAAATATTTGAAAGGATGTCATATGAAATATGGAGCAAGTCTGTTTTCTGCTGTTCCAGATACTAGGATAAGGAGCAATGGCTTAAAACTTCAGGAAAAGAGATTCCATCTAAGAACTTTCTGGTGGTCAGAGCAGCTTGAGACAGTGGAATACACTGGTCTGGCATGTAGTGGAGTCTCCTTCTTTCAAGGTTTTTAGACAGAGGCTAGATGGCCCCTGTTGGGAATGCTTTGATGGTATATTCCCATATGGAAGGGGGTTGGACTCAATGTCTTGTGGTCTCTTGCAGTTCTATGATTCTATAAATAAGAAGGACAAAGCTAAATAATGAATTTGAAGCACAGTGCTTTAAAAACCATAAGCCAGACGCCAAGAGCTGAGGGAGAAGGAGATTAAAATACACCAAGGGCCAAAAAGAAGACCAAAAAAAAAAAAAAAAACCAAAAAATGTAAAGTCTTTGAAAATGGGAGCATGTTCCTCATGAGGATACTTGCACAATATCTGAAAAGGAATTGAGGAAAAAATGGGGCACTCAGTGGTGGAGGTTGGAGTGTGTAGAGGGGAGGCGAGAGGGGGTGTGGCCAGGGCACGCGGGGGCATGGCTGTGGGCTGGGATGCCCCAAAAACATTGCCGCCTGGGGGAAATCGCCCACCCCCATCCCCATGTCCCTATGTGACTGGGGGCACCGATGTAAGGATATTTGCTGTTTGACGAGATTCCTACCAAACAAGTCAGCTTGGAAGATTCCCAAATAAGTTCCCAGCAGGTGCACTCCCATGTTTCAGTGCAGAGACCACAAAGAACAATCCCTTTCTCCATAAATACCTTCCCCAAATTAGCTAGTTACTAAACTTCAAAGGGATGTTCCTATTAAAGATTGTCTTTTGCTACATGCGCCCTTTTTCTATGTTTTAGCTCAGGAGCAAAATAAGACTCAACCGTTCTTGCTCCTATTGAAGTCTCACAAACTGATAACCTGCATCAGTGTAGCCCCACAGAGTCTGGGGATAGTAAAGATCTGGCCATCTTGCTGTTTGGGGAACCCCAAAATCAGAACAGGCTGCATGCCAGCATGCCCTGGGAATCAATGAGACTGTCCTCAAAGTCCACAAAAGTAACACTGTGTGCCTTGGGACTCATCAAAGGAGTAATAAGCTATGGGTAATCTTCTCAGGAGAAAGAAAAACCTTCAGGGAAGATGTAGGGGTCTCCTCTCAGGGAAACATAAAGTAAGAACACCTACAGCTGAGATCTGGGTGTCATTTAGACAACTCAGTCACAAAAGCCTCAGAGCAGGCTCAGAGAAGATACTGAGAATAATGCTGTTCCTGAATTCTAGAACCTGCCTACCACACCTCGCATACTGAACGTCGCTGTGATGGACCTTAGACTGATTTATTTTCATCTTGGCTCCATTTTTCGGAAACTGGCATTGGATAACCTTACATTTGCCCATGTGCGATAATACTGGCTCCAATGCTGGACCTTTTCATCCTGTTAATGGAACCTGCCTGCCTGGAAACACAACACAGCTTTACAGTAAATTATTACCTGGAGCAGTTTTCAATTTAATGACTCTTGGAAGAGCTTGAATCCAAAATACTATAGCTGTCTATTTATTCAATGACAAGATCACATCAGATTCCATCTTTAAACCTCCAAAGACTTTGAACTACAAATGCTAAACTCCTTTATCACTGGCTATGCTGTATCTGATAACTGGTGTCCAAAAACACTTGCAGGTCTAAATGCTCCCAGGCACTGGGCTTAGTGGTTCACCTAGAATGAATCCACCAGTAATTAGATTTAGCTGTTTCAACACCAGCACAAAGTGGTGACAGAATATTTTACACCACTGAGCAACCACTAAATTAAAGACCTCAAAGCTATGTCAGTCTTTAGTTCTAAGAGCAAGATGTCCTACAGAAGCAAAAGAACATCTAGATTAGAGATATAAAGTTTCCAGAAATACTGAAGCCACAGGAAAAATGTTTCTTTCTCTAGTGCAGAAAAGAAAACATTTTTAGAAAAACTGAAAAAATGCTTTGCAAATTGAAAGACAGTATGTTATTTAGGAATATAAAATGTATTATGTCTAATTTGGTTTGGCATAAAATTATTATGTGTGAGACATTAAAAACACAGACTGGAACCATTAAATAAGAAAAGCCTTATTAAATGTGTGGAGAAGATATTTTCCAAGGTGCTCTTGGAAGATACCTCCACGGGTTTCTCCTCACGAGGCCTTCTGCAAAAAAAGAGAACATATTATTTGATAAATGGAGCAAATACTTGATTGAACTCCAAAATGATCAAATAAAAATCAGGTCCTAACAAGAATTTAATGAAGAAGGAATTAACTGTCACTGGCTTCTTTATAAGCAACTCAGAGACAAACTAAAAGCTGATATTAAACTAAACAAATATCAGATTAAGCAAGAAGACATGACCACAATTTTATGCTCAGGAAAGCCTAGGCTCATCTCATCAGTTTATAAAATTTTACTAAAATGGGCCACAGAAGATGAGCCAGTCAAAACTTCTATGATTAAATGGGCACAGAATATCTCGCACCTGATTTCTTATGAGTCTATAAGACTATAATGAATGCTTTTTGAAAATATTACAAGAATTTATATAAAAAAAAGGTTAAGAGTAACATGAATAGAAAGATTGAAGAATATTTGAGAAAGCAGGATTTGATAAGGGTAACAGAAGATTAAAAAAAATAGCTTAAATGCCAACATAAGAAGTATGGAAGTTATGAAGGCACTAAAGAAAATAAAAGTGGGAAAAGCCCCAGGTCCTGATGGATTTTCCAGATTGTACTATAAGGAATTACAAGATGAACTAAGTGAGCCTATGCGCAAGATGTTTAATGAGATTATGAACAATGGAAAACCAGACTCTTGGAATGAAACAAATATAACTTTGATACTAAAGGAAGGCAAGGACCCAACGGAACCGAGCAGTTACAGACCGATATCGCTGTTAAATATTGATTATAAAATTTTCACAAACATAATTGTGGAGAGATTGAAAAGAATATCACAGAAAGTTATACAAGAAGATCAGAGTGGTTTTTTACCGAGGAGATATACAAGAGATAACATTAAAACTGTTATTAATATGTTGCAATATTACAAAAAACATAATGAGAAGAAGTGTATGATGATTTTCACGGATGCCGAAAAGGCATTTGACAACGTGGAGCATGAATTTATGTTTAAATTACTAGAAAGAACGAATTGCGGTGATAAGTTTATTACTTGGATTAGACAGATACATTCAAACTGCAGGGCTCAATTATTGATAAACAGTGAGAAGACGGATCCTATAGAGATTAATAAAGGATCCTGCCAGGGTTGTCCGCTTTCACCCCTATTATTTATATTAACGCTTGAAGTTCTCTTAAGGAAAATAAGAATGGAAGAAACAATAAAGGGAACTAAAATAAAAGGGGGCGAATACAAACTGAAGGCATATGTGGATAACCTGGTTATTTTTCTTGAAGAACCAGAAACAAGTTTGGCAAAAATGATAGAGGTCTGTAACAAATTTGGTGAGGTAGCAAGATTCACAATTAACAAAGAGAAAATGAAGATCTTAACCAAAAATATGCAAAAAGAAGAAGTTGAAGCACTGGAGTCGATGACAGGATTCAAAGAAGGAAAAAGGATTAATTACTTAGGAATCGTAATCTCCAAACAAAATAACGGACTGTTTGAAAATAATGATATAACAAAATGGAGGGAAATAAAGAAGGACTTGCAAAACTGGTCGAAATTAAATCTTTCAATATTAGGAAGAACTGCAGCAATTAGAATGATGGTATTACCAAAGATAAACTATTTATTCCAAAATCTGCTGATTATAACAAATACGAAATGCTTTCAAGACTGGATGAAGGATATAACCTCTTTCATTTGGTCTGGGAAAAAGTCGAGGGTTAAGTGGAAAATATTGACTGATAAGAAGGAAAGAGGAGGCTGTGGTCTACCCGATTTGAAACTATACTTCATTGCCAATGGGATGACGTGGTTAAAGGACTGGATTGAACTGAAGAATGATAGAATATTAAATCTGGAGGGAGCAGACCTTCGCTTTAGCTGACATCGATATCTTTGGTATCACAAGGCGAAAGTAGACAAAGATTTTTTGAATCATTATGTAAGAAGACCCCTGTTTGAAATTTGGAAGACCTGGAAAAGGAAACTATATTCGAAAATACCGTTATGGGTATCACCACAAGAGGCGTTTTTGGGGAGGTGGAAGGATCCAGCAGATAGATGGCTTACTTACAGAGATTTAATCATTTAATGATCCAAAAGAAGGTCAACGAATTAAAACAAGAGAGGAACTGGCGGAAGAGCAATGGAACTGTCAGTGGTTCCCATACATGCAACTAAAAGAAAGATTAAAAATGGATCGTAAACTAGAGGGAATAGATACAACTACTCAATTAAATGAATGGGAAAAAGTGATATTTGAGAAAAAAGAACACTTGACATCTTGATTCTCTAAGTACATATTGGGCCGAGAACTGGAAACAGAGACAGTTAAAGATACACTTATTGTTTGGGCCCAAAATATTGGACATGAAATAAAATTAGAACAATGGGAAAGAAGTTGGAATATTACACTGAAGTTCACTTTGGCTCAAAACTTGAAAGAAAATTATTAAAAAATGCTACACGGATGGTACCTGGACCCCATGAATTTAAGCAAGATGTATAAAACAAAAGATAAGAACTGTTGGAAATGTACACAAGAGAATGGGACCTTTTACCACATGTGGTGGCTTTGTCTAAAGGCTAGAAGATATTGGAAAAAGATACATAAACTAATGATGGACATTCTTCAAATAGAGATCCCACTAACACCAGAATTTTTTTTACTACATATGACGCATCAAATAGATAAACAGAACAAAAGATATGAAGAAATAATTTTATATATGATAACTGTCGCAAGAATCATATACGCAAAATACTGGAAAAGACCGCAAACACCTTTATGGAAGAATGGTTAGATAAAGTTCAGGAATATGTAATATTAGACGATCTTACACGAAGAATGAAGGGAGGGAAAAGCAGTAAAAATGTAAATGATATGAGGTTAATCAAGAAACATATTGAAGAAAACTGGTTAAAGTTATGCCAAGAGGAGAATAAATAAATAAGATTTAAGATAAAACATAGTTTAGCAGGAAATTACTTAGTTAATTGATACTGCAATGTGAAGAGGAAGTCTTCAAAGACATAGCAGATTTTAAGAGATCGCAGATAGAATATATTAAGGGGCTGTTCAAACTAGGGGAAAGAGGAAGTTTAAAGAATTGGATTATGGAAGATAGACAATAACTAGATGATAGGAAAAATAAAAGATAGAAGAATGTACAGTATAATTATGCAAACAAATAGGATATCTTAGATATTAATGTGTATATATGTACAACTAAATATATAAGCATGTTTTTATATTGGAAATATATATATGACATAATAATGTTCAACTGGGATAGTTCGGTTTTAATAAATAAATGTGAAAAAAAACAACAACACAGTTCCTAGGCACCATACAAAAAGATGGCAAAACTCTCTGGCAAAGCCATTTTAAAACTGCATTCCTGCTTACAGACTCTTACTGTTAAGCAGACTGCTTCCTAAATGCTTTACATTTTCTTGTAAAAGATTCAAAGTGCTTTAAAAACCTGTGATGAGTTTAAAACTCTACTGTAAAATAAGACCTACCAATCACATATACTCCATGCTTTACAGCTATCCTTCTTGAACTATAAACTGTGAGGAACCAGCAAGGGCTTTGCTGAGGAGGTGCAAAAAAGCAACGCATGTAAGGGTGGAGGTAGGGGTAAGAAGATAGGGGTGCAACTTCCATGCTTGTCCTAGGCACTGTTTATGCTAGATATACCACTGCCCTCTTGACACTAACTTTCTCTATTGCCACTGCAGATACCCAGTCTATATAGTGTTCATGAAGGTCAAAATGTGTAATGCAAAAATAATACAGAAGTTGAACATAACAGATATTTCACAATCTTCTAGCTAACTCAGACTCTTAGATTCCCCCTCTTTAATTTCTAAACCAGACTGACTCTCTTAACCCTAATCCTTAACTCATTTACTCCACATTCTAAAATCTCCAAACTGTCATCCCCTAGCCTTATTCAAATCCTGTCAAACATTATACCAATCACCACTCACTCTCAACATTTTATTTGCTCACCCTCTCTCACCAGTTCCTTACCTGATTATCCCTATTACACAATTCACATAAAGGGTAACCAAATTAGTGTAATACATAAAGTAACATTTTCCACCAACAGTTCATGACATCACAAACTATCTAACCTCTTTGGGCAACAAGCCAAAATACGTACATTAGGTATGTGTAAGGATTTGCAGCTACCCAGTGAGCTTTTTCCCAGGCCTTCATCTCACACCAAAAGCTGTTCTTCTCTGTTTCAGAGTGGGGGACACTGCTGTTCAAGAACCTGACCAAGTCTGAAATGTCTCTGGTTCAAGCTCACTGCTTGATTATTTGGAACCAGGTCATCATGTCTGTGTCTTACCTTTTCTTTGGCAGCCCTAGTGACTGGGCTGAGAGTTTAGCCATAGTTGTTCCTGCTACAATGTTAGTTCAGAGTTTCAGGTTACTAGAAAGATATTGTAGCATGCATGATAACTAGTTGGTGAAACACTTTATCTAGAAATAGAAGGTAAACAGAGGGGGGAAAGCAGTCTTGAATTGTATTTGGTTTCTTTCTCAACATTCTGGATTTGTTCTTGTACCGGAAAGCAATACTACTGCCAGTATGCCAGGGACCAATACCCAACTTGCCACATGCTAGATACACCTCTGCCAGAGGGGACAGAAGTTACATAACATCCTATGCAGAAACCCTGAGGGTATTTAGTGGGTTTGCCATAGTTGATGGCCACAGCAGTGGACAGAGGATCCCTACACTGGTGGCAGAGGTGGAGATAGTAAATCCCTCACTGTTGCTGGTAGCAGCGAGATCTGTGGAAGTTTTCATAAACAGTGGCAGTGGAGATTTAGGCAGAACTTTACACCTGGTAGGAAAAGTGGTGAAATAAGAGGTAGGAGCCTTACACATACCACTTTTAAATGAAATAAATCTACACATGTAAAATGTGTTTGTTCTTTCTGAAAGAAACCTGGGCTTATGCTCAAAGAGTGCAATACATGTGTGATCTTTGGCATCTCCAAGTCAAAAGCAACTACAGATTTTTGCTTTAGATCATGCACAGACAGGGATGAGGGAACTCTGGGGCTCTTCAGACATTTTGGGCCACAAGTCCCACAATTCCTTACCACTGTGGATGCTGGCAGAGTTCATGGGAGTTGTAAGTTAAAGATTCCCAACCCTCCTAGACTACAGATAGACTTATCTATGGGCATGGCAATCTAATCTAAGAGTACTGCACTAGGACTGGAGAGGTTCAAATTCCTGAGACTCACTGGTTTTCATAAGCTGTCACATTCCCAACCTAACCTGCATCACAAGTTGGGATAAAATGACAGCACAATGTTTACTTGGAAGAAAAATGGTTTATAAATGTGGTAAATATGTCAGAATCCTGCAGGAACACAGAGAAAGCAAAATAATACAGTAACATGCAAAGAATTTAGATTTTGGATAATCTCATATTTTATTTGTTATAAATTAGTAGATGCATATTTCAAGCTCTCTACCAACAGAAGACCTGTAGGTCACAAAAATCATAACAGAATCCACTCTTTTGTTCTGGGACTAAAAGTAATGCTGCATGAAGCAAGTATTTAAACAATGGAGTAATGATCCAATTTGCTTTAAATAAAGTGATATTTTGACTCAACTGAAGAAAGAACAATGGGTTTTGATTTGGAAAACCTTTCAATAATTAATTGCACGAGCAGCTCTCCCTCCCACCCCCACCCCCATTTTGCAGGCATGGCCTTGCAGTTTACAAGCCCATTTTTTCCCTTCTGACACAGAAAGGATAAATTAGGAGACTATTTTGGATTTCTGACCATGAAGATATCAAAACAAGGGTTGCAAAACACTATTTTTCTGTATTCACACATCTTTCTGCCTTGCAAGATGAGAAATGTCTCACATCAACTAGCTTTCTCTGCTGACCTCAACTTTTCCATTTTGAACAAATGGTCCTTAACTTTGGTAGCAGTGTTTCTGCTTGCCAAGAATGATCACATCCAGCAATAAAAGCAAAGAACTATGGTGGGACACTGCATCAGCAGAAGTAAAATCACTGTTAAAAGTCTCAGCCAAAAGCATATGGAGCCACTCTACTATATGAATGTACGGAAACGTTCTAATAATACTAATAATAACTTAGTAGAACATTCTAATAATAATTGTTGAGAAATATAGTGCCATGTAGTAGTATTCAATCTCCTGACTTTTCCATATTTTGTTGTGTTACAACCTGGAATCAAAATGGATTTAATTGGCATTGTTACCACTTACTAGATGTACACAGGAAATTCAACACTGTGATGCTACAAAATATCTTTATTGTGGCACAAATTTAAGAAACATGAGCTGCCATTTGTTGGTTGCAGATACACTCTTTTGCTGCTAAAACACCTAAATAAGCTGTGATTCAATCCTCTGCCACTTGAAGTCTCCTTAACTGTTCATTAGAATCCACTTGTGTGCACTTCCCATGCTGCTTGACCTCAGATGGAATGATCTATTTCTGGAACGACCCTGACTTTATTGAAGAGCATATCTAAACACACTACATCATGACGACGAAGAAGCTATCAAAGCAAGTCTGGAATAAAGTTCTGCAAAAGCACCAATCTGATAGGTTACTTTTAAAAGTCCTGTTAGCATGAACATACCCCAGAACATTCCAGTCATACTCTCAGCCTCACAAGAAAGCAACGGGAAATCCTTCTGTATAAATCTTGCCAAGAAAATTCCATATTAGAGTTGCTATGAAAATTCCATGTTAGGGTTGCCTAACAATCTGTATCGAAGTGTGTATTGCAGTGTGTAAAGAGGTATGTGGGGGACATAGCAAGCTTGTGAGGAAAAGTTCTCTGGTCAGAAGAGATCAATACTGAATTTTTCATCTCACTGCTAACCTGCCAATCTTTACTTTCACCTGGTGTCAGCACAGATAAGAATGTTCTAATGTAAGTTGAATTAGTAAGAGAGATGATCACCCGCTTATTCTTATGCAACTTATTTTTCCATATACTTCTTTGTACAAGAAAGTAGTTAATGTTTGAAAAGTAAACTGAAGATAACAGATCTCAAACAGAATGCTAAATAAAGAGAGCAAATAAATCAAACTGTTCAACCTCCAAAACATGAGCGCAAAGAAAATGGACAAGCTAGGGAAGGTAAATAAAATAGGAAAAAATTAGATAAACAAACTTGAGCAAATACATTCTTTTTTTTCTTTTTTTTCTTATTTATTTGTATCCCGCCTCTCCATATGGGTCGAGGCAGCGAACAACTTACAAATAGCATGCATTTCGAAACATTTCTATACATGCCCCCAACAAGCTGGGTACTCATTTTACCGACCTGCGAAAGGATGGAAGGCTGAGTCAACCTTGGAGCCCGGCAGGATCGAACTCACAACCTTGTGGCTTGCAGTACTGGCATTTAACCACTGCGCCACCAGGGCTCCTTCATTCAATGAAATGGTTATTGAGGAGGAGGAGCCTTTATTAGGAACCTGTCAGACTTGCCACTTTTATTACAAAATGAAATCTCAGAAAGACTAACTTCCCTAACTGCTACTTTACTTAATTTGCAAGGAAAGGGGGACTTAGGAAGGACAAAATCTATTGATATGCAAATAGTTTCAGTAACAAATAATTCAGAGAACAACAAAATATTTGAAAGGCCCTCCTGGGGGTAGAAAACAACACATAGCATTGATGATTTGGTTATAATAAACTGAAGTAAAGAACCACAGGTATCCCCTGCAATTGGTAGATACAATAAGGCAGCAGATGTGGAAATACAGGGATGAGCATCATGTATTAAAAAGGAGGTGCCAAAGGATTCACAGAGCCATGTTTTGTGACAAAACTGGATACTTGGCTTAGGGTCAAAAAATGAAGTGACAATCAGAGGGAAGTATGCAAGAATCTAAATTCACTAAATGGCCTGATCTTTATTGTGTTTCCTTAGCTACTAAAAATGTAAAATTGCCTCTTTCTGCAAAATCTCAGGTAAATTTCTTGAGATGAAGCTCTAAATTTAATGACTCTGAGATCTCTGATTTTTTATGGGAATCTGATATAGTCTTGCTCCAGGAGGTGTGGTCCACAACAAAACTAGAGATTAATGGCAATGGTGTTACGGACCTACCTGTTACAGTTCTAAGTGGCAAAGGAAGACAAAATCGGGGCGACAATATCAGGGCTTGCCCTTTTGGTTTCTACCTCCTTAAATGTCTCCAGCAAACGTCTGGCTCCATGTGGACAGACTGCTATGGCATGCTTAATTGATTTTGGATTTATGTGCTTGTTACTGGTTAATGTGCCTATTCCTCCCATGATTAATAGACAAGAAATAACCCCAGAACGGGAGATATTAGAAGATTATATAGTTAAGCTTGGAAGGGCAATTCCATAAATCACATTTAGTTGTGATGGGAAACTTTAATGCTACAACTGGGCCAGACAACAAGACTCTTTCCCCCCTCCCATTCCTGGCAACTTAATGATCTGGAGGATTGTGTATTTAACACTAACAGACATTCTAAGAACATAGAGATTAATTACACTGGCATGTCTTATACAGCTAATGGGACACCTTGCACTAAGAATAATCAATGGGGACCCAAAGTTTGAACAAACTGGAGAAGATACATATATATCAGGAAAAGGGAGTAGCACAACAGACTATGCTTTAGTTTCAAATTCTGTCTATGAACATGTAGTGAAATTTTCTGTGACAGACAAAACTGAGAGTGATCATTTACTCCTCTCCCTTAGCCTGGGAATCCCTATTGATATTAAGATAAGAACAAATAACAGTTGGTCAACTCAGCAGTAGCTATAAGTCAAAAAAGGCTGAGATGGTCAGATAATATGAGTGGTAAGATCTAAACATCATTAAATTCACCAAGGCATGGGGAGCTTAAAATTTTTATTATAGAGATACAGGATAATATGTTGCGTTGGAAAACTATTCATTGCTTACCGCGATGTTGATAAAGGCAATAAGGAATATAGAAATGAGCTCTTGCAGTGTTGGAGATAAGAGGATAGCCACAGATTTGAATAAAGAATACTTGGAGGCAAGGATCACTTGAGGAAATTGTATCTTAAGTATAGGAAGTTTTAGGAAGGGCAAGTCAATTATAGAATTTTGTGTAGTCCTAAATTAACCAGTTGAAAAATATTCAAGAGTAGTTGACAACTGATACTTGGCAAGAAAAATTTGGTGGTCCGTGAAGAAATTTGGACATTATTGGATTCCCAACTTCCAGTTTGAATATGAGAGCTGGAGACACAGTCCTTGGTGTGCTCTGCCGAAGACTGCCACTACCATGGTTTGCTAATACTTGGGAGACTCCCATACCGGCTAGCCAAGTACCCCTGAACTAAAGGGATCTTGCCGGAGGTGGATTTGCGACTAGGAGTGAAGATAGGACCTGTACGGTGAACCAGGAGGAGGTAGCCCAAGGGTCTCCCAAGAGGCTGTTGCCGCCATTTTTTTCATCTTGCCTGCAGCAGTTTGGAGGAGACGGGAGGGATTACCTCTCTCACCACACACTCAGTCGCCAAATTTCTCCTGGCCAGTTTTTTTTTATATATACTATTACTTGAATTGTTTCATTACGTGATAAAGCTAGAAGACTCATGTTGGGGATAGGGCAATAAGACCTTCTAGTTTGGATTTCCAATTAACTTTCTAAGAGAACCTCCATGAGTCCACGAGAATTTCCTCCCCTTCCCTCATGCTTCTTTGGAACAGTTCAGTTATTGCTCTAAGAAGAAGAAAAGTCCAGCACAAGGTATTTAACAACTATCATACAACAGATAAACTAAACTCAACCTTGCTGCTTTCCCTAATGGACTGAGGTTTTGTTTCGTTTCTGCGCCTAATTTCTGGCACTTCCCTCTTCGTTTACTAAGACACAGCTAAAGACAATCCTTCGTTTCTTGTTTCTTTCTGCTCTAAATTCAAAATGAACAGCCCAGAAGTACTTAGTTTAAAGTTTCAGCGAAAATTTTGCAAAACCGATTGTTTTCCCTTTTTTTTGAATTTTAGAGACCTCATGTGTGTGAAAACTGACAACATAAAAGGCTCTCCCAATCTATGTAGATTTGACTGCTTGAGACGCTGTGTTTTGTTTGATTTATCCTCCGGTCCCCCCCTCCTCCTTTCCAACCTGAGTGTGATTCTCCTGTCGTCTTTGCCCACGTTTGTTGGAGGGTATTGTGTGTGAGCTCTATGACTGCAACTGTTTAGTGCTCTAACTTAGACCCATACTGTTAGACATTTGACGGCTATATCTGGTTAACCTACAAAACCAAAACCAACTGCAACACAAAGAGAAAAGAACAACTCAGTGAGAACAAGTGAGAGGAACTGTGAGAAAACGAAAGAAGAAAGAGACAATCAGGCAGGGAGAAGAGGGGAGAGCGGAGAGAGGTCTGGAAGGAACAGTGAAAGATAACAAACTTGTTTATTGAACCTGCTTAATGAATTTATTTGATGAATTTATCTGATGAATCTATGGAATCAATTTCTGTATAGATTGGAAAACCAAAAGTCAGTGTATGAATTCTGTAACACCCACACTGCAGAAACACTAAATATATTATTAGGATAGATATTTTGAATGAATTGACACAGTGGTTAATGAACGAACTGATATCTTGATTTATCTTTATAGTACCTGCCTGATGAACTGAGGTGTCTGTAAATATCAGAATATGAATCAATTGCTATTGTGATTTATCTCTATAATATCTACTTGATGATTTAAGTTGCTTGGAAATAATAATTGTTATAATTAAACAAGTGCATTTCATATTAATAAAATGGAACGTCTTGGAGCATTATTTTATAGATGTTTGTACCTTTTTTTTAAACAAATCATGTTAGTGGTCCACGGGATTCAAAATTGTAAGTTTAGTGTTCCGTGAGGTTCGAAATGTTGGCGACCACCGTCCAAGAGCATACAGCAATATGTTATATGTTGCTTTCACAGAACTGAAATTGGCATTTGATTCTGTGCCCAGAGGCAAACTGTTGGTCAAACTCCTTTCTTCCTCTTTTGACAAAGATTACTTAGGTTACGGTAATTATGAAGCTATACAATAATCTTTTGTCAACAGAGGAGGTAAGGAACATATTTAGCTCCCTAAATCACTCCTCATAGGGCATGGTTTCCAGACCCATTGCCATTTTGGTTGCCCTCCTCTGGACACGTTCCAGCTTGTCAATATTCTCCTTGAACTATGGTGCCTAGAACTGGACACAGTATTACAGGTGAGGTCTAACCAAAGCAGAACAGAGTGGTATTATTACTTCCTTGGATCTTGACACTATATTGCTATTGATGCAGCCTAGATTTGCATTGGCCTTTTTTAACTGCCACATCACATTGTTGACTGATCTTCAGCTTATGGCCCACTAAGATTCCTAAATCCATTTCACACATACTCTTTTCAAGCCAGGTGTCACCCATCCTATATCTGTGCATTTTATTCTATCTTTCTAAGTGTAGTACCCTACATTTCTTCCTGTTAAAATTCATTTTGTTAGTTATGGCTCAGCTCTCTAATGTGTCAGGGTAATTTTGAATTCTGATCTGTTCTCTGGGGTATTAACTATCCCTCCTAATCTGCAAATTTGATGAGCATGCCCTCTATTCCATCATCCAAGTCATTGACAAAAATGCTGAATAGTACTACGCCCAGGACAGAACCCTGTGGCACCCCATTAGTCACTCCTTTCCAGGATAAGAGGAGCCACTGGTGTGCACTCTTTGTGTTCGACTGGTCAGGGACACATTCCTTCTCACATTTGATTGGCCTAGACGTCCTAGGGCAAAGCTGATCCTTGCACAATGGATAAACGACACTGACACCCAATACCCCGCATCTGTTTCACTCGCTACCTGCTCCCCCATTAGTTTGGGTCTGAGGTTTAATTCAATTGGGGGTGCCAATTATCTTGAAATTTTAACAGTTCCCAATACTTGAAGGCATTCAGCAAAGCTAGATTCAAGGTAATCCCATCTGCTATATTAGAGAGCTCTTTTCAATGAATGGAGTAAGAGGACCATGTATATCCTTGCTTGGAGGGACTAGTAGAATCTTTACCTCATGTACTTTTCAATTGTACGTTATACAAGGATGATAGACTAAGGTTAGCAGCACCTCTCTCAAGCAAGTTGCAGGCAGACCTTTGGAATATTAGCTAGGGGATACAGAAAAAAGAGTAACAGAGGAGATTGCTGAGTTTTTTTCTCTGCTGCCAAAACTTGAAAGGCCATAGTTTGGTTTAAACATCTGAGGTGTCATATGGGATCATAGCTTCAGGCAGTAGGGCTACCAAAAGTTGTGTATCAGCAATAAAGCTGTATGATTTTAAGCTGTTTCTAAAATGCATTTATATATATATAATGAATTATATCCTCCTGTTCTATTTTAACACAGATTATCTATATTTTCAAATATGGTGCATTTACATCTTTGTTTACTTGTGTATAAAATGTATATCATTATATTGTATAGGATGTACAGGATGTATAGAATGTATATCATATAGCCTCATGGTTTGCTGACTGTAAGAAAGGCTTGACTGACTCGTTTTACTGAAAAATGTATATAGCACTAAGGGAACAGTGCTCATTGCTCTGAGGACAACATCCCCACGGCAAGTCAATATGGTGGAAGTATTTTATTGTGGGGATGCTTTTCCTTGACAGAGATGTAGAAACTCGGCAAGACTGAGCATAAGATGGCTGGAGTCAAATATAGGGCAACTGCAGAAAAAGATCTGTTTCTGTTTGTAAACCCAAGATTAGGGTGAAGGTTTTGCCTTTTACAGGACAATGGTCCTTAGACACACCTGTAAAGTAATACTGGAGAAGTTAAAAAACAAGAACTTGAATGCCTTAGAATGGCCTAGTTAAAGCCCAGATCTCAATTTAATTGACAATCTATGGCAGGACTTGAAAGCTGCTATTCACCGATGGTCATCTCTCCAGTCTTACACAGCTGGAGCAATTTTACTAAGAATGGGCAAAATCTGCAGGACACAGCTGCCCAAAGGTGCTTCTGCTAATTATTGACTTGAGATGCAAATTCTTCTCTAAAGTACTCTATGGTGTACGCACAGGCTTGTCCCTTTTCTCAATATGGATCAAGATCAGTGTTAATGGCTTCACAACTAGCTTTAAACCAGAATTTAAACTCTAGTTGAAGGTGACAATGAAGTTCAGTGCAAGTAACTAACACTACATTGGCTAATCGCAAAAAGGGAGAACATAATGTGGGAGACTCAACACCAGTGGGTGTCTATTCATAAACATGATTTAAAAAATCAGAAAATGCTATGTCCACAGTGGGTCTGACTTCTCTAGAGGAGTAAGGTCTGTGAGTGCCTGGGGTAGTGCTTTGTCAGTGATGACACCTCAGCTTTATAACACCTTCCCTAAAGATACCCATAAACTTTCTTCTTCATGCAACTATAGATGTCATATAGACAGGTCTTTTAGTGTACCACTTGTGTTCTTCTTTCCATTTAATGTGCTTTGATTTCTTTTGGGGTGGTTGGTTGCTCACAGAAGGTGAACACACATTTAATGTAGCAAATCTGATAGCTGAAGTGTGTTTTTCTGAGAAAACTCTTTTACAAGATAGAAAATGTTAGTGGCACTTGCCCTGATATCTACTTTACCTTGAAATATCTTGGGATTATCTGTGTCTCCCTCTACAACATAAAGTAGATTGCGGTATTGTTGTAAATGTAAAATTGGGAGAGAGAACCATATATACCTTCAGTGAGCTCCTTGGAGAAATGAGAAGATACACAGTTTGAATCCATTATGACTTTTACTTATAGTTCACTGTACTAGGCTTCAATTTACACTGATGGTTGTTTCA
This sequence comes from Ctenosaura bakeri, assembly GCA_948474755.1. Lineage (NCBI taxonomy): Eukaryota > Metazoa > Chordata > Lepidosauria > Squamata > Iguanidae > Ctenosaura > Ctenosaura bakeri. Next base: position 267,602 of record CAOLHI010001724.1, on the reverse strand, counting down.
AACCATCATATAGTCGATTCTCCCAGATTCAGCATTTACAGATTTGATTATTTGCGGATTATTTTTATTTATTTTAAAAAATTTACTGTATTTGCCTTGCCACAGAAAAATGTTCTCTTTAGGAACCTCTAGGCCCTCCACCACAATTCTATAGTCCACTTCCAGAGTCACACTGGGCAACCTAGAGATTCCTAGGGAGAACCATTCTCTAGGCATTGCTAGGTCTTCCAGGGTGACTCTATGGCCCACTTCTGCTAGAAGTTGACCATAGAATTGTTCTGGAAGATCTAGAGATTTCTAGAGAAGTGTTCTCAGGTTAGAAAGAAATAGTGTTCACAATATTTATTTTTATTTGTGGTTTTTCTACTTGAGGGGGTCTTATACCCCTAACCATCACAAAAGTGGAGGGCTGACTGTAACTTATAATATGTTTTTCTTACAAGGGTGGCGGTGGGAACCATGTCACCCAAGGAGATGTCATGCAGTCCCTGCTCCCCAAGACCTTACTTTTAAAAGAAACAAACAACAAAAATAGCAACAAAACAACCAATGATTCCCCTGGTGGTGAGTTTGTGTTCAAACACAATACTTGAAATATGTGTAAATCATCAAAATAAGACCAGAAGTGATGGAAACATGCACTCTGCCCCGGTTAGGAAAAGTCCAAAAATACCTTTGGATCTTGCACATATAATTATAATGATTTCATTAAGAACTTTCTCAACACTTCAGTTAATTCTACAAATGTGACACAGAAATGTTAACTCAGGAATATTCTTTGTCAGTCATACTGTATAAGCATTCCACTGGTTTCATACCAGGATTTCAGACTGTAAATGTTGACATAAAATGTTTGTGAAATGCCCTGTTTGAGTTAGATATATATACACGTTTTGAATAAAAAGCAGGCCTCAACAAGATTCTGTCTAAACTACATTAGAGTAGATCAGATGCCATTTCTTTTTGGGGATAAGACCTTAAAAGGAGATGATACCAGGAATAATGCGTTCTCCCAATATTATTATTTTTTTTAAAAAAACTCTTAAAAGAAGGAGGAGCAAGGCAGACTGAGTAAATTAAATATTTGGATAAGCAATTAGATGGTATTGGGTGGCCACTGAATGGAGAAATGGAAAAGCCCTTGTGTGCAGTGCAGGCCAAGTTTGGGAACATTACTTTTGGGGGACTGCAGCTTCCAGAATGCCCCAGCCAATATTGCTGTTGGCCATGTTGGTGGGAGTGGGATTTTTGGAACTATGGACTATAGTCCACAAAGCAAGTTTCCCAAGTCCTGAATGGAGGTAGGACTTTAACATGTGAACTCAAGAGCTCCTACAGTTCTGGACACATATGTTCACATTAGGGAGGGCAAGAAACATCCTTCAGTTACGCTGTAACACAGAACACAATTTTTCATGGATACAAAATAGCTTCTATAGTAATTCTATAGCATACGGAGATGATCAAAATACTAGACCTTTATGAATTAGGCCAAGTATGTATGTCCCAAGAACTCCCCCACCTCTTCTGTGCCATTATTTTTGTTACATATTATGCCAGTTTTCTCTCTAAATGTACTGAAATGGCAAGATTTATTCCAATTGCAACAGCTGGGAAAACTTTGAAGAAATTTTTATTTTGGCAGTAGCTGGTGGGAAAGGGCAAAAATAATGGAGAAGACATGCAACAGGGCAGGAGTGCAGAGCTTACAAGGCAGTTTATATATGTGAAAATTAAAGAAATATGAGCACCCCCTTACATTAATGGAAGTTAAAGAACTTTTCAACAAGCATCTGCACGCTTTCAAGATGTTTCTACAGCATCTCAGATTCTCTGTATATTTTTTAAATAGATAAAACTAGTTGTCAATACTGTCATACTATAGCACGACAAGTTCATCAATCAATTACTATTTACCACAGCTATCTAAAACTTCTCTTTTTAGAACCACCATACCACTAAGCCAGGGTGCTGAGGATGTATAACCATGCAGAAGTGGTTGGATTCTGCAGGAGTGGTTGGACTGGACTGCCCATCATCCCTAACAACCATAATCAACACAAAAGGATAAAGGGAAGCGGCCCACTCCTCAATACACTAGGCAACGATGCAGGAGATTGCCTTCTTAATCTGCTTCTGGCCCCCTAGAACTACCATGGTAAAGACACATGCTGCTTCAGATAAGCCAGGTTTGGGAAAAATATATCCCACTGTCTAGAATCATAGAAGAGACCAAAGAGGCCATCGAGTCCAACCCCCTGCTATGCAGGAATACCCATCAAAGCATTCCCAACAGATGGCCATCCAGCCTCTGCTTAAAAACTTCCAAAGAAGGAGACTCTACCACACTCAAAGGCAGCATATTCCACTGCTGGATAGCTCTGACAGTCAGGAAGTTCCTCCTAAGGTTCAGGTGGAATCTCTTTTTCCACATCTTGGACCCATTGCTCCTTGTCCTAGTCTCTGGAGCAGTGGAAAACAAGCCCACTCCCTCCTCAACCTGAAATCCCTTCAAATATTTAAACATGGCTATCATGTCTCCTCTTAACCTTCTCTTCTGCAGACTAAACACTCCCAGCTCCCTAAGCCGTTCCTCATAGGGCATGGCTTCCAGACCCTTCACCATTTTGGTCGTCCTCCTCTGGACACGTTCCGTCTTGTCGATATCCTTCTTGAATTGTGGTGCCCAGAACTGGACACAGTATTCCAAATGAGGCTTAACCAATGCAGATTAGAGTGGTACCATTACCTCCCTCGATCTAGGCACCATACTCCTATTGATGCAACCAAGAATCGTGTTGGCTTTCTTGGCCGCCGCATCACACTGCTGACTCATGTTCAGCTTGTGATCTACCAAGACTCCTGGATCCCTTTCACATGTACTGCTATCCAGCCATGCATCCCCCATCCTATATTTGTGCATTCCATTTTTTCTGCCTAAGTATAGCACTTTACATTTCTCTCTGTTGAAATTCATTTTGTTAGCTTTGGCCCAGCTCTCCAATCTGTCAAGGTCATTTCGAAATTTGATCCTGTCCTCTGGCGTATTAGCAACCTCTCCCAATTTGGTGTCATCTGCAAATTTGATCAGCATGCCCGCAACTCCTTCATCCAAATCATTGATGAAGATGTTGAACAGCACTGGGCCCAGGACAGAACCCTGTGGAACCCCACTACTTACTTCTCTCCAGGATGAAAAGCAACCATTGGTGAGCACCCTTTGAGTTCGGTTGGTGAACCAATTACTAATCCACCTAACAGCAGCCCTGTCCAGCCCGCATTTTACTAGCTTCTTTGCAAGTATGTCATGAACTTTATCAAAGGCCTTACTGAAATCAAGATATGCTACGTCTAAAGCATTCCCTTCATCTATCAAGCTTTTAACCCTACCATTAAAAGAGATAAAATTAGTCTGGCATGACTTATTTCTGAGAAATCCATGCTGACTTTTAGTGATTACAGTATTTCTTTCTAAGTAATTACAAACTGACTGTTTAATGATCTGCTCTAGGATCTTTCCTGGTATTGATATCAGGCTGACTGGGCGATAATTATTTGGGTCTTCTTTTTTCCCCTTCTTGAAGATGGGGACGACATTTGCCATCCTCCAGTCTGCTGGGACTTCTCCTGTTCTCCAAGAATTCTCAGAGATTATTGCAAGTGGTTCTGAAATGACTTCTGCCAGTTCTTTCAATATCCTTGGATGTAATTCATCTGGCCCTGAAGACTTGAATTCATCTAGCTTAGCCAAATATTCCTGTACTACTTCTCTACTTATTCTGTGCAGCATTTATGTTGCTTCCTCACCTGCTCCCCACCCCCTAGGTTAAGTACTTCTACCCTTTTGGGAGAAAACTGAGGCAAAGAAGGTGTTGAGTAGTTCTGCCTTCTTTCTTCCCTCCATTATTAATTGGTCATCTTCTCCACGCAGCGACCTTATCATTTCCTTGTTTTTGCTTTTGCTGCAGACATATCTAAAAAAGCCCTTTTTATTGGTTTTAATGTCTCTGGCAAGCCTGAGTTCATTCTGCACTTTAGCTTTTCTGACCTTCTCCTTACATATCCTGGCTATTTGCTTGAATTCCTCTTTGGTGGTTTCACCATTCTTCCATTTCCTGCACATGCTTCATTTAACACTTAGCTCAGCTGAGAGTTCTATATAACCTGGCTGTTTGCTGGTGAAACCTAATCCCTTTTCTGCAGGTCCCAAGCCCCTCCCACCCAAAGACACCATCAGACTACCTAAAACATGGCAGTTTGGCATAATTTGATCCCAAGTACTATGTCACTTTCATTTTGATGAAAATGTAACCACGTGGCCTGCTGGGGACTACAAGGAAAAACACTGGTCCCCGCCACCAGACCAGCTGCCCAATTCTGAGATATATCTTGGGTATGATCCAGCAGCACCCTTCTTACAGCTGCATAATAGAACAAATGGGATGAAGCTATGGAGATAAGAGCAGACTTTATTGGCAATGGATGGGCAACCATTTACATGTACAGCTGGCCCTCTGTATCAATGGGTCCTGCATCCATGGATTCAACCAATCACAGCCTGAAAATATTTAATAAAAAAATCCAAATAGCAAGCCACACACTAATCACTATGCTGATGTGTAGGTATACCCTGCTGTAGCTCTCCCCCCTCAATTTTACAGATCCTCAGGCTCTCCCTGGGACTCGTTTGAGTTGTTCACCATTAAGGAACAACATTTTACTATGCCATTTGTATATAATGTGACTTGCAAATCCATGGATATTGCTATCCACAAGGGGGTTGGTCCTAGAACCAAATCCCAATGGATACTAAGAGCCCCACTGGGATGCTGTTACATATGAACACACTATTTCTGTGAAAGCCAAATCCTGTACTTAGCACTGTCTGTAGGTGGAGTGCAATGGTTGTTTCTGAGCCAAGGCAGATGTTTCCATGCAACACATTGAATATTTTCCTAATCTTGCTGATTAAATAAAGCAAATTTCTACAGAAAGCAGATTTTGCATCAAGGTAATATTTCCGGCAAAATGCAACACAGGTCATATAAACCAATATACTGGGCTAGGACGTGGGAAATTCCCAGTTCCAACATCACCAAGCTGCCACCAACCTATCAGGTGGCCTTAGGCAAGTTTTTCTGTAAGCATCAGTTGCCCCCATCCTGTTCCTAATATGAAAAAAATATTGGATTACCTTGCTAGGATAACAATGGTAATGTGAAGTGCTTAACACAAACTGCATCAATTATTATTCTCTTTCACACTCAAGTTCTAACAAAGATTATGCACAAAAATCATTTACAATATTAAAGAGAAGCTAATAATGCACAAAAAATTGCAGTATAGAAAAACCTACACAACACACAAAGTGGAACACTATAGTAGAGTCCTGTAAGTCTAGACACATCTGTAGAAGAACAGAGTACAAAATCATTGCTGGTAGCAATTGCTCTGCACCAAGAAAAAGGGATCATTTAGGAATATGGAGAGATAACACAGCTTTCTCCACAGAAATATCACTGACAGGTCATAAAACGTCTAATAAAAGAGGAATTAAAATTTGAAATGGCTTTGGATTCCTTAGTTTGGAAAAAATTGTGAATCCCTAGAATATGGAAATACAATGAAAAGCAAATGTTTCTATCCAAAATCTGATACATTAAGCCTCCCAGAGTCCAATGGCTGGTTTTTAATTCATCTTGAAAAAGTCACAGATGATTTACATTTAGAGAGTATTTAATACACACATGAATTTCAGGCAGTGGAGGCTGGCATCTCTCCCTAAACCAAGAATTGCCAATAACATGGAATTTGCTTTTTTAATTGGGGGAGGGGTTTAAGTAAAAAATTGTGTTTCAAAATTGTGAAATTCAAAATTGCTGCAGCACCATCAAATCAGCAACCAATCCTGTATTATCTGCTGAGTATCTTAACCAGCCATATGAACTGGTTCATTCTCAGTCTATCTAACTCCTTAACCCCTCTCTGTATTTTTAAATACTCTACAAACTTTTATTTTGCTTGGAACTTGTCCAAAGCCCATCAAAATGAAAAGTGTATCATTATTTATAGACACATCAAAATTGCTAGACTTAGTATAAAAATACATATTTGTCAATGTTATTACAGAAAAAAGCTTAAATTTTAATTACATCTGCAGATGTAATAATCACATTTGCAAAACTCTTAATATAAGTGAATTATGAATACTAAAGAGTAATGCTTCCAGATAAATGAAAATGGTACTGTACTAGGCAGGCTTGGTCAACACTTCATTTTTGGATCACAGTTCCCAGAATCTCCAATCAGCATTGCCATTCTGGACCATAGAATTTCAGGACGTACTAGCTGAGACTGCACACAGCAAGACACCATTTTGGAAACATCTTTCTTTCCCCATCTCTGCCCATATCACGCTAAAACTTAACTTAGAAGTTATTACACCAAAGATAAAGTTTTTGTTCATCCATCCCCTTAACCACTTTGCTATTTACGGAGAGTTTTGCATCACTTGTAAAACCGATCTCACACAGCAGTCTGAAAAGGTAAATTTTACCTTGTGCCTATTTTGCTGTTCTAGCCAACCTGATTTCAGACAATGATCACAAAAAAAGGACAAAGAAAGCAGCAGCCTCATGTACTTTAGGCCCCTAGGAAACCTTATTACCCTACCTGGAATATTGTGTCCAGTTCTGGGCACTACAGTTGAGGAAGGATACTGACAAGCTGGAATGTGTCCAGAGGAAGGCAAGCAAAATGACAGAAGGCCTAGAAACCATACTATATGAGAAGTTGCTCAAGAAACTGGGTATGTTTAGCCTGGAGAAGGGAAAGTTAAGAGGTTACATGATAGCTATGTTTAAATATTTAAAAGGACATGACTTCCAGTCACGTGGCCAGCGCGAAAGGCAGCACAGAGTAACTGCTTTGCCCCGTGTTGTCACCCAATGTGGACCAGCCGGTAACCTGTCCATCTAGGACTGGTCATCAAACCTCCCCGGTAAAGGGGGTACAGAGGGGGGTCCAGATTCCGATTCCCAGCTCCTCTGAAGGTATCTGAAGAAGTGGACGGGGGTTGTGAGGACCGAAGAACCATCCACGGCCGCATCGTTGTTGCTGCTAGATCGACACAAGCGCTGCCGCCGCCTTTTAAACTGAAATTTCAGTAAGCTTTCTTTTTGAAAAGAGCCAAGCTAGAACCGATAACAACTAAGACTCCAACCCTTCAGTTGCTGAAACAATTCGCAGGATTGGATAAGATATTGTAAGTTACCCAATGCATTAAATAAACACAGTTAAATTTTCCTCACAACGTTAGGTGTAAATTCCGGCAAAGCGGACATCACTACCTAAAGGAAACCCTTTTAACACTGACTTCTTCTTCGCGGTCTAATAGAGAAGGGGAAAAACCCATATACAAACTGATTTATAGAAAGGACAATTTTCTGACTTTTAGAGATTAAAAGCAAAATGCTTGAAAGGGCTTGAAAATGCTTGAATAGATTTCCAGCAAGATGTCGGCATGGTAGGTAGCCTGGAAAGTTAAAGCAGGCTACCACTGCAAATTCACAGGGGTAACATCCCCCAGGGGATGTAGAGTCGTCCCCCCCAAAAGTACCCCCTTAGTAGGTAGCGGGGAATGGAGCAGCTTATTCCCCTTGTTGCCTCTTCCACCTTCCAGACAATGAATCTCTGCAAGGCAAGTGAGAAATTTGTTGGACCTGATATTTTTGGCACAATTTGACCTCCAACAAATATCAGGATAACTGAAATCTCCCATTACTACTATCTCTCTTTTTTCTGAATGTGCAGTCATCTGTTTTAGGAAAACCTCATCTAAGTCCGCAGTCTGGTTGGGAGTCTGCAGTACACCCCCAAAATGACGCCCTTGTTTTTGCTCTCCTCCTTAATTTTTACTCTGATGCTCTCAACTTGGCTTCCAAGATTTAAGTCATGGATCTCTTCACAGGTGAAAACATCCTTGACATATAATGCTACTCCTCCTCCCTTCCTGTTCGGTCTATTTCACTGAAACAGATTGTACCCCTCTATTACTATATTTTAATCATGAGACTCATCTCACCAGGTTTCAGTGATGCCTATTATATCATACCTGCTCTGCTGTGTTAAGAGTTTATGTTCATCATTTTTTTATTTCTCTGCACATTAATGTAGAAACATCTAAGACCATGGGTCATTCCCCCAGCTGCTTATTTAAGGTTTTTTTTCCTCCTATGGCCAGACTCTTGTACAATTTGCTCAGTTCCCTCAATAATGTTCAGATTATTATCTCTAGGACTTGATGTGTTCCCACCTCAAGAATACTCTCCCCCTCCCTCACATAACTTGAACAGAGTCACAACCTGAAATCTACTGAAAATGAATTCATCTCAGGTTGCAATACTGCATGCTTAGTTTAGATTTAGTCGAACTCCACATAATTATGTTCCAGCAAAAACATACAGGATTGCACAGTAATACTACTTGAAACCCTTGGCCTTTTGGAAAGTCAGTTAAGAAGATTCCACCATCCCCCAGCATTTAACAGATTTTGTAAAATTTCCAGATGTAAAGTAGCTTAACAACTATGGTATATAAAAAACTAGGATCAAGGAAATCATTTTAAAAACAGAATCAGGCCAATGTTAATCATTTTTCTATCTCTGATGAAAAGAAATAAGCATCTCATGGGTTCTGAGCCAGCAGTTAAAACTGAATTGGGGGAATACATCTGGAAGGGATTTTAAGTTTCCAGGGTAAATAAAGCTCTGGAAGGTACATTTGTAAACGAAAATTTAGAAGGTAAATTTAGTCCCCCCATGGACGCAATAAGTATCTATTTCTATAAGTATTTAATGTTTGCCATTAAAAAGCCCAATATATTACAAATAAGTTAAGCTCACTCTTGTTATAAATATGTTAAGAACTGATGTCCACTTGTGCATAACCACTTTCAATGCAACAAAATTTAGGAACCTGTTAATTTTTCTATAGTTAATAAGTGTATGGATCATCCCAGATCATCCTCTCAAGCCCTGGAAGTTGTCCACTGTGTGCAGGTACATGTACACAAACAGGAATTCTAGCTGGACAGAAACATATGCACAAAGACAGACTATTTTCCTACAAAGATCAATCAGGTTACCAAGAGAAAGAAACCCTCTGTACACACAGGACAGACAATAACTTGCTTTTTATCCCACATCACAAATCTGAATTCTTAGAGAATTCAGAAGAGGTCTAGATAAACCCCTGCTTTAATGAAGAGTAATGAAGAAGGATAGCTCAACTGCTTTATGCTGAGACAGACTCAATGTAGTGCTATGCTATCTTCTTAAGCTGGCCACAGATCTCCAGGGACTCAGGTAGAAGACATTTTTCCCAGTCCTGATGCTCAAGAACCTTTAAACTGGAGATCTTTAACATGAAATCCTCTTAACAAGCATTGAACCAAAGTCTTTCTGCATGCATTGCTCAGTGGCAATGCATAAAATCTACTTGTCAAACTTCTAGGAGTCAGCTTTCAGACTGAAACATGGAAGAATCACTGGTAGCTAGTTGAAAAGATTAGGACAGATAACAGGGAGGAACTTTAGATTCCAAGATTAAATCCAGCCCTCCTAGAGTCCAAATCTGGAGGGACCCTAGTTGGCCACACTCCCTTTCCCATGATTGTTTAATGGTCTCCCAGCTTCTGTACAACTGTGGCTTAAGATGATATGATGTATATCTAACCATGATGTCTCAGACCATGTAAAAATCCATGATTAAGAGATTTAGGTCTATACTGCAACATGAACTGACGAACTTCTACTAACAGTATATAGAAGCAATGTACTCAGACTAAATACTGTCTGTATGATATGCATTTCTCCAAGAAATGGAGAAATGCAAACTTTGTAGACTAATCAATGTCATAGAAAGATATCAGACTGAATGTGTATTTTTCCATTATAAATTGCCTGAAATTCCAGCTTGATAAGGATACTTAAGGTGAACATTGTTCATTTACCTAGCTGGACAATACTATTGTTCATGAGATGGAAGCCAAGGTAACCAGAAGAACACTAGATGTAACTCCAGATAGATACAGATTAGCTGACATATGGCACAAAAACCTCCACTGTTCAGAATAAAAGAAACAAGGATGGGGAACCACTCACTAGAACAAAGTTGATGCTTTTTTTCTTTAAAGTAGGATTCTTACCTAGAACATTCCCTGAAGGCACTTCCTGAAGTTCCTCTAGTTCTCTTCCCATTAATAAATAGAGTTCTTCTAAAGTGCAGCAAGCCAGGTGAGGCAGTGAAGGCAGGTTATCGGCAGCAGAACATCCAAGAGGAAGCTAAAGCCAGGGGAAAAGAAAAACAAGAAATCACTCAGTATATATTTATTGTTTCCAGAACAGTTATTTAACAAATTCTTCTAGGCAAGAAAAAGGCAATAAACAAGCAAGGTTATTTTCTTCCTTTTCACACAGGAAAAAAAAAACTCAACTCAAGGATTATTAGAAGTTCAATAAATAAATAAATAGGTAGATAAATAAATATAAGGAATGCTTTAAATTCTCAGATTTAAATTCTCAGATGTTACAGCAAGCTTTAGGGTAAGACATCTCTCCACAAATACAGGAGAACATGGCTTGGAGAGTCTACCTTGTCAAAATCAGACCACTGGATGTCACAAGCAAAAAAGCACTGAGAGCGATAGTGAGCTAGAGGTCCAGTCTGTCCCACCCCCCCAACTCAGAATGCCACAAACTGCAGTGTACCTTATTTTGCTTTCTTACTTTACCTTGCGCAATGATTCAGCAGGATCATATTTTGGTCCAAGAACAAAAAGTTTCTGCCCCTTTTTCACAGTTCCACTGAACACCCTTGCAAAAGCAACAAAAGCCTCCTTGTTTTCAACTTCTTGTCTCATGGTTGCTGGGGATGTGGTCTCCACTTGACTGGTAGATCGCTGATTATCCCCTAACAAAAGATCAAGAAAAGAACAATTATGTATCTTGACTTTATTCTGTATAAGGTGACTATACTTAGGCTAATGACAATAGCACACAAAAGTAACAGAGAACCACAGAATTGGGATCCCAAGGTCATCTACCTCAACTCCCTAATGATTCAAGAAATCCATGGATAAAAGCACCCCTGACAGATGGTTGTTCAGCCTCTGTTTGGAATCCTCCAGCAAAGGAGAGCCTGACATCCTCCAAAGTACTCAAGAATCACCTCTTATTAAAAGAAAGTTCTCCTAATGTTTAGTCAAAATCTCTTTCTTGTAACAGAATCTATCGGTTCAAGTTCTATCCCATGGAGCAGCAGAAAACAAGCTTGCTCTATCTTCAACATCCTGGCCCTTCAAATTTGAAGCAGGCTATCATATCATATCTCCATCTTCTTTATTCCAGGCTAAATATATCCAGCTCCCTCAACTGGTCCTCATCGTGCTTGGTTTCCAGATCACTTATCATCCTGCTTGCTCTCCTCTGGGTATTTGCCACCTTGCCTTTTTGAACTGTGGTACCCAGAACAGTATTCCAGGTGAGGCCTTTTCTTGATCAGAACCCAGTACTCCTGTTGATATAGCCTAGAACTGCACTGGCATTTTTTGTCACTACATCACATTGCTGACTCATTACTTATCTTACAGGATGCTAAATTCCCAAGATCCTTTCCATAGATAGTACTACCAAGCCAAATGTCATCCATGCTATGTTTGTGCATCTCACCTCTCCTATCTAAATGTACAACTGTTCATTTATTCCTCTCAGAATTCATTTTATTTATCCTAAATCCCGATTTTGTCTTCTCAGGTCCTTAATGTTGGTCAAGACAATACATAAAATACAACTAGTACAAATAAATAAATAAATATGCAGTACTGCACAACAAAAATCATGAATTTGAATTTTAAAAGGCTGCATATTTGGATCCAAATATTGCAAGCAAAGGTACCAGATCCTGTCTGATCTTGGAAGCTACACAGGATCAGCCCTGGTTAGTGCTTGGATGGTGAGAACATCAATGAATACCAAATGCTGAAGGCTATATTTCAGAAGAAGGAATTGGCAAAACTACCTCTGAATATTCCTTGCCAAGTAAACCCTATGAAATTCATGGGGGTCACCATAAGTTGGCAGGTGATTTGAAGGAACACATAAAAGAAGAAAACCCATAGAGTTCTGAGACAGACCAACAAAACTACAGAGTTCTCTATTTTAGGGGTTTTAAAAGTAGTATTTGAAAGGTGATAGTCACTTTAAAAAATCCCCCAGGTTATCTGTACCCAATTTAAGAGAGAGAGGTGCATGTGGAGTGTGATCACTTAAATGTCATGTAATACTGCATGTGACAAGAAAGAAAGAAAAAATCAAATTTATGCCTAGGAAGCAAATATTAGGAGACCATCAAGCAATGCAGAAGGATGAAGTCACTCCCACACTTCTTAACACAGTGAACTGTTTACTACATGACTGCCAAATAGTCTAAATGCATCTTGGTAGTGATGTGTCAAAAAGGAAGCAGCCTGCTCAGACTCCTAGTAAGCCCATGCTGTGGCCAGGACTCCATTTTTGCAACATCCCTACCAAGATACATTTAGTCTGTTAGGCAGTCATGTGGTAAACACCAACAGTATGACAGCAAGGGCACACAATCAGATGAAATTCTCCAGTCAGCTTTTTTTTTTTTTTTAGCAGTCTGTGGATAGCTGCACTGAAATGATTTAAAGACCAGACCAAAGTTCATTGTAGCTTACAAACTAAATTTCAAAAGTAATTGAAGTATCTTATTAAACCCATAAGTATTACCAATTTAGCTTTTGCCTCTGGATAAACTGAGATTAAAAGCAAAAAACAAACAATGACAACAACAAAAAACCCTGTTTCTACAGCTTTTCCAAAGGATGAATTCCACTCTGCTTGCAACACTTCCCCCTTTCCTGCCACAAATAGATCATAAATAAGCACAAAGAATTTGGGTAAATTGCACCGAAACTCTCCCCACTCTTTTCTGTGGGTTTTACTGTGAGCCATTTCTGTCAGGCCATCCTTTCCTGAACCCATAATCTGGGCCTCTCATCCTATTTCCCAATCCATTTATCTACCTGCTCCTTGCACATTCTCTCATATTGTTCCCAAAGCTGGGGTCCCAGATGATACTGGACTTCATCTCTCATCATCCTCAGCCAGCACAGCCAATGAACAAGGATTCTGAAAGTTGTAGACCAACAATATCTGGAGATCCAAGATGTTAACTCTCACTCTTTACTGTCTCTCTTCATCCACCCCAGAAGACAGGCTGCTACACATGTATTTACTCAGGAGTTGCGGGGGTATGTCTTACTGGTGACAGTAGCACACACCAGGAAGACTGGAACTAATTCCAATAAAAACCACATTTGTGTTTTTGTGAAAGGTACACAACAGAGGAAATTGGAGGTCTGTTCATAGGGACTCCCCTTACTTCATTTATATCCAAAACATGAAGAAAGAATTCCCTGACACATCCTTGAAAAGTGTTTCTGTAAAACAGGGACATAAGCAGATACAACATTTTATAATTGGTCATGGTGCTTGTCTCTTTTGATATACAGACGGGAATTCTTTGAAAAGCTCTTCATTTAAGACAGAATTCTCTAACCTGGCACCCTCCAGACATGTTGGATTGGAGCTCCTATATTCCCATACCCAACTATGATTATAGGAGCTATAGTCTGACATATCCGGAGGGTGCCAAGCTAAAGAAGGCTGGCTGAAAATGGAATAAATTGTGATGTTTCTTTAGCAAAGATGAACCCAACTCATCCAACAAAATCCTATTCCTTTGCTTACCTGTAGGCTCTCCTGTCTTTAAAGTATGGTCTGCTGAATTTCCTCCAGGTGCTTGGTGTGTTAACTCCAACCCTTGGTTAGCCAACTTTTCAGCATGCCGTTGCTTTACAAGCTCACGCCTTTGGGCTATTTCTTCTTGTGACAGTGGCCTAGGTACCATTTAAAATATCATTAATTTTTGAAGCGGGGGAGGGAACTATTTGGGCTATCTTATGCCACTTCTGCAGTTTCTGAAAACTGTTACTAAAGCTATTTTAAGCAGTCTCCACAAGTAGTATTATCTGAGTCCCATTTATACATACAGTTATTGGCATGACAATAAATCAACTGTATCAATTAACTGTGTGAATACACCAACTTATATCAGATCTCAGAACACAACTGAAACTGGTATTATCTTTCATACGCTAACCATGCTCATGCCATCAAAGTTTTCTTGACTCCAAGTAGCTCAGGAGCTGAGCACATGCCCTGCAAGTAGAAAGGACAGCACACCCTGAGTTCCAAGTCTGGAAAGAATGGGAAATAAATAGAGGGAACAAATAATAAAAAGTAGTACCATCAGGTTTTAACCTGACATCACCAGCTGTAGACTAGAAAAATTCTGCCTCATATTCTAGAAAGCCACAACTCGTCAGTGTTGACAATACTGGACCGATGCATGAAAGGCCTGACACAGTGCAACACACCTCCCTATATTTCAATGAGTGGTGTTGTGTTTTCTCTGGTTTAGAAAGGGAATATTTCTCTTTGCCAGAAATTAAAAGCAGAGTGATGGGACTGCTTTTTGAACATCAGCTGTTGGTAGGAAATTTGTGTTGTGGCAGGATAAAAATCAAGTATGTGGAAATCATGCCAATGATAAGCGATTGTGTTTCAATCATTAATTTAATGACTTTATGATGACTTACTGAAATTTAGAATCACACAAAGAAAGTTCTAGCATGCTTCAGTTTATAACTAGCATGTAAAGGAAAAAGTAAATATTTGCTATAGTAGAAAAATGGCAATCAAATTGGAGATAGTGCTGTTGTTTTCATAGCTGGTAGATGATTCAAGGTTCCCCCTTGTTTTAAACTGATCCCATCTGTTTCAGCTTGATCTATTTGTAGGTTCTGTTTGTAGGAAAGAAAATTTGCACTTCCAAGTAACCAAAATAAGTGGTTCCTTTTCCCTTCAAGGGATGCACTTTTGGGGGGTTAGTTTCATTAATAGGTGTCATCCACAAACAGTCAACACATGCTATTCAACATAGTCCTTCCCTGCTAATAAACAGAGCTAACTGGGGTTAATGCAAACGACAAATTCAGCACAACTTACAGCCAAAGCACTGAAGCTGAGGAATGAAAGTGCTTGTTAGTCTTTACTTGGAAAATAAAAGTGAGATCACCAGAAGTTATACAGGAGTGGGAGGAGGAAAACATTTGCTTTTGTTGGACAAAAGAGAACTGGAAAGGTGTGACACCAACACAACTTGTGGCGCTGCTTTAAAGCAAATTATTTGGGGGAAAATAGGAGATCATAAATGCAAGTGCGCTAATGGATAAAACACAGACAAGCCTTTGAGCTTAATGTGTGCGTGCGTGTGTGCACGTGCCTTCAAGTTGTCCACCAACCTATGGGAACCCTATGAACTTCACAGGGTTTTCTCAGGCAAGGAACACTCAGAGGTGGTTTTGCCAGTTATTGAGCTTAACACATGGAACTAAATTGAGAGCTGAGAACAAAAGGAAGCAAGAGTTAATTTAATGTAAAACTGAAGGGGAAGGTTCTGATTTCATTGCAAGATCCTTCTTTGAAGAAATAGGACAGCTTTCACTAATTGGGTGTGCTCCAGATATGTTGGACTACAAACTCTAACATTTCCAGTTTCAGCATAGGCCTAAATCCTATTTTCAAATCCAACTAAAGCAGAGCCACTGAATAAACTGGGTTTACCTATGTGGCAACTGAGAGCCACTGTGGTACAGTGGTTTCAGTGTTGGACTATGACACTGGACACTAGGGTTGAATCTCTGCTCGGCCATGGAAATCCACTAGGTGATCCTGGGAACCCTGTGATATGGTCACCATAAGTCAGAAATAACTTGAAGGCACACAACCACCACCATCACAACAGCAGCAAGACTATTGCTCTGTTGAATACCAGACCTCCTATTTTTGAGGTGATCCTTTTAAATTCAGTGTGAGGCAAGCTGTTCCATCTTTGAATGAAGTTTTCCCACCCATAAACTGCAATAACATGAGCAACTCCCCACGTATTTCCATGGGAACCACTACAACACAATGCCTCCATCTGATGGAGTCAGTCCAGTCAGATACCATATCCAATGGTATTAAGATATCCATAAAGAGATCTGGGAAGTCAACAGGGTAGCACCCTCTCCGTGTTTCATCTGGAAAAGGTTGTCAACCAGAACAACTAAGTGCTATACTCCAACTGGGCTTGATTTACTTTAAGGCTCATCATCTGAAATGAGTGCAGGTAATTTAAGAACATCCAAAGTTGCCCAGCCACCAATACATTATATCTGGTTTTCTTTCTCTCATTACATTTTGGACTGTGTTTCTAATTGGGAAATACTGTAGAGGGAACAGCCATATTTATTCTCACATAAAATGTCACAAAAAGAAAAAGAAATATTTTAAAAGATCTCTCTCTAGCCCTGCTGACACTAACTAGAGTTGGCAGGCTTCTAATTGGTCCTGTGCCACTAACAGCAAGTCAGCCTCCAGGTAGTAGCAGGTAAGTGCCTGAAAGCTTCACTGAAGAACACAGGAAAGGGGCTCTGAGTCATAATGGATAAAAATCACTAACATGGAAGGAAATGGGGTAGTAAGTCAGATCAGAACTATGATATTGAAGGAAGGTGGCTCTGACAGCCCCTGCTGTGGCCTCCATTGGATTTGGATTTTCAGATTATCTGAAAGCCTTTATTTCCCATATGAGCTTGCCAAAGTCTTACAGTCTTTGCAGGAGGACTTTCTCTCAGTCTCACCACTTCAGGCACATCAGGGAGAGAGCTTTCTTGAAAACTTCTCTTAGGTTATGGAACTCCCTCTCAAAGAACATTTGGTTGACTCTCTCTCTGCTTTCTTTTCACTGGCAGGCAAAGACCCTTCTATTCAAACAGGTCATGGCCTTTAACTGAAAGCCAGCATGATGTGATGGTTTGAGAGTTGGACTATGACCCTAGAGACCAGAGTTCGATTCCCACTCAAGCATGGAAATCCACTGGGTGACCCTGGGTGTGTCACACACTCAGCCCCAGAAAACCCTGTGATTGGGTTGCCTTAGGGTCACCATAGGTTGGAAATGACTTGACAACAATAACAACAATAACAATAACAACAATGACAACAACAATAAAGTGAGAACAACTGATTCAATGAGTTTACTCCTATTATGACTAACAAGTTTCCAACCATAATATTGACAAAGCTGGCTGGGTTGCTGGGAACCGCTGATCTTTCTGGCAGGGACTCAAGCATTCATACAAATGGAAGAGAAAAATTACGACCACAGAATTTTAAGGATGATTCTACATATCTGAGGGAATGTATACCCAGATCTCCAGCCATAATTTCTGCAGGGAAATAATAATTGGATGATAATAAAGCTACCCATAGATCACAGTAACAGCAGAGCATCATAAAGACCTTTTCTAATGGCCAGATAAAGTATAAAAGCTCTATTAAGAACAAAAGTCTTCAGCCAACTTCTGAAAATTAAGGCTGAACTGTGGGCAAAAAGTGAGTGAATCCCTGGCATACAGGCCATAGTTCTATTGCCTTTCAGACGGTAGAGCCATTCCACCCAGGCCTCCCAGAAAGCCTTACAACATACAGAAAGAAAACAAGGTAATATAGAGGATAGCACAAGGATTTTACAAAATCAAGATTACCTCTCAAATCACTATGAAATAGATACATCATTTAACAATTACGGATGATTCTTAAGCATTTCTTTATTTTTTTATTTTATTCACGTCCTACATCTTTAGATCTGGGATTCAAGGTGAATTACAAAATTACAACAAACACATTTCCATCTAAACATGCAAAAATTATAATTTAATTATGTATATTATTAAAAACATTTAAAATAAAATGGAGTAAAAACAGTACAGTACACTCTTAAAAGCTCTTCTTTTTAAAAATATTTTATTAAACAAAAAAAAAAGAATAAAAGAGACACAACAACACTACATAACAATACATAAAACTATGAATGCATAATATATAATACAATGAAAAGAAAAAGAATACATAGCATAACTACGAATATGTAACAAAAAAAAATACTATAAATAAAAGTACATTTCCACCCTTGTTGCAAACAGCTCACTGTAATCAAATAATTACATCTCTAAGTCTTAAATCGATACCAAAAATTTATAGTTGTTGCTACCCACTCTTATCATCATAGATATATACCTACAAGATTAATTGATAATCACCAATCTATCAAATAGTTCTATATCCTATACTCTGTATTCTATATTAGCTTAGACATCATTCTTAAGTTGTAATTAATAAATTCAAATACAATAAGCAACAGTTGCTTATCATCTAATTCTATATTCAGTCTAATTTTATATTCAGTATTAGTTTCAACTAATCATTTAAACTAATTATTAAAAAATAATCAATCAAATCAACCAATAGTTAAAATAACCTTCAAGCATTAATAACAGTCCTCTACATAGATAATAATCTTTAACTAATCCATGTCATACAGGGCAGCAAAGCAAATTTTCAAGTTTGGCAATACCAAACTTCCTTGTTCTTTCAAATCTTAAAGAACTTTGAATCTCACTCTAGGTTTTACCTCCCCAAACAAATCTTCACAAATCTTTTTGCCACAGTTTAAATGGTGTTTCTCTAGTAAAAATTGGAATCATTTGAAAAAAGAAAAATCATCCTTTGAAGAATATTCATCTTTATTGTTGATATTCCCCCTAAAAGAGACAAATTCAGTTTTTGCCATTTATCCAAGTCTTTCTTGAACTCCTTCCATGTCTTCACATATCTATTTTCATATAGTTGACTAGAATTTCCTGTTAAGTGGATATCTAAATATTTCACCTGCTTTTCAACTTTAAAGCCAATTTTAGTTGCATTTCATTAGCTTGAGCTCTTAGTCAAAATCTTAGTTTTATCTTTATTTATTTTCAGACCAGCTGACATTCCAAATGCCTTTAATTTTTCTAGCAATTTTTCTTTTGATTTCAATGAGTCTTCCAACATAATCATCAAATCATCAGCAAAAGTCCCCAAGTTAAACTGTGCTTTTCTAGTCTTAATTCCTATTATATCAGAATCCTCCCTAATTGTACAATTCCAAACTTCCATTGCTAAAATAAATAATTGCTAAAAATAAACAACAAAGGAGACAAGTGGTATCCCTATGTAGACCTTTTAAAAATTTCAAACAGTTTTGTCATGTCTCTATTCACTGTTCTTTCAGACTGACTCAAATACATCGATTTGATCCAAGTGAAAATTTTTTGACTGAAGTTCATCAGTTCAATAACTTTAAAATGGCCAGTTCAAATTGTCAAGTTTTTTCTGCATTCCAATCCCCCATCAACCACTAATTTTCAAAGGACATTTCTGACAGCATTGTATATAATTTCTGAATTAACATTCCTTTCTGCAAAACTAGTATGTAAACCAAGAACAACAACATTTTGTCCCCATTTACATTGATTTCAACCTCCACAAATCTTCCTTCATCATCCACAAAAATCAATAGTTTGGGTCTAACAGACAAGACAACTCTATTCTTCTTCGATTGTTCTGCTGATATGAATTCTTCTCCTAGCTTTTTTTGTACTAAAAGTTTTTGGTCTTTCAGATTTTTTTCTTGCAAACAAATAACATCCAAATCTAATTTCTTCAAATAATGAGGGGTATTCACCCCATTTATATTCAAAGTCAAAAATCTGTAATCCATATTTAAACTGCAGATAAAGAAAAGTCCATCTTAGTCTCTGCATTCGTCACTGATAAATTCTTATCTTCTTCATCATAAACAGCTGAAGCAGGTGCAGTTGCTCCCTTTTCATCAGAGTCTTCAGGCTCCTCTCCTGATTCTTGTTAATCCACTCACTGAGTCTTTTGGTCCATTCCTTTGTCAAAACCATTTTAAAACGTTTTTCTAAGTCACTCATCAATCATGTTCAGCCTGTAACTTTCATTCCTGTATGTAAAAATCACACCATCCAGGCTATCCCAGCTGAAAGGAAGGTTCTTCCTTCTGAAGTTTGTTCACCAAAAAACTTATACTTTTCCCTTTCCTTAAGAATTCAAACTGAAGTATCTTTCAGAAGTACAAACTCATTGCCCTCAATCTTCCATGGTGACTTACAATGACATTCCAAAATTTGCTCTCCCTATTTTCTGGATGAAAACTGAGAGTACCTCTTGGAACTTTCATCCTTCTTGTATATGCAGAATTAACTCAATACATAGCTACTATATTGAGTTCAATAATGTCTTCATCTCCTCCCATGAATGTTGATACATTTTCTACGATCTTTGCATACAATTTTTTCTCATTTTGTTCTGGAAGAGCCCAGATTCTCAGATAATTCTCCTTCTCTCTTTGTTCAAAAAATGCCAGTCTGTCCAAAGCCTCTCAAATTCTTGACATGTTCTTGTCTCCATTTGGGAAGTCTTTGTTTGCAAATCTTGGGTATTTGTCTCAAAATTTCTATTGCTTTTTTAATTTCTAAAACTTATAAAATTGTCTTCTCTAACAGCTGTTGAATTTAACTACTCTTGTCACTTGTTTAACTTTTTGTTTACCGTATTTTCTGGTGTATAAGACGACTGGGCGTATAAGACAACCCCCAACTTTTCCAGTTAAAATATAGAGTTTGGGATATACTCGCCGTATAAGGCTACTCCCTGTTCCACTGAAGAAGCAGGGTTTATAGCACTGTGTGCCTTTCACCCTACAGTTTTGATCCCATGCATGTAGTTCTTGTTCCTGCTTTAGCTTTCCACATTGCAGCCAATGTTGGGATTGCTGTCCATGACTTTCCTCACATGTTTTCCTGCTCCCATCCTTATTTATTTCCCAAGAGGCTGATGTCACTTTTCCCTATCCTATCTCACTTCTCTAAAAAATATAATTGCTGTAATTGTGCTAGTATGACATTCTTTCAATGCACTTCAGTGGGCTTCCTTGCTGCTGTAGTATCCATCCCCCCACACAAAAAAAGAATGGAAAGGGGAGATCACAGCAACGCTCATGAAAGGCTTTATCTTTTGTGTACCCAGTCCTTCTTGCCACCTTGCTTACCAATAATAACATAAGAAGGGAAGGGCAGGACAAATATTGGTGGCTGGCTGGCGCCTCTGAGAAGACAGCATATCTGTCTCCTCTTTAACTTCTTTAAAATACTTATAATTAGTGTTCTCTTTCTGAACACAGATGGCTGATCAATATTTATTACAGCAGAACATATGAATTCATTGCCTTACAAATCACAGTGTTTGAAGTGATTTGGAAGCATTGTCCCTGGTGTTTGATCTATGGTGGTTTACTCATATCTGCAAGTCGTCACTTGATACTACAGCAGTCAGGAAACAACCAAACATATGGGCACTAGGGCTTGAGAGGTCAACTAGTTTTGCCTTTTGAGAAGGAAAAATTGGCATTCCCATTCTCCCTTGAGATTAGACAGTCAGCCAGTTAATGCCCCACCCCTTTCTCACAAATCCCAACTCACCCAGATTGTGTTGAAGATATAAATTTCAGAATCAAAAAGAGAATGAGCAATATGGTTATCCTCCTCCACTGAAACTGATTTCTGTCCTTTAAAGTATGGAAATGTATCCTATTTCTTTTGGATCAGGGTGTCCTGTGATAGGTTTGTCACAGGTTTTTCTTAGGTTACCATAAGTTGTGTTTGGTTTTTTTTGAAACAAGAAGTGAATAAGAAGTTACTTCTGTTTACTTCCCGGAGTTGGCGGCAGCGGAGGCTCTGCCCGGGTGGGGGCAAAGCTCCGCGGGCCGAGAAACGGCGGCGGCGGTACCTCTGCCTGGGTGGTGGTGGGGGAAGCTCTGCAGGCCGGGGGAACGGCGGCGGCCACGGTGCCTCACACCCAGCGTATAAGACGACCCCCCACTTTTGAAAAGTTTTTCGGGGGTTAAAAAGTCATCTTATATGCCAGAAAATACAGTAACTTGTTCTGTCACCTTTTCTGCTACCTGTTCTGTTATCTTTTCTGTAATTTCTTCAAACCTGTTCTCAATGGAAGTTCTAAATTTTAAATTTAAATTGGACAGTCAAGACTGTTCTCTTCCAACAGGCCTTCCCAGACTAGTGCTCCACTGCCTCCCACCAACTGTCCTCTTGTTCTTAATAGTTAATGTGTTTTAGGGGTTTTTAGATGGGTTGGTGGGTGGGGAGGATGGGTTATGTTTTAATTGCGTTTAATGTATTTGATATACTGTTGTAGTAGTGCCTCGATCCGTTGGGAGAGGCGGGATATAAATAAATTTTATTATTATTATTATTTAAATTCTGCCAAAAATCTGACAACATAGGCACTTTACTATGCTCAACAGAATATTTTCTGGTTGTCATCTTTTTTGAGGATGAGGCTATAGTAGTTTTATATATAAAAGAAAAAAAATGTACCATCTATTTCTCTTTCCCTCCAATAATACTTATTATAAGTCCTTCTATTACTCAGTATGCTGGCAAACTTTATTTCTTATTATTTTTCCTTCCTTAGCTTTACCAGTGTTTAACTTAGCTTGTGTTTCCAAACATAAAAAAGAGTCATGGATTGCATAAACTTTCTCAGAGCAGTGAGAGTTGGCAAAGTGCCAATCAGATTGAAAAGTACCAAAGTTCATTTAAAAAACAGTCTTTATGGAATTCAAAAAAGAGGAAAAATGATCTTAAAAATATATAGCAAAAAGTCCTTATCAAATATATTTATAGACCAAAAATGAAAGAAGATAGTCCAAATTATTTAAAAAAAGGGAAAACAAAAAGGAAATCTATCAGCTCAGAAAAAGATGGCATAGCAATTGGTCGTCTACTTGCACAGCTGCGAGACAGACGATCGGTGCATGAGATTGTGTGCCTGTTTTGAAAAGAAAGTAACGGGGCAACTTATCCCCTCGGGTGAGGGGGTTCAGAGGGGCTCTACACAGACCGAAGATGGCAGACAGTTTCCCGGGAACTTTGAGAAAAAGAAGGGAACGGACGGACGGAGCCGATGGGTCAGAGAGCCACCACATCTGATGCACCTACCAAGAAGCAGTAATGGCTATGCCACAAACTTCTTAACAAGTAAAAGATTTCTAACATGTAAGTGAGTATCAAGACGAAACTCAGGGAATAAAAGGAAAGATCCTTCACATTAATTACACCTTGTGTGAAGTGGAAAATTTATTTAGATGAAGGGTGGAAGAATATTTTGAAAACCGGGAGAAAACTTAAACAAACTTAAAATCCTTAAAACATTGGGAGGAAGGGGATATAGAAGGAGAGAGAGAAGAGAGAGAGAGAAAAGATGAATTGCTGTAATATGCGGATTAAATGACTTAAAAGATAAGACTTTAAAGACTTAAAATATAAGAAATATATATGTTAATTATACACAGAAAGCAACTGGAACGGTATTGAAACACCAGACTGACAAAGAGTAGATTACGAAGTGAGGATATGGTGGTAGCGTATGAATAAAAGAAATATTTACTGATTGAACACATATTGTATCCTATTGGACTGGGATACACAGAAAGATTAAGAAACTTGAATAAAGTGTTTGAGTGGAGAAGGTTGAGGGAAGACGGAGGGTAGAGAAAAAGAAAGAGAGGCAGAAAGTCGCAGCTAACATCGGACAGAGATACCAGACGGAGACTCTGGAAGAGACATAAGGGAAGGTGTTAGAGGAGAAATATTTATTGTATGAACATTGGCTTTTTGATATCGGATATGGATACACAGAAAGATCGGATTGGGACTGGGATACACAGAAAGATTAAGAAAGCTGAATAAAGTGTGGGTGCGGAGAAGGTTGAAGGAAGACGGAGGGCAGAAAAAAGAAAGAGAAGCAGAAAGCTGTAGCTAATATCAAAGGACGGAGATACCAGACAGAGACTCTGGAAGAGACATAAGGGAAGCTGTTGGAGGAGAAATATTTACTGTATGAACATTGTTTTTTTTGATATCGGTCTGGGACACATAGAAAGATTGGACTGGGTCTGGGATATACAGAAAGATTAAGAAAGTTGAATAAAGTGTTTGTGCGGAGAAGGTCGAAGGAAGATGGAGGGTAGAGAAAAAGAAAGAGAGGTGGAAAGTTGCAGTCAACATCGAAGGACAGAGATTCCGGATGGAAACCTTGGGAGAGAAACAGTGTCGGAGAAAGAAAGAAAACAACAGGGGACGAAGAGAGAAAGCCTGCAGTGAAGAAGTGGAGAAGATTAAAATATCATAAAGATTGACAAAAGTTATTTTGATATTGTGATTAAATCAATATATATATATTGAGGGTAGAATATACTTGGGGACAAATTATAGGTTGGGAAAAAGAGGGAGTGATTAATGGGTTAAAGTAAGCTATAAAAGGGGGAGACATATAAGTTACTGTTTGGTTCTTTATATACATATATTTTGACTGGTGGGAGTTAAAGAGAATAGAAGCAGCCTGAAAAGGATATTTAAATTAGAAGGTATGATGAGGACAAGTTAAAGTCTGTTAATATATCTAGCATTTTATTTTCTCATTTGTGTTATATTTGTTGAACAACTTGGTTTAAAAGTAGAAGCGGGACGGAGTGCTGCCAGGTGGCAAAGAGAAGATAATACTCAAGGTTAAAGATAACAGACAGCGGTAAGTCCTTGGCTGATACACATTTTTTTTTGTTTCCTTTTTTTTCCAGGTCTTCTTCTTTTTGTAATTATAAACATACAAGTTAACTCTTTAAGGTTAAAGTAGCAAAGGAGATAGGAAGAAATATTAGTTTATAGTGCCATCCTGTGATAGAAAGATCTTACTACATTAAGAAGTATAGTAAATTAAATAAAAAATGATAGAATAAATATATATGGCTAGAGATTAAATATATTAAATAGATTAAAACAGTTAAATACTTAAATATATATTTAACATTTGTTTAATTAATAGTTAAAAAGTAAGGCTAGATTGTTTTAATTGTTTGAGGCTAGAAAAATAAAATAAGGTAGACAATATATTATATCTATATTGAGATATTAAGATAATTAAGAGATAATATATTTCATATTCTGATAAATTTAGATTAATTTAGAAATAATTTTTAAAAAATCTAAAGCCAAATTCATTAATTATTGAATTTTGTTTTAAATTATTTGTGATCTGAATTAAAAACATATACTAGATTACGGTGTAGAGTAGGTAGTATATAACTCACCAAATACAATTGAAATCTACCTGTGAAAGAGAAAAAAGTGGAATAAGAGGAAGAAGAGTTGAACTAGAAGGAGATGGCGACAGGAAGAAGAAGAGTGGTTCAAACACAAATTCAGACGCTCTCACAGAGAAGATGCTCAGGAGAATGGAATTATACCAAATGCTATTGGATGAAGTTAAGAAGATAAGGACAGACATGTGTGCAGAAATGAAAAACATCTCTTCGGAGTGTTAAAAAAGAAGTAAGAGAAATGAAGAAAGAGATGGAACATTTTGCACAGAGATTAGAAACTGTAACAAAAGATGTAAAGAACATGAAAGAAGTACAAGAAGTACAAGAAGTACAACATGGAAGAAGTACAAGAAAAAACGCAAAATCTGGAAAAAATTGGAGATTTAGAAGGCATGCCAGAAACAAAAAATACACTCTCTGAATGGAAATATTGAGAAAAGTGTTTAAAGATAAAAGGACTGGAGGAAATGGAGGAGGAAGATCTTTACAAGAGATTAATTCTGGCATTGGCTAGATTTTTAGACTGGCCATCAGAGCAAATGGATGTTGAAATCGATCGGATCTTCAGGATTAATTCATTAATTGCGCAGAAAAGAAAGGTTCCTAGAGACATAGTGGTGTCAGGGAAAGAGTGAAAGAGATGGTGATATTATACAAATAAGCTGATTATCGATGGAATGGAATTGAAAATATTTAAAGTTGTTCCATCTCAAGTGTTGAAGAAAAGGAAAGATTACTCATTTTTAACACAAGAGCTTAAGAAAAAGGAGATAACATATAGATGGGTGAAGCTAGAAGGTGTGGTATTGACGTATAACCAAAGAAGATATGTAATAAACACGACAAGTAAGGTGGAAGACTTTTTGAAAAGGCTTAAAGAAGAAAGTATGAAAAAACAAGAAAAAGAGCAAAAGATGGAAGAGAAGAAAGAAGAAGGGAAAGAGTGAACAAATAAAGATCAGAAAAAATTAAATGGAAAACAATATAAGACCATGACAGAAGTACAAGAACATCTGAAAGAACAAGAACTATTGGACATACAAGAAGAACAAGAATTAGAAGAAGATGACCAAGAACAACGTGGCTGGATAGCAGTACGTGTGAAAGGGATCTAGGAGTCTTCATAGACCACAAGCTGAACATGAGTCAGCAGTGTGATGCGGCAGCCAAGAAAGCCAATGCAATTCTCGGCTGCATCAACAGGAGTATGGTGTCTAGATCGAGGGAGGTACTGGTACCACTCTACTCTGCTTTGGTTAGACCCCATCTTGAATACTGTGTCCAGTTCTGGGCACCCCAATTCAAGAAGGATATTGACAAGCTGGAGCAAGTCCAGAGGAGGGTGACCAAAATGGTGAGAGGCCTGGAAAACATGCCCTATGAGGATAGACTGAGAGAGCTGGGTATGTTTAGTCTGCAGAAAAGGAGGTTAAGAGGGGACATGATAGCCATGTTTAAATATTTGAAGGGATGCCACGTAGAGGAAGGAGGGGGCTTGTTTTCTGCTGCTCCAGAAACCAGGACAAGGAGCAATGGATTCAAGCTGCAGGAAAGGAGATTCCACCTGAACCTCAGGAAGAACTTCCTGACAGTCAGGGCTGTCCGGCAGTGGAATCTGCTGCCTCGGAGAGTAGTGGAGTCTCCTACCTTGGAGGTTTTTAAGCAGAGGCTTGATGGCCATCTGTCGGGAGTGCTTTGAGGGTGTTCCTGCATGACAGGGAGTTGGACTGGATGGCCCGTGTGGTCTCTTCCAACTCTACATTTCTATGATTCTATGATTCTATGATTCTAACAAGAGGATACAGAACAGGAAGAGACAGGAGAAGATATCTCATTGGAAGGAGAGACTGTATAAGAAAAAGATAGGGAAAACAGAATGAGGTTAAAAGTTTTATCTTAGAATATAAGAGGGATAAATTCAATAATTAAAAAGAAAAGAATTTCCCACTATTTAGAAAAACAAAAATGTCATATCTATTGTATTCAAGAGACACATATAATCAGAACAGAGAAAAATTTTTTGGAAAACCCCAAATTAGGAAATGTATATACATCTGGCATAGAAAAGAAAAAAAGAGGAGTTGCAATATATGTGAACCCAAAGTATATGGCTAAAGAAAACTTAAATGATGAACAAGGAAGATATATTGGAGTAGAAGTGGGAATATTAAATACAAAGATATTATTGATAGGGATATATGGTCCACTGGAAAATAAAGAGAAATTTTATGGAAGATTATTAGAAAAAATTAGAGATACTGAATGTAAAGATATAATAATTATGGGAGATTGGAATGGGGTTATAGAACCGGAAATAGATAGATCGAAAATAAAAAGACAAGCTAAAAATAAAGGGAAATTACCAAAAAGTTTTTTTTTATATATGACAGAAGATTTGATATTAGTAGATACGTGGAGAAGTTTGTATGGGTTACAAAAAGAATATACATATTTCTCCGAGGTTTTTAAAACATGGTCGAGAATAGATATGACTTGGAACTCTAAAACAATAACTAAATATTTAAAAAAGATGGAAACATTACCAAGAAGCATATCAGATCATAGTCCTCTTATCTTAACTTTGGAAGATAAGAAGAAAGAATTTAGTTGGAGATTAAATGAGAATCTATTGAAAGATGAGAAAATAGTACAAAAAGGTGTCAGTGGCTGGTGGAGGCCAAGCAGACGCGGGGCGAGCAGCTGGGGTTGGACGGCATTTATTAGTGGGAGCAAAGCAAACAGGGGGTTACAGCACCCCCAAAGTTGCCTAGGGCGCTAAGGAAAGTCCCCAAGAGCACCAAACAAAGTCCCCAAGTAAATACAGGGTTACGTCACTCAAAGCAAAGGCAAGGAGCTCGGCCACTGGGAAGGCTGGACGCAGTCACTGGAAGGAGGGAGCACAGACACGGAAGATCGACGGTTGTTGCTCCGTAGCCCTTCCCCCCAGCGTCCGTCTTAAGTAGCCCCCTAGCCCAGCTGAGGCCGATCAAGAGTCCTCGGGGCTGGGCTCACAGCTGAGAGCCCTCGGCCTTCAGTCGCTTCTCCAGCAGTCACCTGGATCGGCGAACTGCCTCTTTCTCCTGCTGCCCCTGTCGGAACGTGGGAGGAGGGGCAGCGGTAACCTCTGGACTGGAGTCAGGGGCTGCCATAAACTCCGGGCTGGAGTTGGGGGCCGCAGCCTCCATCGAGCTCACAGGCGCCTCAGCTGCCGGTGGGGGCTCCGGGTTGGCTACGGAGTCGCCGGCAGACCCGTCCCTCACCTCTGCCAGGGCCCCCTCATCCTCCCGGGGATCCTCCGGTGGAGAGTCCCAGTCTAGTGCATCAGAGTCCCCATCCGAGTTGACGGCGAGCTCAGCCGGGCTCATGACAAAAGGTAAGGAAACTTTAGAAAGGTATTTTGAAGAAAAAATTAAAAGGGGGTTCCTATAGGAACGGTATGGGAGGCCAGGAAGGCAGTTATGCATGGCTTCCTAATACAACAAGAGATAAGAATGAAAAAAGAGAAAAGATTGAAAGAACAAAAGTTAATAAATGAGATAAAACAGTTAGAAAGTAAAATTGAAAACCTCACCGCAAGATAGTAAGATTATTGATGAAATTAAAGTGCTACAAAAACAAATTTCACCACAAGATACTCAGGAAATAGAAAGGAAATTAAAATTTGTAAAACAAAAACTTTTTCTATGCAAATAAAACAAATAAATGGTTAGCACATAAAATCAGAAAAGAGAAAGAGAAACGTATAATAACACAAATAAGAGAAAATAAGAAAATTTTGGTAAAACAAGAGGATATAAAGAAGGCTTTTGAGAGGTACTATGGGAATTTATTTGCAGAGCCCAAATCTAATCAATGGAAGAATGATAAGTTAAAACAATATTTAAACGAGGAAAAGAATTTAACAATCACTGATGAACAGAGAGAAGAATTAAATAATGTAATATCTAAAGAAGAAATTTTGCAGTCTATTAAGAAGCAAAAAACAGGAAAAGCGCCTGGTCCGGACGGTTTTTCATCTTTATGTTACAAAGTATTTAGTGAGCAATTGATAAACCCATTATATGAGATAATAAATGGGGTAAATAAGGAGACACGACCACCTTCATGCGGACAAGCCAATATTACTGTGATACCAAAGGAAGGAAAAGATCCTCAAGCATTAGGGAATTATAGACCTATCGCTCTTTTGAACGTGGACTACAAGCTATTTGCGACAATATTGGCAGAAAGGTTAAAAAAAGTGTTACAGGCAATAATACATACAGACCAAAATGGATTTTTACCAGGTAGGGCATTAAAAGGTAACATAAGGACAGTGTTAAATATAATAGAATATTATCATAAACACAATGAAAAGAAAATGGCTCTCTGTTTTTTGGATGCTGAAAAAGCGTTTGACAGAGTTAACTGGAGTTTTTTGGAAGAGACAATAAAAGTTATAAATTTGGGAGAAAAGTTTATAGAATGGATAAGAGCAATTTATAAGGATCAAAGAGCCCAAATAATAATAAATGGAGAAAGGACACAGGATACAAAGATAAAAAGAGGAGTTAGACAGGGATGCCCTCTATCACCACTCTTATTTATTTTAGTATTGGAAATAGTTAAGAATAAGAAGAGAAAATGATAAGAAGAGAAAAGTGATTACAAGGTGTAAAAATTCAAAATCAGGAATATAAATTAAACGCGTATGCGGATGACCTAGTGATTATTCTAGAAGATCCATTAAAAAGTATAGAAGTTTTAATGGATATTTTAATAAAATTTGGAGTATTATCCGGTTATAAAATAAATAAAGAAAAAACAAAAATAATTACAAAAAATATACGAGAACAAGAACAAGATTTAGTTAAATTAACTGGTTTTACAATAGTTAAAAAAGTAAAATGTCTAGGTATTACTATTACAAAAAACAATGTAGATTTATTTGAAAATAATTATAATAAAGTATGGAAGGGAATAAAGGAGGATCTCAAAAAATGGAAGAAATTAGAATTATCCTTATCAGGGAGGATATCAGCAATTAAAATGAATATACTGCCCAAAATAATTTTTTTATTTTAAAATTTACCAATATTGAAGAATGAAAAACCATTTACAGAATGGAATAGAGAGTTAGTGAAATTTATTTGGAAAGGGAAGAGACCTAGAATAAAGACAAAAGTTTTAGATGATATAAAAGAAAGAGGAGGAATGGGCTTGCCAAATTTAAAGTTATATTATCATGCAAATAATTTGGAATGGATAATAGAATGGATAACATTGAAGAATAAGAGATTGTTATATTGAGAAAGAGAAGAATTATATTTTGGGTTGCAAGCATACATTTGGTATGGGAAAGCGTCAATTGATAAAAATTTTAAAAAACCATATTTTGAGAAAAGCACTTATAACAACATGGTTAAAATATAAAAGACAATTATATTTAAAAATGCCGTTATGGATCTCGATGCATGAGACATGCATAATAAAGAAAAACCAAAGACAGAGACATGGATTACATATAAAGATATATTGAAAAAACAAGGGGATATAGTAACCTTCAAAACTAAAAATGAATTAAAGATAGAGGGATGAGACACACATTGGTTGCTAATTAGACAGCTATGGGAGAGATATAAGAAGAATAATGAGGAAGAAGGATTTGAAACTAAAGAAAAGGAATTTGATAATGTGTTAAAATCAGGAGTAGAACATAGGGTAAGTCAGATATATAAAATTTTACTGTCGAGACAAAATGAACAAGAATCAGTTAAAAAACAATGGTAAAATGGGCACAAGACATAAATCATATAAAAACAATGGAACAATGGGAAAACTCTTGGATGACTACGTGGAAATTAATAGTACAGGTTAGTTTAAGGAAGAACTATTATAAGATGCTACACAGATGGTATATAACACCAGTGCAAATTGCAAAGATGCAGAAAAATGTAAGTGACATATGTTGGAAATGCGAGCAAAGAGGTACTTTCTATCATATACGGTGGAAATGTAAACAAGCCAGGGAATTCTGGGAAACAGTACATAGTAAAATGCAAGAAATGTTAAAAATAAGGGTTACGTTAGCACCTCAAATTTATTTGCTTAATATGATGGGGTGTATGTAGAAGGATTTAATGTGTTTGGGTATTAGGAGGGAGGGATAAGAGAAGATTAGAAATTTTGTGGGGTGATGTTGTATTGTTTAGGTAGGTTGTGGGTTTATGCTAGATATTGTTGTGATGTATGGTCTTTTGTTGTATATGTATTTTATTGTATATGTATTCCATAAATAATGTTCAATAAAACATATTTTTTTTAAAAAGGAAATCTATCTTCTGACAATTCAATTTAAAATGCGAAAATACTAATACAGAATAACAAAAAAAATC
Source organism: Ctenosaura bakeri (assembly GCA_948474755.1). NCBI lineage: Eukaryota > Metazoa > Chordata > Lepidosauria > Squamata > Iguanidae > Ctenosaura > Ctenosaura bakeri. The sequence goes on along the minus strand of CAOLHI010001724.1, from coordinate 235,956 downwards.
AACTGCAGACCTACCAACTGTGTCTTTTAAAGTCCAAAATAAAGGGGAAAAAAGCAAGGGTAGAATTATTTAGGGTGTCATTACACTCCATAGCAATCTAATCTGGTACTGTCTCTTAAAATACTCCATTGCATGGCAAAGCCCTTTAACAACAGGAAAAGGTAGCAGACTGCTGTGATCAAAAGCTACTCACTTTTACCTTCCCCTCAATAACTGTAAAATTAAATTTCTTCATACAAGAGAACCAGTAAGTGTTAGAGTGGTGTACATAAAAGAGGTAGTATTAACTCACCCCTCGGCTCCACCTCAGCAGGCGAATACCTCTACAGCCAAGGGACCTCCATGGTAGCTGCTCCATTCCCAAGTGGATGGCTGCAGGTCCTGATCATGGCTGCTCCAGAGATCTCTGGGCTCTCCATGTATCAGAGAGCCCACTTGGTTGACAGGAGGAGCCCCTCTTGTCAGGCGTGATACTTCAGGGTTCACAATCTAGCGCACAATCGCTAGATCACATCCTCTATTAACCCCACTAGAAACTGAACCCTATTAAAAATCATTCTTTAAAACAGTTGGTTCCCTCCAAAAAATGGTTGGAATAAAAATGTATTTTCTGATGGAAGGACAATAAAGAGGGAACTAATTATAGCCTCCTAGGAAGGGAGTTCCAGACTTATAAGCAGATAGTAAGAAACCTCTTTCCTTTCACTGAAAGATGGTCTTTGGCAAGTTGCACATCCATTGATATCAGAGTATGCATACTATATGTATTACGTGTCTTGAAGAAATTTTTACTCTAAAATTTTTCATATAGCCTTATTCAGTATCATGGGATTTATTAACCCAGATGCCTTATGCTTCTAATAGTATATTCCCAACATTCTGGCTGGCACCCTGTTAGTGGCATACCCAAGCGTAAGACATGCTACACATGCAGGATGAATTATTCACCATAATGCAAGAGCAATATTCTGTGGAAATGGAGTTGCACATACAGCAATGGTGCACACTATGGTTGTGCACTGTGTAACAGCACCCAGTCACTGACATGTATTGCACAATGTTGTTTGCCTGCACGGGGGTTGGGTGGTGCTGGTGTCACATCTCTCTGTATGCTGACATTTATGCTACTCTGAAGGAATGTTAGATTGCTGGCTCTGCTTTCTAAAGAGCAAACTTTTGTACTGGCTTCTTAGTCTCACTGCCTTTTCTGTTAAGCTTTTGTCATAACTCTATGGTTTTCATCTCCTATGGATACCAGAACTAAACAAGTGGAAGTAATCACCATTTGGTCCCTGCTTACTCATATCTTAGTCCTTCTGTAACTGGCAAATTTTGGAAGGTAAGCAGTCTCCACTCTGCCTCCCCACATACTTCCTGTTCCTTCGATTTTTACACAGCACTAACTGTGTAACTGTGATTTTTTACACATTCTATAACTCAAAAAGTCCACAAGATTTTGCTTGGAAAGTACAAATAAAATATGGCAAAAAAAGGGAGTTCCCAGATGTGGAAACTCCGTTTGTTCAAGTTTCTTGACAGCCATTCACCTGAATTTATTTATTGAATTTATATCCTGCCTTTCTTTCAAACAGGATCCACGGCAACTTACAATAATCAGTTCTTGAGGCAATTCTTATTTGTCCTAGGTTAGTCAGTGAACATTTTCCAGTCAGATTCCCAACAATGTGACACCACAAAATGTGAATGTTTCTTGCCACCTAGCCTGACGCATCTTGTGTACAAGTCTGCACAGCCTGGGAGATTTCTGGATCAAGCCAGGGCGCACGCACACAGGCCTGCTTCTATCCTCCCCCACTGGGAACTGCAGCACCCATTTCACTGTTGTCTCCCTTTGGCCTCCTCCTACCAGATTGATCTCCCTCCCCTGCTTTCCTTAAACTCTGGCCCTTCTCAGCAATAAGAACAAGCAGACTTTTAATCCTAAAAGAAAATGGTACTCTTGGTACTCATGTTCTAATGGTAGCGTGTATAATCCCATATGTAGAATGACACTCTGTGCGACTGCTTTTATAAAAACAGAAAGTTGCATTTTATTGAAACACTGTTACTGTAACTTGTTTGTAACTAAATTTTTACAATACAGCACACCCCTTTTCTCTCTCTCTCTCACTTATGCTCAGCTCATTTCCTGTCAAATATTCACTCTATCTCTCAGCTCTCTAACACAGCTCTTTCCTCTTTGTCCCTCACCGTCCCCCACTAACTCCCTCCTGTGTCAGTTAAATTTCTGTTTCTCCTCTCCCTCTTGGTTTGCCCCTCCCTTGAGCTCCCCGGGGTTCCATTTTACCGACCAAGCATTTTAAACTACTCCTGGTCACCACGGAGGCTCGGTTACCATGCCCCTCCCTTCAGGCTCCATCACAGTCAAGCTATGAGGTGATGCGCAATAACTGCTTCCTCATTCCCAAAGAGGCCATAGATGTCTTTTACAAGCATAAGTGGGCAGGCATACCGATACAAATTTTGTAAGTTCAGTAAACTCATATTTGGAAAGGTGCTCTATCCAGTCAAGACCAGCAGTCATTGCAATAGGAAACCTCACTCCATGCAATAGGAAACCTCACTCAAGTGCTCCATAACAATCTGTATTTGAGTTAACTGGCCCATGAATACCTGCTGTCCTAAATGCTAAGACAACCAGTGTTTCTTTTCTAGTCAAGAGGTCTATAAGAGCTATATTAACTTACAAAAGGCAAGTATCTCAGCAGCACACAATTACAATAGTGGTGATTATGTACTTTTTAGTATTTGTTATGCACTGTCTTGGTGTCTGTTATTCCTTTAAGTCCCTTCTTGACTCTGCACAGCTCTCAGCTATCTAATACTCAAGAACCTGATCATCTCTATGCATACCTGCCTGTGCTCTCTTTCCTCAAGTATCAGGTTGTCTTTTCCACTTCTCCAGCCCCTTCATTTTTCTTTGATTCTTGGCTATGGATTGCATCTCCTCTTCAGCTATGTAACATGGTAACATGTTATATCTGACAATTAATCACGAGTTGGTTCAGCATTAAATGAGCTTTAACATATGAGACCAAGGTACAGATAGCCTCTTGCCTTCCAAGGTGCTCTGACCAACATATAAGAACTACAGTTCTGAGATCAAGCAACATAGGATTATCTAGCTGGCTGGAAGATGTCGCATCAGGCAGACTATGAAAAAAGAAAATCGCCAACACTTTTTCAAAAATAGAAACGCGATCTTATCGCAAAACTAAGCAGGAAGAGGCAGGACATTAAAAACATACACCAAAAAGTAGATGATGATTTACAGCTCAATAAATAAGTACCTGTCACCTTTTTTTAAAAAAGCAACACTTCTCATAAACAAAGACTTTTTAAAACCTGTAATCTCAAATGAGTTCTCCCTATTGGCACAAAGGAATAGGACTGTATTTCAAGGATGCACACTCTTATTAGGAGATTAAACTGGGACCACACAATCATAGACTCATAGAATAATAGAGCTGGAAAAGACCACAGGGGCCATCCAGTCCAACCCCCTGTCATGCAGGAACTCAGATCAAAGTACACCCAAAAGATAGCCACCCAGTCTCTGTTTAAAAACCTCCAAAGAAGGAGACTCTACCACACTCCCAGGCACCACACTCCCAAGGTACACTCTGACGATCAGGAAGTTCTTCCTGAGGTTCAGGTGGAATAGTGTTTCCTTTAGTTTGAATCCACTGCTTCTTGTCCTAGTTTCTGGAGCAGTGGAAAACAAGCCTGTTCCTTCTTCGATATGACATCCTTTCAAATACTCAAACATGGCTATCGTGTCCCCTCTTAACCTTCTCTTCAGCTTCTCATACATCATGGTTAGGGACCCTTCACCCTTCTGATCTCCCTCCTCTGGACATGTTCCACATTGTCAATATCCTTCTTGAAATGAGTTACCCAGAACTGGACACAGTATTCCAGATGAGGTCTGATCAAAGCAGAATACAGCGGTACTATTACTTTCCTCAATCTAGACACCATACTCCTATTGATGCAACCAACAATTGTTTTGGCTCTCTTGAATGCCGCATCACACTGCTGACTCATGTTCAGCCTGTGGTCTACTAAGACTCTTAAATCCCTTTCACATATACTTTTATCCAGCCAGGTGTCTCTCATCCTATATTTGTACATTTAATTTTTTTCTACCTGGGTGTAGGACCTTACATTTGTCTCTGTTGAAATTCATTTTGTTAGCCTTGGCCTAGCTCTCCAATCTATCAAGGTCATTCTGAATTTTGATCCTGTTCTCTGGGGTATTAGCAACCCCTCTCAATGTGGTATCATCTGAAAATTTGATGAGCATGCTCTCTATTCCTTCATCCAGGTCACTGAGAAAAATGTTGAATAGCACTGAATGCAGGACAGAACCCAGTGGCACCGCACTAGCTACTTCTCTCCAGGATGAAAAGCAGCCATTGGTGAGCAGCCATTAGGTTTGGTCGATCAATTACAAATCCACTTGACAGTAGCTCTGTCTAGCCCACATTTTACTAGCTTCTTTGTAAGAAATGCTACATCCACAGCATTCCCTTCATCTACCAAGCTCATAACTCTACCATAAAAAAAGATAATTAGTCTGGCATGATTTGTTTTTGAGAAATCCATGTTGACTTTTAGTGATCACAGTATTGCTTTCTAAGTAATTACAAACTGTCTGCTTAATGATGTGCTCTAGAATCTTTCTGGGGTTGATATCAGGCTGACTGGGCAATAACTATTTGAGTCCTCTTTTCTTCCCTTTATGAAGATGGGGGACAACATTTGCCCTCCTCCAGTCTGCTGGGACTTCTCCTGTTCTCCAAGAATTCTCAAAAGATTATTGCCAGTGATTCTGAAATTACTTCTATCAGTTCTTTTAATATCCTTGCAGGTAGCTCATTCTGGTTCCTTTGGATACCTCCCATTTTTCCTCCTTAATGAAACAGTCTTACATTTTGCCTACAGTATCTCACTTTTAAGAAACTCCCATCCATCATGAATTGCCTTCTCTTCAGTGTTCTTGACCATGGAATTTCAGCCAGTAATTCCGTAAATTTACACAAATCAGCTATTTCACTAAAGTTGCTTTTGCTACCACTGCTGCTCTCTAGTACTACATGGCCTGTTCTTTCTATAAACTTAGCATCTCTCAAAAACTTACCATCTCAAAGAATTTGGAACTAAGCATGATGCATGGACTGCATCAGGAAATCTACCAGCTTTGACAATTTGGACTCCATGAGTATGCAGGAGTGTGGTGGAAGGAATTTTAAGCTCTGTCCAATGTAGCAATGTCTGCCTGAAAGAATATGAACAATCTGCTGTCCTGATGCCCTACATGTGCTATGGCCTACCTGTCATCCATTCAAGTAGAAGATGGCAACTTAGGGAGCTGAAAGTGAAGTATACTGGTGCAAGCTGATGGCTTAGAATTCTAATCAATTGATGATGTCATTTTATTTATTTATTTTGGAAGGGTTTCACATGCCCTAAGCTACTTGGCCCTGCCAGACTGCAATTTGCTGGCATCAGAGCTGAAAAATCAGTGGAGCATATTTTTTTTTATTATTATTATTATTATTATTATTATTATTATTATTATTATTATTATTATTTTATTTATTTGTATCCCGCCTCTCCATATGGATCGAGGCGGCGAACAACTTACAAATAGCATGTATTTTGAAATATTTCTATACATGCCCCCAACAAGCTGGGTACTCATTTTACCGACCTGCGAAAGGATGGAAGGCTGAGTCAACCTTGGAGCCGGGCAGGATCGAACTCACAACCTTGTGGCTTGCAGTACTGGCATTTAACCACTGTGCCACCAGGGCTCCTACTGAGCCACCAGGGCTCCCGTTCCCTTGGAATATGTGTGACAGACCACCAAGGAGGTACCAAACTCAGAGAAGAGTTCAACCAATAAATGTGTCTCGAGAGCTACATCCTTTTGAAAGAAAGAAAAAGAAGAAGCTATTGGAGAGGCCAGGGGCTACGCTGCAGCCCCTGGACCACAAGAAATCAAGGGGCCTAGCAGGCGGGTGAGAAAAATGAGTGCATTAATGGCTTTTTAATTGCACCATGCCACTTGATAGGTAAGTCAGTTCTTTGTATGTAATTCATTCCGAATCGCCTCTCAGGCCTTTGATCAAGAGTGCTTCAACATGAGATAAGCAAGATGGAAATTTTGGGCATAAAGAACTTTTGTATTTCAACCATGTTTTATACAAGAATCTTCAGACCACATGGTTATTAAATGCTTTCTGTGCACTACCTTTTTGGTACTGTAAGTAGGAATGCCATCCAAAGTGAAGTCCATTGCCTTCCAAAGCTAGGAGCTTCGGGTTGTTCAGAGTGAACCCTGGTTTCATCCATACTAAGCAGCTTGTTTTGTAATAGATTTTTATATTCGGTAGGGCAAATCCCCTTTTCCTTTTCAAATCTGTCATTGGCTTCAGTTTTATCCTTGTTTTTTTTTTTTTTACCCAGCCAGATCTACCAGATCTTTTGTACCTTCTTTGAACCACTTCACAGGAACTGCAATCAGAATCATTTGGAATAGAAAAAGCAGTTTTGGGAGGATACTTATTTCAATTAAGTACATTCTTCCCATTCTTGGTAGAGACAAATGGTATCCAGAAGTCAGGGGGACACCAAGTATGTGGGATGATAGCCTCAATGACACTGGGGAATTGAGCCAACAGTACAAGAACCCAACATGCGACAGGAAAAAAAAGAATAACGGATTCCACTGCACAGAATGGACATTGTTTTAGATGTCTCTAGATTAATGTACAGAGCATGGAAAAAGAACATGAACTCTTGACATAGGAAAGCACAGATCATTTAACAGGCATTACTTACACCTAGTGGAGTGAATCTCAAGACCAAAATGTAGTAATGGAAAGGCATAATCTATTTGAAACAAATAGACCAAACAGGAAAGGAAGAGTTGCAGCACTGTACATCAAGAATGTGTACACCTGTGAGCAGATACATGATTCAGCACATGTAAAACAAGTTAGGAGCATCTGGATAAAAATTTAAGGCAAGAGGAACAACAGTGACATCATGGGGGTGGTCTACTATATGCCACTAAAATTGAGAATTTGGAAGATGTTTTCCTATAACAAATGGCCAAACCTTCAAGGAAGAGAGCTCTAGTAGTAATGGGAGACTTCAACCATCCTGATATTTGTTGGCAGTCAAATTCTGCCAAGAATGCAAGGTCTCAAAAATCCCTCCCTATTCTTGGAAATAATTTGGTTGTACAGAAGATGGAGGAAGCAACCAACAAGTGGATTAGCTGTTTTGGATTTGATCCTTACTTCAGAGATGAATTGGTCAATGGGGTAGAAGCAGTGGGATCTTCGGTGGGAGTGACCATGTTGGCTTGGAATTTGTTATACAGAGGGAAGTGAAAGACAAATGTAGTCTTGGACGTTCTGGACTTCAAGAAAGCTGACTTCAGTAGGCCTAGGTAAATACTGAGTGAGATACCATGGTCACAAATGCTCGAAGGGAAGAGAATTTATGATGCATGGGTGTTCCTCAAGGCGGGGAGGGGTACTGAATGCCAGTAAAGTAGAAAAGTGAGAGGTGCTTCAAGAAAGCATGTACAAATAAATTTCAGATGAGCTGAGATGTAAAGAGATATATGTAAGAAATGGAAGCAGGGAGAAATCTACAAAGAGGAATACAAAAGAATAGTTGTACAGGTAAAGTCAAAGTAAAAAGTCAAAAAAGCTAAAGCTCAGAATGAACTCAGGCTCACCAGAGAGGTGAAGAAGAAGAAGAAGAAGAAGAAGAAGAAGAAGAAGAAGAAGAAGAAGAAGAAGAAGAGGAGGAGGAGGAGGAGGAGGAGGAGGAGGAGGAGGAGGTGGTAGCAGCTCTGTTTGGAGAAAAAGGAATAAGGAGACTGTAGGAGAACCGCATAGAGAAAATGGCAGAATGCTAACAAGGTCAAGAGAGACCAGAGTGTTTAATAACTTCTTTACCTCCTTTTAAAAAAGAAAATGGTATTCTAATTGGTGAAAACAGAACAAAGGATGCAGTAAAGGAACTGCAGTCTAAAATAGGTAAAGAGGTAGTAAAGGAATACCTAGCTACTCTAAATGAATTAACTACTCTACTAGCTAGCTACTCTAAATGCTGAACTACTCTGTCCAGTTCTGGGTACCTCATTTCAAGAAGGATATTGACAAGGTGGAACATGTCCAGAGGAGGGAGATCAGAAGGGTGAAGGGTCTGGAAGTCATGTCCTATGAGCAGCAGCTTAGGGAGCTGGCAAAGGAGGAGAGTTAAGAGGGGACATGATAGCCATGTTTAAATATTTGAAGGGATGTCATGTTGAGGAGGGAGTAGGCTGCTGCTCCAGAGACTAGTACAGGGAGGAATGGATTCAAACTATAGGAAAAGAGATACCATCTGAACCTCAGGAAGAACTTCCTGACGGTCAGACCTGTTCAGCAGTAGAATATGCTGCCTGGGAGTATGGTGGAGTCTTCTTCTTTGGAAGTTTTTAAGCAGAGGCTGGATGGTTATCCGTCGGGAGTGCTTTGATGTGGGTTCCTGCATGGCAGAGGATGGCATCTCTGGTCTTTTCCTACTCTATGATTCTATGAATTCATGTCTCCAGGGCAGAGTGAACTGCATCCAAGATGTAATCTTAGAGACACGGTTAATAATCTTTTAGAACTCAATTTAAACTACACAAAGGTAGATATCAACTGAACATTAGAAACATGTTCTTGACAGTAAGAGCAGTTTCACAATGGAATCAATGCCTAAAGAGGTGACGGGGTCTTTTACTCTGGATGCCTTCAAGAAGAGGCTGGACAGCTACTTGTTGGGGGTGCTGTAGTTCTTGTACTGAGCAGGGGGTTGGACTCAACAGCCTATGGAGCCCCTTCCAAGTCTGTTATCACAGTGTGTGTCTGAAGCCAAGGGTAATACAGTGTGAACATAAGTTAACTATGATGAAAGCAGTGAAAACTGCCAAGTAAACAGCCTATGTCCTTCATAATTGAGCAACTCCCTATCCATATTATCATCCCTCCTTGTTAACTGCGCTCAGATGGTCAGACTGCATCATAAGCTGTAAATGCAGGAGGTTAGAATTGTAAAATTTATAATTGTGACATGTGAGCCACCTGTAAACACACTCAGGAATCCATCTTGTTTTCTGTCATCCTCTTCATTTTCACATCTTAGCAGGTGTTTCGATACTTATAACTAAATAAAATAAATCTGTGTCACACAGAGTAACTTTTTTTCTTGTCTTCCAAAGGAAAGAGAAATTAAAGGGACAAGAGAAGGAAAGCAATGTTATGAAAACAGCGAATTCTCAAGCACTCTCTTTCCAAAAAGAATAAACTGATAGTGTTCAAAACTCTTAAGGTACTGGAGGGGGGAATAAAAGAGATTTCTAACACCAGAGTCCTACTCATTTCTTCCCACCACTTGTACGCTCGTGGAGATGGCGTTATGGAGAAAAATATGACAGAAGGATAACTGCGCTTTCATAACAGTACCTCACCTCCTTCTCTCACCCCTGGTTTGTAAAATTAAAAGAAACTTAACTGTGGCTATTGAAAAAAAAAATCAAGCAACAGTTCTGACAGCTGAATAGCATCCTCTAGTGGCCAACAGGGCTAATGCATCTTTCAGCCAGAAATGACTGCATCTCCTGGAAGAACAAGATCTTTGGAGCCCCTAACACTCCCCACCCTTTCACATCATTCAGTCTTCTTCCAATGGAACAAGCAGCTATATACTGTGCACCCTCCATGTAAGTGAGGGTTCTGTTCCAGGATTCCATGCAAATACTGGAATTTACAAATGCTCACATCTCATTATGTTTAATGGCAATGACATGTGCATGGATGACTCAGGTTGTCCATACACATGTTGCTGCCATTTCAGATACTGGGGATGCACCACTTTATGTGAGCTGGAAATCATGCTCACTGAGGTTGCAGGTAAGAAGGGCCCAGTGTATGGGAAACTGAAATACTTATGTCCACATTCATTGGCAAAACAGCCTAGATTTATTTAAACAATCTCATTGCAGTAAGTTAATCTCTCTAACAAGGAGATCCCCTTTCAGCCTCTTCTTTCCTTTCATTCTCTTATGGCATTCCTTTGCCTAAGATATTCTCCTTCCTTGACAGTACCACTTCTCTACTTCAAAAGATTCAGGCATACAACTCAAGATAATACCATTTATTCCTGCACTGAAAGCAAATAATATTCCTGAAAAATACTGCTTTCAAATAGAAGATAACATCAAGAGATCCTGTATCTATTTGAATCCAGGGCTTACCATCTCAGTTATAGCTTTGTACAAAAGAGGACCGCATCAGCCTTAGACATGCTCTTAAAACATAAGGGGTAAATGACAGGAGTTACAGGCAAGAGAAAGTAACAGCATCTGAACAATCCACAGCATGCCAAGCAAAGCAATCAATTAGACATGAAAAGAATAGCCTATTGCCAAAACCTTACAAAGCACCTGAAAGAATCAATACACTGAAGGCATAAAATATTAGGGTTCTTTAAAAGATGAAGATACACATATTTTTAATTTACAATTTATAATGTTGATTTATAATTTACATTGTAATACCCTTTGTATGTTAACTATACCTTTCATTCTTTGACAAAGCATGTATTCTCTCCCACACACTCTCTTCCACAAACACATACACAGAATCGATGATTCTAACAAAAATTACACCTTTTTGGTCCTTCAGATGATGATGGACTGCAGCTCCCACAAACTTAAGCCAGCCTAAACAACTGTGAAGAATGATGAAGTTGTAGTCCAGCAATATCTGGACTACCACACATTCCCTATCTTAACACATGTTCTCTAAATACTTGTCTATATCTGACCTAGTTTCAGATAAGGGCAAGTTACCTTAATGAAGACTAAACCAAAAATGACTTCTGTACTGCATTAGCGTTTTAACACCAGTGAAGCAGAAAAATATCACATGGCATTATTTTCTCACCTTGGCTTGTTCTGTGGCAACATCTTAGGATCAACTGCAAACATCTTTGAAACAAATACAATAACTGGAGCAGTTTCTTCACTGCTACATTTCATAAAACCTAAGAAAACATAAAACAAAAGGATTACACATCTCTCCAACTTCTGATGAAAAAATTTTTGGTTCTATGATCATTTGTGAAATAATACATAAATGAACCTGGGAAGGAAACTTGTGTAAGATGTCTTCTAAGTCTGTCTGCCCTTTTGAGCCACCTTGCAGAAAGCTGGATTCTCTGTAGGCTTCAAAACTCTAAGGAATGGGGAGCAAATTCAGTACAGGCCAATATAGGCCCTATGAGCTGCAGCTCTGACTTTTGGCCAAGGTTTAGTTTCTGTTGTATTAGATTACAAAGAGACTAAAGGTGTTTACATTTCAGTACTATCATGAGTAGCAACTGAATGTTTTCAGGTGTTTTTGTCAACCCAAAGAAAATATTTTGGAGAGATGTGGGGGCTTTGTGGGCCATAAAAAAGGAGAGGGGCTACATGCAGTCTGTGGCTCATCTTCCCCACTCTTGTTTTAGGATATCATTCAGTAATATCACAGTGCAGTTTATCATATGAAATTTCTCTCCTCTCTATTTCGCTATTTATTTTACCATTTTAGAATAAGCATCCCAATAAATGGAGCATAATCTCTAAAGTTCAATTGTCTAAAATATTCACTTACCATCTTTCAAATCTTGTGTTTCTCGAGGCAGACAATCAAATGCTTTAGCTCCAACAGACATTAACTTTTCAACTCTCTCAGCAGTGATATCAAGAGGATTAGGGAGTTTACTACAGACCATGGCTAAAGCAAAGTGTCAAGGATAGATACAGATGTTCTCTGCCTCTTCATGAGACAAAAGGAGACAAAAGAGAAGAGGTTACTATCTAGTAACAGCAAACAATCCCTTCAACAAGGATTTTCCAAAAGACATAAACTAGAATTAAAGGGTTACAGGACAAGGATTCTTACAAATGCTAAGACTAATGCAAAATGAGGGTTGATAATGAAACAGGAAGATATTTCGTTTGACGAACACTGTCATCCTTTCCCTTCAATTGGTAGATCAGTGGTTCTCAAAATTTCTACCCCTCAAATTACATCTATATGAGGACGTTACACCCTCTGCTACACATCACACCCCCCACGCCCTATCTTGTGCTGTTTGCTCCCTCCTTCCCTCACAGGCCACTTCTGCCATATGCACCATCCATCTTAACACTGCATTCTCATGCTCTCCACCCCCCATCTGAGAAATTGCCTCATGGTCATGAAAAGGCATTTGGATATTTTGAGTAGGAAAAACATAAAAAAGGGGAAGCCCATTTTTGCTATGTCTGAGATTGGAGGAAAGAATAACAGGGGAAGATGCTTTGTGACACTCTTTTGCAGGGACCAATCAATCCTCAACAGTGTACACACACACACACACACCCTTCTTTTTCACATCTGCTGTACTTCCAGGCTGAATTCTCTTATAACCCCCTTGATCGAATATTGCAGCCCTTCTCTTAGCATCCCACAGTTTGAGAACCCATTGCAGTAGACTACTTGAGGAAGTAATACATGCTTTGAGGAAAAACACAGATATCTCTTTTTCTCCAAGGATACAAAGAACTGCCTCCGATATCGGCAGCCACTGGCTACAGATGGCATTAAGCTGAACCTTCGGATCTGCATGACGCAACTCACGAGCACCAATTTTCAGTTCCAGAGAGGCAACTATTTTATCAATTTTCTCTTTGTCTCTACAAAGGAAGCAGAAACATCCAGTTTAAGTGTTGAGCCTGACCAGCAGCCATGTATATTCTAAGCCACCTACCATAATGCAAGAACAAAAGCAGAAGTTCTTTGGGCACATTGCTCTGTAACCATTATTAATATGGCACCTGGGGGCTACCCTTCCTGCTTCGAATTACACAGAGTCCCAGATTACAGTCCCTCCTCCACTTTTGCAGGTTTGACCTTCACGAATTTGATTATCAGCAAAGCATGTGCCTTCCTTCCCCACCATATTCCTCCTTCCCTTTCCTTTTATTCCTCATCTCAAGCTTGCAAGGCTTGTGTTTAAAATGGATGTTTTTTTTTCCCTTTTGGATGAACAAAGCCCCCTCAAGCACACACTGCTGGAGGCATGTCCTCTCTGCCATGTGGTTGCACATTCTGTTGTGTATTGGCTGCTGATTGGTCAGGTGCTCTCTTTGCTCCTACCCCTCCTTTCCCAGAAGTATCTAGAACCCCTAGAACTCCACTCTTCTCTGTCTGAGGGGAAAGTACCAGTAAACTTTTTAGCTTGTCTTCCTCTCCCCCAACGTCAGGGCCAGAAGCAAAGGAATGGGAAGGGGATCATGGGAAAGAGGTTTTTTCCACTTTTACAAAGGTTCTGTACCCCAAACCCTCACATATGTGGGGAGGGTACTGTATAGTGTAACCCCTTTCACCTTTCCTATAAGGTAGAGTAGGGGTCGGCAATTGCAAAGGGAATGAGAATCATTCTCACCTCCCACAAATCCCACCAACAGGTCACATTAGTACACCTAAGGCAATCCAAAGTATCATCACATCACTTCTAGTTTCAAAATTGGCCAATTTTCTGCTGATTTTCCTGCTGCTTTTCAAGCTTCCCTTTTCTGATGTTTTGATCCACTTTAAGCTATTTGTGGGAGGAGGCATGAAAAATCATCTGTGCCTATCAGGCACCTGCCTGTGGCTTATCAGCCACACTTTGCCCATTCCTGCATCAAGAAATCTAATGAGCTTCCATAACAAATTTGTAGGGTGTCCAAAAAAAAAAAAAGACTTTCTGCTGTTAGTTAATAAGAAAAAGGATTCTCTATTTGTTGTCACCAACAACGATCTCCCATCAAGGGATCTCTTCTGACTACCTTTTCATAACTGCTTCATAGAGGTTCCATACATTTTCCAGCACCAGTTGCACAAACAAAGGCTTCTTTCCTTTCAGCTGGAAGAAAACAAAGAATTATATGAACAGAAGGCATCCAATCCAACATTAACGCTGGTCTGCATACAGATTCCTACAGGATTTCCCAGAACCCTATTCCCCCACCTCCATTCTTTCTCAAACTTCCAAAAGCAGCAAATTCACTATCTAAACAGGTTGCAATTTCTCCACTGCATGGCTTAACAGTAAAAAAAGAAACAACCATTTTTCAAAACCATGAATACTCTTGATTTTTCTTCCTCTTTACTGACAGTCTATATACTCTGCAAAGGGGCCTGGGGGCAAAAAAAATGTAGCTGCCTGTGGGAGACTGAGGATTGCATTCCCTGAAATGACACAACGCTGTTCCTACTTTCAGCACACTGACTCTCAGGGATTCTGAACTAGAGAACATACCCTCTATGTATAGGTTCAGATTTGTCTCCCAAAAGCCTCAGTTCAACTAACAGGTAAAACCCAGAAATCCCAAGCAAGAGCAGTGTACTTGCAGAGTGGTCATCTAGTGATACTGCACAATATTGATTGTTGATGCTGCCCATCTGTTAGCACCATATTTCTGCTACAATGAATGAAGGGGGAAAAGTATATTCACCCAAATCACCCTGAAAGGGACTACTCTTTTACTGCAGAATCTAGATGAGGTGAGCCTCACTGTTGTCCTCCACTGCCTAGTTTAAAGTTCCAGAAGAAAAGACTTATCATTCTATTTCTACATAAAGTGCTACATCTACAATGGTGGCACTATATACCAAAACAGCAGCATTAACCTGCATATAATAATTAGGATGTTTAATTTCTTTTTAACTATTGTATATTAAATATTTTAATCGTATCTCTTCAGATTTTTGTAAGCTATCTTCGATCCCATTTGAGATAAAGGCGGGGTAACAACAACAACAACAATAAATAATAAAATTGAAGTATTTACTAAGTCTAGTTGAAAGATTCAAAACATGAACAGCAACACATTTTCTGGAATTTGAAAATTTGTGTATGGTAAATTATTTACAATTATTTTTCTTTCTCTTGGTTAGAGAAAGTAAGAGTCATAACAGCAGTTTTACATTGGTGAGCCCAGCAACAGTACCTGGTCAGCTTTCATGATCTTCTTGGCTTTTGTATTTAGATAATAATCTCCCCACAGGGTCTTCAGCAATACTGATTGTTTGATTCCAATTTTCTGGCTATATAGCTTAGCAAAATGTTCAATACTAGGAAACAAGGGAAAATAAGTCATTTGACATAATTTGTATTTAAATGAAACACTTTTCAGAATAAACATCTGTGTCAACTTAAAGAACAATCATATTGCACACTTTGAAAATATGGTTATATTCTTCCTGTGGAAAGATACCAGCAAGATATCATTGCAACCATGGTGTGTATAATTTACCTATTTTATCTATAAGTCTAAAAAAAATATATAGAAAGAAGACATGCCAAAATTTGTGCCATAAACTCCTGACAAGAAAAAAATGTGCATACTCATCACTTGAAGAGCACTGTTATGACCTGCATACAGGCCTGGCATCAGCACCTGGCACAGTCAGGCAAATGGCAGTACTTTTGGGATCTAAATGGGCCCACTGGGAATGTCAACCACCAACTACTAGCATTCTGTTCTCACACCGCTTGTCACATTTTTACTACAACAATAGGTGGCACAATGCAGATATCCAGCACCTTTCTCTATGCGCAATTTCTCTGGCCCTAATGCAATGGTGTCCAGAGGAAATCTGGGGAAATGAAAGTGCCAGCTGGCCTTCAATTCACAATGTACACATTACCTTTGTATTGCATCTGCCACCTGCTAAACTTATTGTAGAGTGGGAACAGGGGAAGATGTGACCCCTGAAAGTACATGGCTTAAGCCTCCTCAATCCTGGTACTGCTCCTTTTTGCACACATGAAGAAGCTGCAATATATTTAACCCTACAGACCCAGGACTCTGAGGAGCTAGGATGCCATTTTCCACACACAAAAAGGCAAAAAAAATCTTTACGTGGAATTCTGCACTTACTTCAGAGTAAGTCCCATGTAATTCTCTAGGTCTTACTTCTTAATAAAAATATACAGAATTGTGTGTCAATCTTGCAAAAATCTAAATAAAACCCACAGGACAATAACACCTCACTTGCTACATTTTGTTCAACTTGTACATTCCAGAAGGCTACAAATAAATTCTGAACTAATGAGTTTTGAAATTGCCCAATATTCTCTAAGTTAAATGAGAGTATGTGCCATGTTCCTTTGTATGCGTAGATACACCTGTGTAAACAAATGAACAGGCAAGGCACTATAACCTCCACTTAACCAAAGCCTTGAATAAACAACTTTCTCCATGTACGCACTGAATTAGCAAAGGAGACCATATGTATCCCCTCTCTCTCTCTAACACACACACACACACACCCCTACACAAACACACACAAGCAAGTGAATTGTCCCTAGGAATAGGCAATGATGGCACAGGCTCCTCCCACCCCACTTCTTGGAGCTTCTTACTACAGTATAAGGTCACAACAAACACCTCAGCAAGTTTTAGCAGTGTAACTAAGAGACACATAAAGAGCTTGAAAACATAACATGACTATCTTCCATTTTCTGTGTATCTCCATGTTAAAGGAAATGTAAGTTTATGGGGCTTTAATCCTCACTTTCTCAGTGTGAAAAATAAGTCACCTCATCATTCATTCCAAATTCTGAACAGCACATTCCTCCATAAATCCTTCAGTTTCAGTAAAAGATACATATTTCTGCTATATAATTATTTTAGTATCAGTATTAGTATGTTTTCATGTAGGTACGCATTATATTAGTTTAAATAGTCATTAGCTCAACGAAAATAAAATTTGACAGGAATAGGGATAGCCACAAGCCACTTCCTTTGCTTCAGCTACATGGTATTATTAAAAAAAGGTTTCCTGCAACAAAATATATTATTTTTATTACATACTAGTGCATTTACCCAGCATTGCCCGAGATTTTATTTTCTCATGGGTAGCACTTATTAGAAATGCCTTAGGAATTCCCTTCCCTTACCTTAGGAATTAGATGCAGTTGAAATGGAGATGTGAGATCCTGTGTCTCTAATTCCCCAAACTGTGTTGTCAAGTACTTGTGACTTTTCCCCATATTCCCCAATTCAATCAGAGCTGGTAACATACAGAGATCAGGTTCCTGAGGGAATACAGTGTCCTCCTCCTTGCTGTTAGCCCTCATCTCCATAGCAATCAACCTATTCCAGTATCTGTAACTTATCCCCATATTCCCCAATCCAATCTGTATTCAGAGTTGTTAACATAACAGAGGTTTCGTTTCTGAGAGAATGTACTGGCCTTCTTCTTGCTGCTGGGCCTTGTCCCTATAGCAACTGCCCTGAGGCCCAAGAGCTCTCTGGCTGAGTATTCTACAGACCCCTCCCTGAACTGCCAACCCCAGGATCCCATACAATCTTCACAGCCAGCCAACCATATGAGGTCTTCTTGCCTCACACAGCCAATCATGAGGTCTTCTTGCTTCACACAGACAAGCAGACAAACTCACAAACTTTGATTTTTATATAGTAGATGATTATTTCATTCATTTACATCACACTTTTCTCTGAATAATGGGACTCAAGGCAACTAATATTTTTAAAACAATACAGATTTTTAAAACTATACACAAACTTTGATAAAGGTACAAATATAGAAGTAAATTAAAAAGAAATTAAACAATTTATAAAGTAAAAGCATTACAAATTAAAACATTAAAATTCATTAACAGATTATAATAAACCACAAAACTGCAGAGCACATCATTAAAAGCTGACCCCATTCAATTTATAAAAGCCAGATGGCACAAAAATGTTTTCAGTTATGTGTGATAAGCAGAAGAATGCAGCCATCTTAAATGTTCACAGCTTATGGGGAAGACCCAACTGCTTAAAGATCAACCATGGTTTACCAATACATATTTCCTCTTCCCATTTTACACGTCTGTTCCACAGAATCTTGCATGGACAAAGTAAACACAACTCCCATACGAAAGTGTGAAACAGCTCTAAAACCTTCTCCCATATGGCAGAAGTCAAAATATATGTTGCCACCTTGAGTCCCATATACTGTCAAGTTCAAATTTTGGTATTTGTTACAACTTAAGTCTCAAGAAATATAATCAGTCATTTTTAAAATATGCACACCTCTCTTCTAGAAAAAAATGCACCAAGTTTTCCAGATCTCTCCATTTAAGTAGCACAAACATTTAACAATTCTTAGTGGATTTTTCCCCCCAGGTATCTTCATTTATCAAAGCCGGGCAAAAGATGGCAATATTTGGGAATGATTCAAAGCAAATATTTCAAAAGCACTAAGCACACTTTTGACAAAAATATGATCTGCAAATAAAATATTATGATTGATCAAGCACAGCAGTAACAAAATGATTTACAGATGGACTGCAAGCCATTTAAATTTTTATTTGCCTTTCCAACAAAAAATATTAGAAGACTCAACAAGCATCTCAAGGATGCTTAAAGGCAGACTCTTTCTGTCTGAAAAAGTTTTGAGTATTTGGGTGCAGTTCTAAGCATGCAGGCAAAAATAAGCAACTGCACTGAAAGCAGAGGTTACCCCTATATTCTGGTTCCAGTTCAAAATGCAAGTTAAGTTTTGATGCCTCACAGCAATCTTGACAGAAAGTATCTTATACAATGTGCCTCCTCTCATGACTTCTGATCTCCTAGATATACCTTTCTATATGTGCCCCTGCCAAGCAAAACACTGTGGTTGGCAACCAGACTCAAACTCCATAATCCTTAGAACTCTACTGATATCAGATACAGTAGCAGAGAAGGTGAATTTGAAACAGTATCACACTTATTTTTTAAAAAAGAAAATCAGCAAGGATCTTTTTTCAAGAACAGGCCTGCTCCCTTAACAGAAACGACAACTTGCTTATGTGGGAGCTGCAGGCTAAAAGGAGAACCAAAAGTTCTCCAGTTGTGATTCAGGATAGGACCATGGTTCAGAGGAACGTTCCAAATTCCATAACTGACATCTCCAGTTAAATGGGTCAAAAAGGTGATAGGAAAGACTTTTTTACTTAATAGGTGTCACCAATCAAGAGTACAGAATAATGGAATGGGCACAGTGGTGAACTGACATCATATAATACAGTTTCCTAACTATAAAAATCATTCCATAACCTTGGGGAAAGAAAATAATTTGCTGAGTACCATGTAATGGGAAGCAGACTTTGAACATCCTGTGAGAGCCAATACAGTGTAGTAGTTTGAGCGCTAGGCTACAACCCTGGAGACCACAGTTCGATTCCCCTTTTGGTCATGGAAACCCACTGTATCACCCTGGACACAACACACACATCAGCCCCAGAAAACCCAGTGGTAGGTTCACCTTAGGGTCACCATAAGTTGATAATGACTTGAAGCACAACAACAACAACATTTTCATTCCTGAGGTTAGAAAGAAACATCAGAGGAGCAGACAAACAGTAAAATTCATCATTATTTTAAATGAATTTAAAATTTTAATTTCTTTTTACATTTTAAATGTTTATGCTGTTATGTGTACAAAATACATAACTGAACAGTTTTAGCTGCTTTAATAATTCATAAATTGGTCAGATGTTCTCACTATCTATGCACTCACCCAAAACCCCAGCCATCAATTGCACTGGCAAATACCACATTCCCCTGATCAGGTGAAAAGTAAAGGTGGGAATCATCAGTGTATTCAAAGCCTGCACTCCAGTCATAAACTTGATCTCCATGAGCAGAGTCAGAAGTCAGCTGAGTTTCCATTTCTTTCTCAGCCCTTTCTTCAAGGACTTTAGAAGTGAATAGAGATGCTGTGATTGCATTCACCTAGAAACACACTAGTTTTATTTATTTACATAATTACATCCCATCTTTCTGCCCCTACAAAGAATTCAGAGGCAGTATAAATTAAAATTTCTTAAACGATGTTAGGATACATATTTAAATATGACAAACACAATAAATAATACAGTTCCAAACAGCAGCTAAACTTTCAACTTAAAAAAAGAAAAAAACAGAACCTCAAATAGTCAATGTTTATGTGGTATCAACTGATTCCAAGGCCCTCTAGAAATTCCACGGTAGGTACCACTGCTAAGATGATTTTACTTCCCATACTGCTGTTTTTGTTCCAGATAACAAGGAACATGGAACAGAATATTGGTTGATGATCTGGAGCACAAGGGAAGGAACAGATAGGAACAGATAATCCCTAAGAAATATACTCCATGTGATGTTATTTTTTAAAGCTACTGACTCACATACCATCTCCACACCTAACTTCTAGTTTGCCAAAATTTCTCTTCTACTTCAGTTCAACTCTTTGTTTTTATGATTCCTTCATGTGCAGATATAAACTAAAATCCACATTCAATTAAAATAGTGATATTTTAGAAGAAGCGTTTTTGCCCTACGAACTGTCCACATTTCCCTCCAAGAAAAGGAAATATTTTCAGTGGGAAATAGCACACCTACAAGTACATTTTCCATGGAAAGAAATGGCATAAATTCTAAGAACACAAGCCAAAAACACTATTAACAAAGTACGTAACTTTTGAGGTTCCGGTGTCCAGTAGGGTTAATAGAGGACGTAATCCAGTGATCTCTCTCTAGATCACAAACCCTGAAGCAACATGCCTGATGGAGGAGTTCCCCCGTCAAGCTTGTGGGCCCTCCAGTGTTCGGAGGATCTGAAGAATCTCCAAATCAGCCATGATCAGGACCTGCAGTATGCCCAATTGGGAACACAGCAGCTACAGTGGTAAGCCCTAAGCTGGGGAGGTAATTGCATGCTTTGGTGGAGCTGGGGGATAAGTACTTTCCACCCTCTATAAATACATAGCCTTTGTCCAGACTTCTTGTAACCAGACATACTGATTTCATTAGTTTTGTTGTTAAGGAAATAGAAGAAGCCCTTGATTTCAGCCACGGAAACTGTTTCCCTAATGTTATTAAAGAGCCTTCTCAAGAAATGGAGAATTAAAAAGGACAGTACCTCTTTTTTATCGCTTTGGGAACAACAAGTATTACAAGTTAAATAATTCAACCTTTGTTTTTTCTTTTCAATTTTACTCTTGGATTTACTTTTGGATTTTTAAAGGACATAGTTACTAGCTTTATAAATAAGTTTTTACTTGTGGACTCTGATCTGGACTCTTAGAGGATTGATTCCTTTCTTTTATTTTTGAATATACTGTTTCATTTGGATCAGTTAATTGGATTTTCATATTTAGACTATGATTTTTCCATATGGCTTATATTTTGGGTAGGACTTTGCTGCATTATATTTGTAAGGTCATCATATTTGGAATTACAAAGGCTGGTTTTTAAGGAAATTTCATTAGCCTATTTGCTGGTTGGTAATGTACCAGTCTCTACTGTCCTGAGAAAGTTTGTGTAAGAACTATTGTCCCTATCTATGTTTTAGAACACAAGCTGTCTTGTTAAGAGAATACACTGAACAATTCATGGCCATGCAATACAAATGTTAAAAAAAAGAGAGAAATTGACTTTATTGACTGCTTTTTCTCCTTTTATATAAAATAATTATGGCTCTAATTTTGAAATGTAACATGTAAATCAGGAAAGATCCAATTGAGGAAGATAATGAGCCTGATTATTTTGTTTGATTTCTGGCAGAATGTAGGCAATTTACAGTTTTCATGGAGAACAAGATTGATAAATTCATAGAAATATTAACAGGAGAACTTAAACATGTGACAGGAAAAGTTACAAAAATCAAACAGAAAGCCAAAAAAACAATTGTTGACGTTCAAGAGAATGGGAATGAAACAGGAACTCTGCGAGAAATGACTCAAGACACAGAAGTCAAGATTATTCAAAAGGATATAAGTATATAGCAAGAATGTGAGAGAGCCAATTTTGTATATGCAGGAAGGATGAAGGTTTCAAGTGATTTTGTAACCCTACTCTCAGCTAGAAAGCAGAAAGATTAAATTTTGGATCTTAATCAGAAGTAATTGTAGAAGATTCAGGACAACCTGCTTGTGCTCCTGAAGGAAATTCTGCTATGATTTCTTAGAAAAAGGAAAAAGTACAAATCTTTGGCCAGCTGGAACTGACTGGAAGGTCTGATTTTTACCTACAAGAATGAAAGACACAGGTTGAGCAAGGTTGGTCAAAGGAATGGCCTTCTGGGGACGTCTAAGAACACTGAATTTGGAAAGACAGAAAGAAGAAAGAAAAAGAACGATTTTGATGAAGAAAGAGATCTATAAGAATCAGAAGAGTCCAAGGATGCTGATAAAAAATTGAAAAAAAATGGACTTATTAATATTGGTTGGTTGGTTATTTAGAAAAGAATGAGGGTGATATGATGATGAAGGTTTTTTAACTTTAAACTTTAAAGTTTAAATATCTGCTACTGCATGAAAAATGTAACAAGATCCTACATGACAGTTTATTAATATACTACTATACTATTATCTATATACTAATTATACTAATATATTATATAGAATATACAAGAATAAGTTAAGAATGATTAAGATAAAATATACAATAATTCAAGAAAGACATGTGTTTGCAAATTAAATAAGTAAATGAAAAATTAAGAGGATAAGTGATTACTATTAATCTTTATTACGTAGTTAACTTAAAGGATTATTATTACTTTTTGCGGATTATTATTAGTTGGAACTAATCTAGAATATAGAATGAGATGATAAGTGCCTATAGAATAAGTTGATAAGATTAAGTTAAGAATGGGAATGAAGGATTTACTAGTTAGGTGTAACTGCCTGACTAACAGCCGTTTGCAACAGGGGAGGGAAGCAATTTTTCATTACTTGTTTTGCTCCTTCATCCAAGCTATTTAGTTATTAAAGTTAAAATCAGCACTTTGAATTTAACCTGAAAACTAACACACTAATGAAGCTGCTTCAGAACTGATGGCATATGCTTACTGACTGGCACCACTTAATAGCCAGCAACTGTATCTGCAAGCACCTCAAGTTTTTTTTTTTTAAAGAATACCTTCTACAAAAAAAGAAAAAAACTCTACCAGAACATACTATATTAATCCAAGTAGAACCATGGCTTAACTGCTGTATCCCACAAAAATGTGCATTTATTCCCACAGCTGATTACAAATAACCATGCTGCTAAAAAATTCTCATACCTGTTCCAAGATATTCTTAAGGTGAGCATATGCTTCCTGAGGTGTGAATTTGAGCTCCAGTATGAGGCGATCTATTTTATTAATCACCAAGACTGGACGAATGTTCTCTAGCCAAGCCTGTCGCAGAACTGCATGCGTCTAGTGCAATGGAATAGAGACTCAGTGATATAATGTCATGAAAGAGTTAAGCAAAGAATAGTTTATCACGCTGGGCTAGTACAAATATATAAATGAACAACAGCTGTTTAGGAAGAAAGAGCATATTGACTTCTCCATTTTTGCCCCACAAAATCCCTGTCCATTTAAACAAAAACATGGCTCCACTATTATGTACAAAAGTCAACTAATATTAACTAGTCAAATAGGATCAAAATTAAACCAACTGAAGAGCTAGCACGGTGCAGTAGCCTGAATTTTGGACTAGGATTCTGGAAGACTAAGGTTTGAAATCCCACTCAAGTCATGGAAACCCCAGTAAGGTGACTTTGGCTAAATCACTCTCAGCCTCAGAGGAAGACAACAGCAAATTCTGGAGAACAAATCTTGCCATGAAAATCCCATGAGAGATATCTATCCCATGATAGATACTGTGGACACTATCTATAATTACATTTTCAAGACTGTTTTTACATGACATTCACTACGTTTTAAATGATCAATAGTAATCTGCCTTTTTTATGTCTTGGTTGACAGTAAGTTTATGTCTTGGTTGACAGTAAGATTATCAATCAGGAACAATTTATTTTCTACTCTTTCAGCTGAAATATATTTTCCAAAATCACCTGTGGGCAGACTCCTTCCACAGCATCAACCACAATGATGCAGCCATCACAAAGTCTGACAGCTGTGGACACTTCTGATGAGAAGTCCACATGGCCAGGTGAGTCTATTAGGTTGATGAGATACTCCTGATTGTCTAGAAAAAGAAAATAAACAAAACATTAATAAACAGCTAATATTTGGAAATGCATTTTCCCACCTGAAAGATATTTACATCTATGGAAGCAGAAAACAACGGCCTAAGACTAAGAAGATAAGATTATGTAAGCATCAGGGTCATAGAATCCCCATCAATTTCCTTCCTCCTAAGGGCACCAGGGCAAGAAATTTAAAGCTTCCATCCGTAAGTTGAAGCAAACTGTGCTTTCCATGTTACACATGAGTACAGGAAACCACATCTTGTTGAAATCACAGTTAATCACGTACACAGCATTTAAAACCGTTTGCTTCTGGTTGCAACAAAACAAAGCTCCTTCTATTGGGATGTAACTGGAAAATGAACTATTCCCTCTCATAACACTACAATAAGTCATCCACATTTATGGGTTTGACTTTCATGGATTTGATTATTTGCAAGTTTCTTCAACACATGTCCCCTCACCTCAGGTGCTTCTTTTCTGGGGGAAACCTTTCCTTTCAGCAGTTCTGATCAGGCCATGCATTTCTTTAAAAAAAACTGTATCTGGTCCTTTTCCTCCTCTACCAGCTGTTGCTTGGCCAGCTAAGGACAGCTTTCAGCCCAATATCTCAGCACCACAAACCACCTTCCGATACCCCTCCTGCACATCTAAGGAAGGAGATGAGTGGGAGAGAGGAAGTACAGGGCCAGCCTGCCAACCCTTTCTCTGACAGTTTGGATCAGAGGTGCTCATTCTGGCAGGCTGGCAGGCAGGCACACACACACATACACACACACACAAATGTCTACGATTTTTCCATTTGTGTGGGGGGTCCTGTGCCCTTAACCCTACCAAACGTGGAAGGCCAATTATATATTATAACTGAAATAACAATTATTATAGTCATCCTAATTTTTTTTAAAAATCTGTGTTATATTTTATCAGTCAGTCTTTACACCAGGAGGGGGGAAATTGCTACACATAGACTTTACACAGGCAGCTTGCATTTTTGCAGATCCTCATGCCAGACCCCCCCCCCAAAGTCCCTCTCTCATGGTCAAGTGCAGAAACCACAAGTCCTGTGGTTCCCAAAGTCTGGCCTCTGGACTTCACCTCCCCAAATTCTTGACTACTGACCAAGATGGCTGGGACTTCTGGGAGTCGAAGTGCAAAAACCTAGAGGACCAAAGCTTGGAAACCACTGCATAAGTCTCTTCTACACTCATTTTGGACTGCACAGTTGCTGATTTTTGGGTGGGTGCAGCCTGCTGAGAGAACCCAAGTGATGTAGTGGCTTGAGCTCTGGACTACGAATCTGGAGACAGCCACGCAAACCCATTAGGTGACCTTGGGTATGTCTCACTCTCAGCCAAAGGCAAATCCCCTCTGAACAAATATTGCCAAGAAAATCCCATAACAGGTTTGCCTAAGAATTACCATATGTCAGAAACAACTTGAAGAGACACAGCAACAACAATAGCAGCCCAATAGTACACATAGGAACAAGAACTGGCCTCCACAGTTGCCTACCCCACCCTACCCCCATTTTACACCTTATATAAACATTAAATGTTGATGTAAATATTTTAAGATTACAATACAATACTTAAGAGAACATATACATTCACAGAATGTGCTAACCTCATTACCTTTTGCAAACAACAATGAAATTGCACTTGATTTCATTGTAATTCCTCGAATTTGCTCATCTTCTCGGCTATCCATATATCTCAGCTTTTATAAACAGAAAGAACAGACAAAAAGTAGCATTGTCAGGGGTTTTCAAGTAAGAAAAATTTGGACAGAGTTAAAATAAAAAATGTGAAAGAACAGCAGAAATATTTAAATCATACCTTTCCCGCCAATCTGTTAGAGATTATTCCATTGCTAGAGATAAGACAGTCAGCTAAAGTTGTCTTCCCTGAGCAAGTGGAAAGAAACACAGAACAGTACACAAGGGAGAAGAAACTGAGATAAAAAACACTATAGTTAAGATTATACGTAATATTAATTTTTGCCTTCCATGAACACATGCCCTCTTTCTTTATCTGCACAAAATATACACTTATCTAACATTGGATAAGTATGAGCAAGATCAATGTAGGTAAACCTTATAAAGTTTATTCAATCCTTGCTGAACTTACCTACGGCACAAAATGTTACAAACATGCATACAGAGCAAAATTTAAGCCACATTTGTTTCCTGAATTGTGAACTCTTGCTTTTAAATGCTTTAAGAGATTATTATTATTAAAGTTCTGTACTTAAACAATTGCTTTGCAGCACTTCTTTGAATTGTTTTACTTCTTTTCTATATCATTTTGAGATACTGTTCATACACAATAAATATCTACATTACTAAGTAAGGAACTAAAAATCCAAGACAATATGCTGTTATGGAACTGTTGGTGTTCATATCATAGATGCTTTCCTTACCATGGTCCACATGAGCTAGGACACAAATATTTCTGATGTAGGCAGTCTTTTTCTGAAGTTCAATTATCTTTTTCATACTCGTGAGAACCATGGCCAGATACTCTGCTGTAAGAAAAAAGATTTCACACTGAACATATTGCAGTGCAATATTTATCAGAAAGCTATAAAACTGATATTAAACATTAAAATAGACAAAACTGAACTGATGATGGCCACAGAGCAAAAACTGGAACTGGATAGAAAATTAGGCTTTTTTGTCCTTTTCTTCATTAAACCATAATTCCTCTAACAGGCATTCAATCCCCTCCGCATCCAGAGAATGGTGCTGTATGGAAGCAGCATGAATGTCCTCATCTGTTCCAAGAATAATTCAAATTAAAAGTTACAGGACAGCCAAGGGTAAGATTTTTCAATAAGCCAAACACATCCCAACACTCCAAGCAGAAATGGGATACCTGACCAACATTATGGTAAAACATCGTCCTGCTTTCTCCCCATACGAGACCTTAGAGACATTACAAATGTCACCTCACCGAAGTATATTCTTTAGTAGTTCCCACGGCTAAGAACACTCACTGTTTTATTCTGCTGCAACTACTCCTTGGGCATGTTAAGCAGAAAAGCCAACGCAACTGCTAATTTTCACATTTTAGTCACTGTATAATTAACTCAGTTAAGGAATTCAATTGCTGAAGCTCTGGTTGTACTTCAAGAGTTACTCATAAAATGAGTCCCAAAAGAATCTGGAGAACCACAAGCTTCTTTGCCTTTTGCTCACCGAGTTCAGTGCCAGCTCCCATTCAGGTACTGGCCAGACCCTCTGCTGAACCTTAGCCCTCCTCTTTACCAAGAACTGGCTTTAATCCTTAAGACACCTAAGCTGGAAGTCAGTCCCATCTGAACATACCATAGTTTATTTCCAAAAAAACAGAAGTAGGATTTAGCATTTTTTTTAACAGGCTGCTGTCACAAAAGCTTACACAAAATAAAATTATTTAATGTTCCACAAGACCTTTGTTATTAGTGCAACAGAATAACACAGCTACCTCCCTAGAACTGGATAGATTTACGATCTTAATTCCATCAATGGAGGCTGAGACAGACGACTATATTTCTGAGTAAACTTGTGCAAAAGTAACTAATTTAATTGTAGATGAGTATCTGGCCTTTCCTGCAAAGAACTCAATATGAGTCACTTCATACTCACTTCAACATCCCAGTAATCGGAGGTGCATCCACAATGCACAAATACAGCAGCTTGATGCCACTTTAACTTCCATACTTCTGTCCTGTGGAATACTGGGATTTCCCGAGTTACTTAGAATCCCCTTCCAGACAGCTCCAGGGCCAGAGAATGCTAAGCATCGCATTAAACCAAAGAGGCCGCGTGAGGAATGGCTGGAGCGCCGGACGGGGCCTTCAGAAGACCAGGTCTCGGTTCAGCCAGGGAAACCCGCGGGGGGTCCTTGGGCAACTCACATCCTTCCGCGACCCCCCCCAACACATGAAAACCCCGTGACAGGTTCGTCTTAGGCTCGCCAGAGGACTCGAAGGCTCACAACACGAAGCTATAAACCCCAGCATATCACACGACAGAACCATGGCCATCTGTCGGGAGTGCTTTGAGGGTGTTCCTGCATGGCAGGGGGTTGGACTGGATGGCCCCTGGGGTCTCTTCCAACTCTGCATTTCTATGATTCTATCTCCCGCCTGCTAGGCTCAGCTGAGAGAGGTGCACTTGAAGCCTTTATCGGCCAGAGATCTCCACCCCTGAGGCGAGAGTTGGATAACACCCTCTCGTTTTCAAGACCACCTCCGACCCACCCCCACTTTCCTCGACCAGGCGCACCGACCTCACGTTCCCGCCGCCGCCGCCGCCAGGACCTCCACGACCAACAGAGAGGCGCGCGAGAAAGAGCTCCCACCGGAAGCCCGTCTCTTCCGCGCCGCTCGACTGAAGGGGCGGGATGAAGCAAAGCCCCGCCTACACGGGCGCGCGAGTACGCAGGCTCAGAGGACGTTGACCGGGGACGCCGAAAGGGGCGCTAAAGGACGCGGCGCTTGTCTGGTCACCTAGCAACGGGGGAGGGAGGAGAAAAGCCAACGAGGCCGCGGAGGAAGGCAGGAGTTCCAGCCGACGGGAGGATGAAGCCGTCCCAGTGCCTGTGCCAGATCTGCACCTGCGGGTAAGAAAGCCGCGGCGGCGGCGGCGGCGGCGAAGGGGTTTCTGAAAGATACGGGGGCCGGCTGGAGGAGGGCCCTTCCCTTATACCGGCGTCGTGCCCACCTCGGCGGAAGGCAAAACCCGCGAGAGGGTCCCCGTGTGTCGAAAACGGCTTGAAGGCACACAGCGACAACACACCCGCCGCCATCGCCGTTCCTTACCTGGAACCCGCTCCCAGGGTCAGAGCCACGTACCGGTATTAGACCGGGTCGCCAGGTTTCCAAAAGAGCAACGAGGGACAGTCGAAGTTCCTCACGTGCTGGGTTGACAGTCAGGACGCTGCTATTATTATTTTTTTTAAAAAAAACTTCTGCCTTTTTGGTCAGTGTGGGATTCAAAGGAGGCGATACCAAAATTAAACATGTTTAAAACTAACAAGTTTCCATTCTACTTAAATACCAAATGAAAGTATTGATTTCAGTTAACCGGGCCATTTATTCTTCTGTTCCGATTCATAACTTACGTGACACATGCATTTCTGTCTGTGTGGACAGTCCACGCTCCAAAATACAAGATGGGGAGCAGCTTGTTCAATCTGTATAAAAGGAAAAGCTTCCCAGCCTTCAAAGAGGGGGCATCCCTGATAATAAGGGACACCTGCCAGTTCTACAAGGGACAAGCTTTTTGAGCCTTAAATAAGGGATTTTCCTTACGGTGATGATTCTCAAACTCTAGTCCTCCTAAGTATTTTGGACTTCAACTCCCAGAAGGTCCAGTAGCCTTAGCCATGATCAGGGATTCTGGGAGCTGAAGTCCAAAAAACCTGTAAGACCGGCGCTTAGAAAACAATGCCTTACAGTAAGGGGCACTTGGCAATCCTAGTGTTAGATGCTTATCCACAGCAAACACTGAAGAGTCCTTCACACATGACCTGTTCCCAGGTTCATGCTATACATAAAAAATTGCCAATCTATGATGCTTTATTTGTTTGTGTTTAAAAGCAATTGGAGAAGGAACCGAATTTAGTTGGTTCACCCCTGAAGGAGCAAGTTGATATCTGTCCCAGCCTACCTCCCTGGGTTGATGTGATGGTACAATGGATGGGGAAGGGAGGAAGAGAGAAACATGTATGTTGCCTCAGACTGCCTGTGAGAAGGTGGGATAAAAATAGAATCAGTAATAACAGGTTTGTATATTTTCTTCTCCTTTTTCCAAGCTTCTCAGGGGGGGCAATCCTGTGAAGTGGGATAAGACTGAAAGACAGTGACTTGTCTAAAGGCAACCAGATAGCTTCCAAGGTTGGGAAAATGATAGTACTGTGTTTAACCACTATAGTACCTGATATAAGAGAACCAGAATTCATTTCCTCTATTGGTACCTCTGATTATTTTCTTCGTTGTTGTGTATCTTCAGGTTGTTTTGTACTGATGAGTAATCTAAGGTGAACCTATTGTGAGGGTTTTCTTGGCAAGATTTGTTCTGAGAGGATGTGCCCTTGCTTTCCCTTAAGGCTGAGAGAGTGTAACTTGCTGAAGATCACCCAGCAAGTTTCTATGGCTTAACAAGCATTCAACCCCAATCTCCTAATCAAGTCCTGATCCAACACTCGCATGACTATACCATCCTGGCTCTACAAACTGATGCTTTTCTACCCAATGCAAATAATGGCTTCAGAGGAGAGATGTTCACAGGACTATAGCAAGGGATGAACCTGATAAACTCCCCTGCCTGATCGTTGTGTAATCATCAGCTCCAGCCCAGCAGCTGCTGTGTGTATTTTTAAAGTATACATTAGGTGTAAAGATACTTCTATGTCTAATTTGGCCCTGAACACCATTAAATGTTACCCTTACATAAAGCTTTTGGA
The DNA here is from genome assembly GCA_948474755.1 of Ctenosaura bakeri. Classification (NCBI taxonomy): domain Eukaryota; kingdom Metazoa; phylum Chordata; class Lepidosauria; order Squamata; family Iguanidae; genus Ctenosaura; species Ctenosaura bakeri. Next base: position 205,398 of record CAOLHI010001724.1, on the reverse strand, counting down.
ATGTATGAATAAAATATGCCTAGAAATGTGTTGCAAAACTTCTCATTTCTTGCAGACTTGTTATTTCAGCTGCCCCTAGAAAACAAGTGATATTTTCAGCTGTTTTGAGGACTTCAGAATATTTTAAGGAGCTACAATCTCCATGAGAGCCAGTGTGATGAAGTAGTTTGATCACTGGACTATGACCCTGAGAGGGTTCAGTTCACCTCTGAGCGGCAGAAACCCACTGGATGACCTCGGACGCATCACACACGTTCAACCCCAGAAAACCCTGTGATAGGTTCACCTTACAGGCACTGTAAGTTGGAAATGAGTGGAAGGCACACAACAACAATCTCCATATTTTAATGAAAGGTGGTGGTATATTCATTTTGAAATAAATTGATTTCTCCCATGGGTTCTGATTTATAAACTAGCCATCAGGAGCAAAAAAAATAATGAAATAAAGTACTTCTAGACTTGTTTTTCTCTGTGAGCAGTATCTATGCTTTTGAAACCAAGGAGGAATTTCAAAATCATTGCAGGATATAGGATGGAGTCAGGTCTTTAAAGAAAAAACAAATTAAAAAAATGATATGAGCCGCACTAAGTATTTAAATCCTGGTCATAACTCTGGGGGTAGCAAAGAACCTTCAAGTCAAACATGTATGTTTCCAACTTCTGTGACAAAACACCACAGAACAAAAGCCCTGTGAAACATGCATAGCAAGAAATGGCAAAATAAATATTGCCAACAGTTTTGAGATCAGTACAGTGTCAAGTCAATGTTGATTTAGCATCGACTTGAATTTGTTTTGCTTTTGTTATGACAGTTCATGTTTGTGAGAAGTGAGATTTGTTGCTTGGGGCTTGTTACCTGGGAAGTTGAAGTCTACACACACTCAGGTCACTAAGGAAAGGAAACAATGGGAAAATACATAGAAGAGTTTCTTTTCTACTTCAACTGCAGGGATTGTACTTTTGTTCTGATGTCCAGACGCTATCATTAATTAGCAATAATTTAATATCACTGACTTCTATGGCACAATTTTTAAAGTACTATGTGTACTCTAGTCTTTGCTCTGATAATCCCAGCATTTACTTGGAAACAAATGAGAGTGTAAGTTAGAACAGAGATTGTCTGTGAGACCATATTCTTATAGCAGTCCACAGTTCTTCATGACCTCAAATTATATCTGGGTATGATTCAAGTAGTCCAGAATCGTGTCAATAACTGGCTGAATACTGCCCTTGCTCCCATCATTTCTATTGGTGCTCATTTCCATCATTACCTGTATGTTCCCTGTAGAGTAGGGGTGGGATTCATGCGGCTCCCCAAATGTTGTTGGGCTGCTGACTAGCCAGCCTAGCCAGTGGCAGAAAATGTCAAACTACCAAGGAGGGGGACACATGACTTCTATCCTGCTATTGACTTAGGCTACGACCTTATCCACTTACTTGGAATTAGGTCTCATTGGATTTACTTCCAGTTAAATATGTATCCATTGGTTTTGATTTCTCAGTCCTTGTTCCCCAAGTAAACTTGAAATTAAAATTCTGTGTTGGGGACTAGGTTTCTGTAACAGAGGCTCATATTCTCAAAATCCCAGTTCCCAGGATGCTTTGTGGGAAAATGATGACACTGAATCTGATTTAAACCTGATTATTTTGTAGTGCAGCTATACATATTGGTGTTTCCAAATGAAGGAACACTGTACTTCATATATTGCAATCTGTTATTCTAGTCTAACAGGACACTAAACTGTATTCTGTAAATGTTTTAAAGTATTTTGTGAGCAGTGAATGGATATTCAGTTTGTTTACAGGATGTAAGGCACAGCCAAAATTTGCAAAAGGAAATATCAGAGGTAGGTTGTTTTTTAAACCACAAAAATGTTCCTGTAATTACGTAATTGCAGTTATTGGTCTCTTACAGTTCTCTTAAATCCTAAATTTGTTTTGAAATGATACATTTTGAACCTGGACCAGGCGTCGATTGCACCTGAACATATGATGTTTCCATTGCGAAACACAAACATTTATGAGTTGCAGAACTAGCATTTAGACAATGTCTCTTGCTTGCATAGCCAGCAACCAGACTGCCTTCCTGATACAAATGTCAACTAGATAGGACAATCTAAGAACAATCTAAGCCATAGCCAGACTCATTCTCATACAGTACCCTTTGGGAATATAACAGACCAGATTTTCTTTTAGTACCTGCTGCCTCCTTTCAGTTATGTCCCCATTATGCTCACACTGGCCTTCAGCTTGAGACTCCCCTGCTTACCAAGGAGTGAGCATAGTGCTTGATGGAGATTGAAATCATTGAAAGGAGTTCCCTAGGATCACAAGAATTGCCTTGATGAATCATGAGCTGGGGTGCAGTACATTGAAATACACACAAATTATATATATACCTTTGAAGGAAGACCTGAAAGGGGTTATTAACCTGATAGTTGTATTTGCTAGCCAAAACACTAAAAAGGGAGAAATAAATTTGTTGGCCTGCAATGGTGGTCACAGGTGAAAACAAGTAATAGAAGTAGCAGCAGCTAGTAGGATTATGGCAGAAAAAGTTATGACATTACATACATGGTTAGAAAGAAATTAAGATTAAATTCAGTGAAGATAATCACAGGATAGAACTATTAGAAAGCTATTTTAAGGTCTTCTTTTGAGAAGCTAGTATTCACCAAGCTTCCACAGGTACTATTGTGAATCTCAGAGAACACAGGCAAGAACATGCTAGCAGTGAGAAAAAGATTTTTTATTCCATATGCCCTTTGCTTTGTCTCATGGAGAAATTCTCATCACAAGTTAGCAGGTGAGTGTTTTCAAGAACAGATGTATGTGTGTGTGATATATGTATACACACATATACATATATACATGCGTGCGTGCACACACACACACAAATACATGATAGATATAGATAGATACATAAAACAGATAGTTTCATATTTAAAACATCAAGTGCTATTCATTAATTGAAGTTTTTCTGGAAGGTCTTAGTCAATTGTTTGTACTAGTATCAATTGTCACCCTGAAAAAAAAAAGATGAAACACAATGAGTTACATTTTCATTTGTGAGTTACTCGAAACTTTAGACTGATAGATCTTAGAAATTCAGGTTAAGTATGTGATTTAGACTAAAGATGAGATTTAGACTTCTAAAAACTACTTTCAGAGAAAAGGTTTGGCAGAATGTATAAAACTGAAAGAAAAAGAACAAGAAAAAGAAGGAGAGAGGCAGAGAGAAAGCAGGGAGAATGATGACTGGTTGACTTCTTTCTGATGTCACAATTCATCGCATGTCAAACAATAAATCTCCGTTGACAACTGCTGCGGGACAATTAACAAGAAAGGAGGTGAGACCATTTTGATTATAGGATGTTTTAGCTTTTAGGTGCAGACATTTTAAGACGCTGTAGATAAATATGATAGCAAAGTTGCCAAGATTGTGAGAGAACAGATGCAAAATGCATTTAAAAAACTAGTGGGGCTAATGGGATATACTTCATCAAATATTAGTCAGGATTACTGAACTCCTGCATCCATATAGATGAACTACAATGACCCAAATCAAAGAAGAATAATGATACAGTGGGCCCTCCATATATGTAGAGGGTCCATTACAGGAACCCATGCAAATAGTGGAATTTGCAAATGCTTGTGTTCCATCGTGTTCCTACTATTTTAGCCATAGGGATGTGATGCATCACATGAATGGGAAGTCACATATGTGGACATTGTTGGTAAGGAGGGGCCACTGGACAGAAGTTGTTTTTTTTCTTATTCTCTGAAAACTAACACCCAAGCCTACTGTACCCCTTTCCTACTTGGCTATAAATGCCAGAGCCTGTGTGGTAAAATTCAGCAGTGCTGGGAAGGTGACACTGAGGTTCAAATACATATGCCTTAAAGCTTACTCTTTGTCAATCTCCCTCCCCCAATATTCTTTTAAGAATAAAAGATGGGGAGGGATCCATGCCTTGACTCTTCTGAGTCCCTTCCACCAAGTGGTCGGAAGGCAGCTATTGATGCTAGTTTCTGATTCTCCTGCCTTCAGTTGGGTGGGTTATAGCTGCTGGCTAAGGAAATTGTTGAAATGCTTTATGTCTTGAATCCTTTATGTCCACATCGCAAAACGTACAACAGTCCTGAAAATAATGTGAATATTTTAGTTTGCTGAAATATTTTGCCTAAAGAGGAACAGTTTTAACCTATTAAGTAGTTTTAACAGAAGGAATACAAGGGTCTCAATCTATTCTGATAAGGCATCTTTTGTTCTTTCATACAGAAGAGTAAATAGTTGCTGGCAGATTGATATTATTGGTACCAGTTCTTTTTGGTTTAGAAGTTTTACTGAATTTCCATGAATGAGGTTTGGTAGCCCTAAATTTTACTGAATCTTCCAAGGAATTTTAGGAAACCAAGGTCACTGGCAAAATAGAAACCCTTCCAAAATACTATATCCAGTACCTTCTTTTCCAAAGCACAGCATTTTTGAAGTGCAAATTCATTGCATTTCTTTTGTTTGTATGCTCTTGGGGATCTTAAGTTCTGGTGAACACTACAGTTCTCCCTCCACTACAGTCCTCCCTCCACATCTTCACATTTGTGAATTTCATTTGTGAGGTGCACATGCCTCTTCCTCATGCTTTTTCTCTTGCCTCTTGGCTCAGCATGCCTGCCTGCCTTCTCCGCACCCAGGCAAAAGGCAAGGAATGGGAATGGGGAGTACTGAGTGTGGAGAAGAAAGGCATGCATGTGCCTTTCCCACCCCATTCCCTTGTCTTTTGTCCAGACACAGAGAACACTCACTGAGCAAAGGGCAAGAGAGTGGAAAGTGTGTGCCTGCCTCCCCTCCACCCTGCCATTCCCTTGCCTTTTGCCTGAGCATGGAGAACATGTACCTGGCAAAGGCAAAGGAATTTGAGAGGGGAGCACTGCCTGCAGAGAATTCCCTTGCCTTTTGCCCAGGCATGCATGGAGAAGGAAGGTATGACACAATATAGGGGGAGTGATGTCCTGAGTGGCAAAAAACTGCATAGCAACAGGTTGCCAGGCTGCTAGAACAGCCACTCCAGAGGAAAACTCAGCCTCTTTCACTGGGAAGGAGGGGTTGAAGGCCTGAATGGAAATGTATTTATAGCAGGGACATTGGTTTGGTTGAGAGAGATTTCCAGAAGAGTCAGACTTTCAGGGATCAAGGGTGAAGGGTGAATCCTTCAGCCAGAGGAGTTATCTTTCAGTTGAGGGGAGTTGAATGAGAGGGATGTTTTCTCAGGGAAAACATAAGGGACAGAAGAGAATCAACCCACTGTTAAATCATGTCAGTGGCCTAGATTTGGGAAAATAACCTTTGGCAAAGAGGGATGCCAATGGGCTATGTGTGTGCGTGCGTGCGTGCACACATAAGTGTGTGTGAGAATGAGAGAGAGAGAGAGACCTGTGCCTTAATGCTGTTGTAAAGAGTTAAGAAACTGTTTAAATGCACTCTGAAGATCTGTTTGAATTTAGACATATATACAAAACCAAGATGTTATTCTGTTTGGTGTTTTAATAAAGATTATACTGTATTTTTTTCATAAAGTTAGTCTCAACTGGATGTCTCTCAGTGATTATAACCATCCAGAACCATGCTACCATAAATCATTAAAGGATTTTTAATTAACAACTGGAAGGCTTTACCCTGTTTACACAAAGGTCATGTTTCTAGGGAGGGCCAGAACTGTGCATAAGGTAGCAAGGTGTTTTCACAGACTGAGGGGAAAGCTGCCTCAGAAAAGTCTCAGAAAAGACAAAGCAACACCTTGTCTGTTGTTTCCACAGAAGGCATGTGTACCAGGGCAAAAGGCAAGGGAATGGGAAGGGGGAGCACAGGGGGAGTTATTTGTGGCATTTCCACTTTCATAAGGGTTCTGTGCCCCAAACCCTTGTGAAAGTGGAGTGGCCACTGTACAAGTATGTTGATTTTTTTTCTGTCTAAACACTCCCATTCTGTCTATTACATCTCTTTTGTTTTTGTTCTTAAAATAGACCTGTTTATTGAAAATAAATAAATAATCAGATCTTTCATTTTTAAATCTTGGATTTTATACATAACTGAACCTGTGTCATTTATTTTTCCCCATTTCTAGTCAAGACGTGTGATCTGCAAAGATCATTGGTGGAACACAGGTTTTGCAAGCAGGAGCTATGGATCCAAAATACAGTCTCTGTGGCATCTCTGGTTTTGATGCTTATATATCTAATTAACCCCACTTTTCTCTGCATTCACTTTGTGTTTACTGCATCATTAAAAGGGGTTGGTAAGAAACAGGTGGAGGGGATGGGTGAAAACCAGAATGGGAATGGTGAGGAAAAACGGGAGAAGCCAAGAGTGAAAGAATTGGGGGAGTGGCCCTGAGGAAACTTTCAGTTAATTATCCAAGATCCTAGCACACTAAACAAATATAAAGGGATTTATTACCACTCAATAGAATTAATATGAAGATACAATGCATAGAAATCCGTTCAGAACATAAGTAGAGGGAGTATGAAACTGAAGAGAGTGAACTTCTCCCCTGAAAGACTCAAGATACTCTCTTTTCACATAGGCCCAAAGAGACTCTAGTTATATCCCTGCTGCCACCAAATGTGAAGACTTCTACTAATCTCACACACTGCGACCAAATGTGAGGGCTTCCCCTTATCCCCACCTCTGCCCTCAATGTAAGGACCTTCTCCTGTCCTGTTCAGCTGTGGGGATCTCCTAGATGCCCTAATGGTTCCCATGTGAGATTTTATTCCTCTACTATCCCCATTGCACACCACCCCTCTTTATTATATTATTGTATGCTATTACTGTCTTAGCTGCTGCTACCACAGGCTGAGTTTGAACACAAACTTTCTAATATGTAGCCAACACAGTATAGTACAAAAATAATACTTTATTAGCTAGCTGAGGGAAGTGTTTTGGAAGCTATAGTAGCATGTTGAGATTCATCAGTTTTAACAGCCAATGTAAGAAAGTTACTGATTATATTAAATGTCCTCAAGGAACTCAATAATTATGACCTTTCAGTGCCCTCTAGGGGCAGTGCCACATTCCCAATCTACACATACCCCCGGGGTACACAGGAGAACATTTAGGGATATGTGAGAAAGAATTGAATAATGACAGAAAAAAGCATGTCAACAGTAATAAAAGATACAAGCCACAGACACACAGGCACGCACGCACAGCAGGAAGGACGAGGGGAGAATCTACCATGCTCTTTTTGCCTGGGCTTTCTTTTCACACACACACACACACACACACACACACACACACCCCACTGACTTGTGTTCCATTCCTTCCTGTTTCCTTGCCCTTCTTTCTCCTTTTGCAAAGTGAGGAGGAGAGAAAGAGGGAGGCACTGCACACTTTCACCTCTCTAATTTCTCCACCTTTCTTCCTTTTTGGAGGAGAGCTTGCCTCAGTGGCTGTTGTGAGGGCTAAAAATGTTCAAAGCTTTTTTAAAAAAAGAATAGGATAAAGATACAGTTTCTTTTTTTACAGCAAGGAGATTAGTCTGTGAAAAGAGAGGCAGGAAAGCAACATTGCAGTGCAGGCACCCCTTTCACTGTCTCTGCATCCCACAGTGCACCCTTCTCTGTTTCTGCAGCTGCTGGGCTTGTGGCAGGCAAATGCAGGGAAGGAAGGGCCTGGGGCTGTTCAGCTCCCTCCCTTTCCCTCCTTGCCAGCTGGCCAGGCAGCCCCAAGCCAACCACTTCCTCCTCCTCCTCTTCCCCCCACGGTCTATCTCTCCCCCCTACCCTGCATCCTTCTTGGGTGGCTTTGTATCTGCATAGCAGATGGCTCTGGCCAGGCAACTCTCACCTGATCTGTCTTGTTTTGTCTTGTCTTGTATTATCTGTAATAAGTTAATTTTAAAGGTGCTGCTTAGTTAATTTTTTTCACCCTCCAGTTTTTCATCATCATCATATGTCTGAAGTAGTGGATTGATATGCGCAAAAGCTCATGCTAAAATATAGATCAGTTCATTTTAAAAATGCTGCTAGATTTATTTTTTCACTCTTCCATTTAGCTTCTAAATAATAATAACTACTGCTTGCTTTTGAATCCCATTATTGGACTATTTATTTACTTGCAACATATACATTTGAAATAACAGCACCTATATTAATTACAGTCCTTCCTCCACATTTGTGGGGTTGACCTTTGCGAATTATTATTTGTGAGGTGTGCGCATGCCCCCCCACACAATTCTTCTCCCATTCACTTGTGTTTTGCTGGGCACAGAGAAGGAAAGCAAGCATACCCAGGCAAAAGACAAGGAATTGGGGGAGAGGTACATGTGCACCATCCTTCTCCCCTCCAGAGCTCCCCCTTCCCATCCTCGTTCATTTTGTGCTGGTGTGGAGGATGCGCGCCGAGGCAAAATGCAAGGGAAGGCAAGGGGGAGGCATATGCACATGCCTTGCTTCTCCGTTCCAGAGAACCCCCTCCCATTCCCATGCATTTTGCCCTGGCAAAGAGAATGCGTGCTGAGACGAAACACAAGGAAGTGGGACAGGGAATGCAGGGAGGTAGTTATTTGTGGTTTTTCCACTTTTGTGAGAATGTCATGTGCTGAACCTTCATGAAAGTAAAGGGGTCACTGTTCAAACATTTTGCTAACATGATGAGTACAGTTTATGGAAATAAGTTGCCAAGGGGTATGCAAGTGAAAAAGGGTTTGGAGCCACTTTTTTTTTAGAGAAAATGGTGAAATCCTGGATTGTAAAGTCTGATGCTTGCACTTGGAATAGTCTCTCAGATAAAATTCCCTGCATATAGCAAACCAGCACATCACAGGGAAAGACCATTCCCTAATGTCTTCCTTGAAGTGAAAAGGCTAGACCTCTGGAGAATTTGGATGTTCCTTTTTCATTGCTGTGTAACTACAGCTAGATGATACCTTAACCTTCTGGCCAGGCCACTGCCCTTTATCTTCAAGCTGGGTTTGCACTTGAGGAGACATATACTCAGGAAATAGTCTCAGCTTTAACTTTTTAGCTGAGACTATAATAACCATAATGTGTGTTTGTTTTATTTTTAGAAACTTGAAGGTTCAGGGGGGAAATGTGAAAAATTAGGGAGCTGGGGAGTTTTTTCTGGAAAAATTGAAAATAGAGAAAAGTGGACTGCATGACTTACCATGCCAGTGTCATTGTGGGTGGAAGCACAAGCATGTGGTTGGCAGCCTGTTCTGGCATGCCAGGGCAAGGAATCGACATTTCTGGGCTCGTGCAGCCTCACATAGGTCCTTTCCACACGCGGAGGAAGAAACGGGCGAAAACACACTAAAACAGAGCTTACCTGAAACCGAGTAACTCCATCACCACATGGAGCAGCGCATTTTTGCTGCTCCACACTCGTCGGCGTCCCGTGGCATCCTGCGGCGCCCAAAATGGCGGCTTGCGGCTGGCGGAGGCTCTCCACCAACCGGAGAAGCTCGCCAGCCAGAAGCCCACCCCCTGGCAGGTCTGCAGGTGCGCCCTTGCGCGTGCCTGCAAATCTACACCAGGCGCTGCGATAGGGCTGCACACAGCTGCACAAGGCTGCACGCCCCGTGCTTTTTAAAAAAACTAATGAGAAGTGGTTTTTAAAAAGCACGCGGCACCGCCACTTCCGGTCACCCTAGCGCGGATTGGGGTGTGGAACTACGCAAAAGTAGTCCGCCCCAATCCACTTTATGGTGTAGACGACCTCCATCAGAGGTTGCTCTACACCGTTTTTTAACTCCCGTGTGGAAAGGGCCATAGACCCAGATTAGCCTTTGTTTGTTCAAAGCTGCTTTGAATTTATTGGCTGTTGGAGCTGGGGTTGAGTGAAGGCTTAGAGGCTTCACTCAGGTCCAACTCCAGGATATATAAGCTCGGAGGAGCTGGCCAGTTTCTTTATTGCAACAGCCTGCCCACCCACCCACCCTTTCATTGATGTTATTGCTGCTGCATTATGTTCAGAGTTAAGAGGTTGTGGATTAGGCACAGTTTCTTCTGTATCTTTGTCACAACTTGTGATGTGGTAGCATGGCTCTTGGATCCAGGACAGTATATACCAAGTGCCACTTGATATTGGTAGGATGGGAGTCCCAATAGGATTTAGGGGGTGCATGGGAATGGTGTCCAGCTCTGAAAGGTACACATCATGTACCCCCTGGTGTCAGGAGAAATATAACCAGGTGGTTCCCTCCTGTCATTCATGAGATTCTGGCCAGAGGATTGGACTCATCTGTCAGCATGCAGCTGATCAGTTCCCAGATCCATGCCAAGGTATATGCCAACTCCATCAGTATCTATAGCCACTAAAGTTGTGGTCTTTTACTTCCAATCATGTGGTCATTGTCTGTCTTGAGAACAGATGTTGCCCCTGATCAAACAAATGAGGACTTTGGAACATTTTCTTTCAGAATGAATTATCTCATTATTGCAATTCCTTCTCTTGATATCCTCTTCTCAGTTCATGTGTATAGGAATGAATATTTTATGTCTGCATGACACTATGGAAGATTAGAGGAGACAAGATAATTTTCTCCTTTACTAAGACAGTTGTTTTTTTCTGTTTTTATTACTTTTTGCTTGCTCCTAATAAAGTGGCAGAACCAACAAGGTTCCTTACAGTTCATGGCCTTGAAGTTCTATTTGTTTAACAAAAAAAATAATCAGAAATTCAGTCTGCTTGAATGGCACTTATAGTATACCAAACAAAACTATACAAATGTTCCAAATATAATACATTTTAATGTTCCTAAAGTAACAAAATGATTTTTAATCTTTAAAGGGTGCTAATATCACATTTTAATCTCCCCCCCAAACTCTCCATTTTTTCCCATTAAAATTGGAAAAGAACTGCTTCAAAATTTTGCCATAGCTTCAAATTACTGAAAATTTTATATCTCTAATTATCAATGCTTTCTTCTTGATCAATGCTTTCTTCCTTTGTCTTTTCATGTTATAAAATCCCAGGCGCCACCGTTGCCCTCATAATCTGACAAGAATTTATGACCATGGTGGAGATGAGAGCTTCATGACTGAATACGTGGACAAGTACGCTGTATATAGCAATGTCCCTCCTCCCCAGAGCCTCAAGCCCAAGCAGGAATATCAAACCTATGGTGGGAAAATTGAAGGCATCACAACTTTCAAGTAAATATATCATAAGAATAGATAGACAAAGTCTTTAAGAAATCATGATAAGAAGAATGATGAGACAGACAAAGGGACTGGTGAGAATTGGTACTAGAAGAACATGAAACGTTACAATGGTCTTTGAATAATTTGTCCATATTTTAATTATGCTATTTCCTGATTAAAGAAACAATAGCCAATGAATTGTATGAGTTATATGTGAACTCTACCTCAATTTATATATGAATAAAGTAGTAATTCAGAAGCCTAGTTTGAAAACAATGAGTTTTTGAAAAAGTGTGGACATAACATGCCATAGCGGACACCATCTTTTAGAAGAACATTCTGTTTTGTGTAAGTGGAAAGAGACCTTTCTAAGTTGACACCTGCATTTGGCAGTTTTCACAGGTATCTGAATTAAAGATAAATAACAGGTTTCTTCCCACCCAACCCCATATGTAATATGGTTAATTACTTAGACAAAGTAGTTGACTAAATATGGCAGTATGCCAAACAAGAAGATGATGGTGGGTCATCATATTTTTGCTTGGAGTATTGCAAGTATGTGTATGGACTATATATTGCTACTCTAACTATATAGAGTTAAATAATGCAACCCTAACCAAACAGAATGGTTTTCAAAGTGTTCATTCTCTATTATTTTTTACTCTGTTTTATTAGTTGCTTTCGCAGCTGTTGTTTATTTAGTGCCTTTTATTTTCCTTCCTTCAGATCTGACTATCTTCCATATGAAGTCACAAATCGGCCTGTTCGGGCCCAAGAAGAGTACAAACCCATGACTGGAGAGATTGACCTAGGGACCACATATAGAAGAGATTACAATGCTCACAAAGTACAGCCAGTGATACTAGTAAGGCCTGTTGAAAGGAACTATATTAGAGGAGGCAAACTGAATACTATACCCACTTACCAAGGTAATAATGCCTGCTATGTTACTTAGAGAAGCAAGTAAGAGATGATGATGTGCCAAGTTGCCTTGCTGAAGAGATGATTGCTGGCTTGCCCATTACAGTGGTATCCTGGCAGTTACTTTATAAAATGAAGGGGTCTGTCTGTTTGCCATGGACTTAGAAAGTTCACATGTTTTTTTTTTTTTTAAAAAAAAAAGAAATTCACATGATAAGCTATCAGTGGGCTCTGAGGCAAAAAAGAATTCCTAGCCTCTGCTGTAACTGAATGTACATCCATGTTGCAAACAATTCTAAGCATGTTTACTGAAAAATGAACTGCATTGAGTTCGGTAGGTCTCACTGCCTGGTACAAGAACTGTCCAGGATTGTAAATTTAAACTGATTTAATACCCATTCCCTCTGTTCACTGAACTTTAGGTGCTGATTTTGTGTTTGTGTATTTTAGAGACCTCTAATAAACAAATGGCAATGGCAATTCCCAGAGTTGATTGAGTGAAGCTATAAATGATATAAAACTGACATGAATGTACAGTGTGGATCTTCTCTTAGCTGTTTCTGGATCAGATAGGTGCTACCCAGTGAGACATGCAGTTGGGTAGACATGCAGTTACTGTAGCCTGTAACTGATCTACCTGTAGGTCAGGGACATAGAAGTTAACAACCCTGTCAGAATCTATTAATAAATATTGGTTTTTTCTTAAAGCTGACTATAGGGCCTGGGAAATACAAAAAAAGGAGTCCCATAAAGTGGAGAACACTTATCATCCTCCTACGGAAAAGTTTGGAAACACCACTACCTTTCAGGATGCCTTCTTTCCTAGGGAAATCACATTCCAAAGAAGTTTTAAGCCTACTACTGTGGCCAAACTTGCAGACCAGCCTTTCACTGGTGTTACAAGCCATCGCAGTGATTTTGTTCCTCACCAGCTAGAACCCAAGTTAAAAAGGTCAAAAGAAGACTACAAGCCAAATAGCCAGCCCTTTGAAGACACCACAAGCTACCGGTATGATTTTAGAGGGCTTGTTGGTGAACTTCCAAAAAACTTCAAGCCTGAACATCCTAAAGTGGAGCTGAAGGCTCATTTTGATGGAAGCACAGAGTTCCGTGATCGTTTTCAACCCTGGACAGTTTCCTTACCTGAAGCCCGCAAAGTAAAAGAGTATATTCCACCCACAGGTAACATGGAACTAAATTCCACAACCCATCTTGATTATATTCAGCATGACATCAATCCAGTTGTCCTCATGAAACCATTAGAAAAGAGCAGAAGAAATAATGTCCCCTTCCAGGGGAATACAACCATGCGGGAAGCCTTTCAAGCTTGGGATACTTGTCGGCCGGAAATTGTCAAGAAGACCCAGGAAATGCCAAAACCTTCTGGAAAATTTGATGCTATGACCACCTTCAGAGCTCACTATATACCATACAATGTAGTTCCATCTCAGAGCTGCAAGCCTCCAAAGATGGCAGTATCTAGCTCAGTACCTTTTGAAGACAAAACCATGTACCGTACAGAATATACTCCAAAAAAACAAGAGATCTGCCCAGCAACCTATCCATCTCCTCCGGGATATGTCTATGTCAGCACTGATTCTCGCGGTCACAAATTCTTCCGCAGAGTGATACCAGATATCCATAAAATTGCCCATGAAAATGGTAATCATATTCCAAAAGAAATAGCAGTTATATCATAACTCATAATTCTAGTTGTTTGCCCATAAGCATACTGAAAATTATTGTGCAAAGAGTAGACAATTACAGTAGATTTAAAGATGCTAAATAAGCACAATGATCATAAGATTTTATGGAATCTGAGAACTTCTAAATGCGTATAAGATTCATGATGAAAAATTTTTAGTGAAATGTGTCAACGTTTCTGTGGAGTTTCTTTTGTTTAATTGGACCTTAGGACATGTTATTTTAAGAAGATAATGCCTTTCCAGCAATAATTTTGAAAGTAATTTTAATATTAGCACTGTTGACTTCTATAATTTGAATATAATTATATACTATTCTTATAGCAAACAAATTCTCTCAGCCCACTTCCCCCAAATATTTGCAAAAAGAGATCATACCTTTCATCTGTTGCATTTAAAAACTTCCAAGCTTCCATTTCAAGGATGTATGGTAAACTGGGTTGGGGCAGAGATTAGCTTGAGACAGTGGAGAGCAACTACCAGTCACAGAGAAAGATTATGTTGCTAGGTAGACCAGTGGTCAACTTTTCTATAGGGCAGCTAAAAATATGCAGGGCTTACTGCTGCATAGAGCAGCATAAAAATTACATTTTGCAAGTCCAGATGTTTACATTCAAGAAGATGTAACACCTAAATGGATAGACCTAACTTTCTAGTTTGGAAATACATCTGTAAGTTGTCTCTTTGAATGTTGTTGTAATATTTTATCCTGTCTTATATCATGAAATGTTGTGTACAAGTAAATCAGTTTAACAGATGAAAACAGTTGAAAATTTAAAACAAAGTAACTGAAACAAATTGAAAGCATATTAAGCTTTGTGCCCCAACAGTCCTAATACATGTAAGAATACACGAAAGAGTTTTCTTTCCTGTGGCAACCCAGTTGTTGAATTTCTTTGGTTGGTGGCTCAGATGAGGCCAATGTTGGGTCCATTTCAGCATCAGATTAAAACACAGCTTTTAAAGTTAAAATGATTTGAGCCTAACTCATTTCTTAACAAAATACAAATACATATACATATACATATATACATATATATATATATATATAAAAAGGGGAGCCCCTCCAGGGTTTCCTTGGACCTGTATATCTAAGGAGCTGTGGATTCAAAACAGAAGACTATTGGCAGCCAATGCAATTTCACTGAGACTGAGATTATATGTCTGTACGGTGCCCAAGTCAGCAATCTAGGTAATGTGTTTTGCTCTAGCTTCAGCTTTTGAGTCATCTTCAAGGGCAGCCCCATGTACAGCAATTACTATATCCTGATGAAGAGATTAACATTGCACGAACTATTATGGATAGGTTACGCCTGTCTAGGAAAGGCCACAGTTGGCCTCAAATACTGAGACATAGTGTCTTCCTGGGTCTTGAGTGACAATGATGGTTCCCTCTGTGGGAGAGGACACTGTCCCATCCAGGACAGGCCATTTATTTTCTGTATCTAACTTCTAGAACCAAATGGTTTTCTTCCATTCCCTTCCAAAAGCCTATGAAATCTTGAATAACATAAACACTCTTTTAATTGCTGGTTGTGAGAGGACTGATCTTTCAGTTTGTTTTTATCATCCAAAATATACAGTCTGAATTTGTGAATGTGCCATTTCGATGCAGTGGCTGTACTAACATGAGTGACTTTTATGTACAGAATGCTGCAAATCCCAAGGGTCAAAATATGAGACAATCGACACAAGCTGTGCCCTGCCTGCTCTCCTGCCAATTTTTTGATAGGGTCAGGAGGCAGAGTGTTAGTGCATCTCCTTTTAGTGGCAGTGTGTCCATCTCGCAGACCTGATAATGAAGAGCAATGCTTCAGGCTTTCAAGACACTTGACATATAATACTAGAAACCAGGCATATTTTATATATGACATTTATATGTCTCATAATGTGCCTCAGCTCAGCAAATGATGGTCCGTGACTGTTTATATGAAGTATTGCGAGCCAGTGTGTAAAACCAATCTAGCTTAAATTGGACACAATTCATGTCCTTGAAAGCCATGGAACTTAACTGTACTTATTTGTATAGTATTAATTTAACTGTATTTACTTATTTCTATGATATTTGTTTACCGCTTTTCAATCCTAATGGTTCTCAGAGTGGTTCAAGATAAGAAAAATCAGGTTTATGAACTAAGTTCCTTAAATTAACCAAGATAGAATACTAGGTGCTCTACAGTGGTATCATGTGGTTCCTGCCTAAGCAATCGTGAAATGTGGTGTTGGTAAAGGTACATAGAATCATAGAATCATAGAAATGTAGAGTTGGAAGAGACCACAGGGGCCATCCAGTCCAACCCCCTGCCATGCAGGAACACCCTCAGTATACATATTCTTCCAAGTCTTGCGCCTCTAGTCCACCAGGCCTTCCTGCTGTTGTTTTGTTCTGGGCAGATGGTACAAACAAGTACCAGCCTTTGGAACTAACATGTTCCATTTGTTTTAGAAGGATTAATGACATAAGTCTATGTATCTTTATTACAAATGGTGTGCACAGTATGCATAGTATCACAGCCTTAGCTATGGACATGGCTGTGATTAACTCTAGCTGGATTGAGCCTGGGCTGAGAAGCTTATTCCAGATTTAAATCAATTTCACCTTGAAAAAACAAGGTAAACCTTAAACTGCTTAATGATCAACCCATATTTCAGATTATGACTCATCTTTGGAAATTACGTGTTAATTGAGCCAGTTTTTATTAAGCCTGTGAAACAGAATGAGCTTTTCTCCAATGACTGTTTCCCATCGCTTCAAGATTTTTTTTTCTAATTGTGTCCTACCTGTATGTCAACTTGTACTCATTATTTTAGGAAAACCATTTTATAACTGAAGTGTTATATAATTCTACATATTGTCTCCCCAAACCATCAATCGAGAGACTGAGATCAAGGAATGAATGATGTCTAAGGAACATAATAAGTCATCCAAAAAAGGACAGGAAAGACTCTGAACTTCTGGGAATGTTTGTTTTATATCATTCTCTCAGCATTCGCACAGGGTAAACTGACATTGGAGTCTGTTCGTTCTCTGCTTTGTCCTGTATAAACCAAATACCCTATAAATGGTGGGAAATCAAATTAAAAACATCTAACTCACATCATTCATGTTTCTTGTTTCTTGAAGTACACTTTAAAGTTACACTAGGGGCAGAGCTTTCTAATCCACAGAGAACTAGTTCTTCAAACTTTGCAAGTCAGTATAGTTTTTTTGATTACAAATAATAGCAGTATGGGCCCTTAATATTCCACCTCATTTCTCAATGATAAAATAATTGCAGGATTACTTTGTTTGGCTTTTGTTCTTTCAAAATGTTATCTCTTTTGGTATGGCTGATTAACACGTGTGTTCATCATCTGAGGATTACAAACTCAGATTAGCATTTGCATGTTAAAGTGTATTGCCATGGATCGAAAACCACTAACAGATCTTCTGTTTAATCTTAATTAATTAATTAAAATCTTATGAATAATATGAGACATTGTTTTACCACTCATACAGTGCTTATCAGTGAGGCCTGTTTACATATTCAAATGCCCATTACCGGGTACTTAGTAGGAGCTGGAGAGAGCAGTTTGGCCGCAAAGAGTCTCGTGAGGGATTCAGGAATGTGTTGTTGGTCTTAGGTGAACTGAACTCTGAAGTCTTTGTTAAATGATGGCATTTTGTTAAAGAAATTAAATTTGTCTATGAAAACTGATTAACAGCAATTAAATAATTTTTTTAAAAAAGAAACAATGACAAAAAATTGCATGGTAATCAAAAGGAAACAAATTCTACTGAAGTAGTACTGGCATTGGCTAAGCAGTTGTTACTGCAGCTTCACTACTGTCTAGGAAAGCAAAGAGAACAGGAAACAGTTCTTTCTTCTAAAATCTGTAAACTGTTATTGACAAACCATTTCCATATACCGGTAGTAACTTAGTGGGGGTAACAAAGTGTTTATTTTTGTGAACATCAAAATTAATCTTATGAATAATATGAGACATCTTTGGTTAACGTGGTAGCAGCAGAAGACACTGATGTAATGAGTATCTAGAAGTCTGCTTCTGTGAGAACATGCACAGAAAGCCCAAGTACTAGCAATAAAAGGAATGCTTGCAGTTAACTCATTTCAAATATGGGAAAAAACATTGATAAGCTTTAGAAATCAGAGGAAAACTGTTCCAAAATCTTTATTACACACACTGTACAAAAATATTGCACTTTTAAATCAGATAATAAATATATACAAAAGTATATTACATGTGTTTTAATTTAAAAATGGTATTAAAAAAACCAAAGATCCATAGTGTGATTACAATCTTGGAAGACGATCTGGCCAAAGTCAATTGCTTAAAGTCTGTTGAATTAAAAGAATGAAAATTGAACATGTGATCTGCTTGCCCATTAACATGAATGTGTCCCAAAAGGACCAGATTATATATTAGAGAAGAATCAAGGGGTAAAGTTTCTTCTTTCTGTAATACTTCAGCTTACAGATGGGAAGACTGAATTTTTTAAAGAGTTTCTTCCATGTTAAAAATCCCATACATGTTGAAAAACTACTATGTTAAACAACATTTGGTTTAATCTTTTCCTGAAAATTTATTTTTGTAGGTTGGGATTTTTTCTTTTCCTCACAAACATGCAGTCTCATCACCTGGAAAAACCTTTGATCCCTTGTTTGCATTGGCTGTTAGCTTCCAGGATTCTTGATTCTGACTTAAGTATAACAAGAGCTTGGAAAAGTCAATGTTTGAATTATGACTCCTTGAATCCACCAGTCAGTATGCCCAGTGGCAATGACGGATGCGAGATTTTGGGAAGCATAGTCCAAACAAGTGTTGTTTTTTTCCCCCAGGGAGACAAACAGCGAGCTTTTTATATTAAAAGGTTTTCCACAGATATCACAGTGCTAGCTGAATTGTCAGTGAGGCAAATCCCAAACCACAGTAAATAATTTCTTTTCCTAACACAGTTTGGAAAGAGACAAAATCTAAGGCAGGTGTTACTTTCTGATGTACAATCAGAAGTTTCGGCTCAACAAAATATACCCTTAAACATTTGTCCAAGAGCACAGGAGTTGCAAATGAAAAGTAAACACACAGAATATTCTCTACCATAGTCTTAATACTATAAGATACATTCAGATAAATTAGACCAGCGGTTCATAATCTGTGGTCTGCAGGTCCCCAAGGGGCCACAATGTCTTCACAGGAGGTCCACGAAAGCTTGAAGAAATGTAATGGTCATTTACAGTTAAAATAGAAATAAGGAAAGAATGAAAAGAAGGAAGGAAGAAAGGCAAATTTGTATGGCATCATTCCAACAGAAATATGTTGGAAGTGTGTGCATATACTTATTTCTCCCTTCTCTGCAAATTTGAAGACCCTTAATGAGTTTAAATATTTGATGCACTTCAGAATTTAAAATCTTGAGTTTAGTGTTGGTTGTCTGTGACAACAAAAGATATTTAAAATGGTAACGGAAATGTTAAGAACTGGTGAATTAGACAAATAGGTTGCCTAGTCTTACATTTCATTTCTAAACCAATGGCCAATCATATTTGCATAAAAAATTTAGAAACAGGACATATAAAGGAAAGAGTCTATTCCTTCCAGTTTGTCCATAGCATTTGATATACTGTACTTACAAAATCTTTAAAGAAGGGATTCCACAGAGCTTTCAAGGGTCATAATTACTGATATCTCATGAATGTTGCCTTATCACTTTGTAATAGGTCCATAGCTCAAACATTCAATGCTAGGCTTTAGGGATTAAATCCCCAATTGTGCTGGAAAAAGAAAAATTGTCACACAGTATAAGGTAGCTCTCTATGTCCCTAGGTATCAATGACTCAGCCCTACATCTCATTAATAAGTCAGTCAAATATGTGAGAAGTGTTTCTGTCTGAAATTTACAGCCCTAGGCAATTCACAAATTCCAGTATTGTGAGGTTGGGATTTTTTTAAAACCTTCCATCACCAACTTTCTCTATTGTTGTTGTTGATGATGTGTGCCTGCAAGTTATTCCTGATTTATGATGATCCTAAGGTGAACCTATCAAGGAGTTTTCTGGGGCTGAGAGTCTGTGATGTGTCCAAGATCACGCAGTGGCTTTTTATGGCCAAGCAGGGAATTGGCCCTGGTTTCCAAGGTCATAGTCCAACACTCAAACCACTACACCACACTGGCTCTCTACTTTCTCCATACCATGAATAAATTTATAAATGTCCTCTCATTTCTCCTTGAACAACAAAAGTTCTAGTTCTTTCTAATCTCGCACAAAGGTTTAAGCCTATTCACCATTTCTGTGCCTCTTTGCTTGACCTTTTCTAACTTCAGTTTTTTTGGGTAGGAAGAGTGGAATGAGGTGAGCAGAATCCAGAACCCAACAGGAGATATCAACTGATGGAACAGCACACATCCATGGAATTAAGAGAGTGTGCTGCAAGCTTCCTTTGCCCTGTGCACCCTAAAAACCTGCTCTAGAGTCTGGGAACCATTTGGATTTCAATTTTGGGTGGTACCAAGGGCTATGTTGAGAAGAGGCACTACAAATTGGCACTTTAAACATGTAGCATTTGTTTGTATTTCATATTTTTGTTTTGGAATAACAATATGACAACTTCCCCCCCCCAGAATTTATATACATGTAATTAGTATGGCAAAAAGAGAGAGAACTTCTTGAGAGGTGACTTGCTTGCAATAACTTTGAAAGCACCATAGTCAGAATGGATGAAAGCCACATGAAACTGATCCTCAGCATATCCTTATATCAATGTTCTTTCTGTTCTGTTTGACTCCCTTCCTTCCAACAACTGGAAAAGTATAGAACATTTCTTCAAGGGCAATCCAGCCTGACAGACACTTTGGCAAGAGACCTGCTCTCATTTTCCATCTGACCAAGTGCAAGAGAACAGTTCTCAAACATAAAAATCCAAACTCCAAGTTCCTGCATAGAAATCTCAAACCTAGTTAAAGTAATCATATCCAAGCTTTGATCAGATGCCAGACTGAAGAGAAGAGCAGGACACCCTCTGCTCCTCATGATACCTCACTGATTTGCAAACAATCCTGTGGCAGGTCTGCAATTAATAACAGTGCCTACATTGCACTTTACTGCAAGCACTTAAATGAACTGGGGTGGGGAGAACCTTGTGATCCATCTGACAATTAATTTTAATGATACAAGTTATGTGATTAAGTCCTCTTTGTCAAAACCATATGGTAAAGTAACTGCTGTGGCGGAAATTATAACCACAGACAACTGTTTCCATACATTTTGAGAACTGTCTTAAAGTGGATCAAACCAGGGAGGCAACAAACATACTAGAGTGGTTGTTGCATTCCAATGTTTTTCAAAACAGTTATGCTTGTTCTTTGCGTCACAGGGAGGGTGACCTGACTTCCCTAACCCATGCCTGCTCCCATTAAAATTATAATGCTTTACACACAATGTAGAACCACGGCAACTACCCTGTGAACTTCGACAAAGTTCCATGTATTGTTTGTTGTTGTTGCTGTTGTTTTGAGGGGGGAACCAGGGAGAGATGGATACTGTGTGTGTAAATTTCTTTTCATCAACCCCAAGTATTCTTAGTTGATTGTCTTTCCTGACTCAGAACTCTTTTTCTTGCAGTATCTTCATTATGGCATCATGAACTTCCCACAGAATAACCTTCTCCACATGACTGACAACACCTTTGTTTGTAGAGGTCTATCAAACATAATTTTAGTTGCTTTACAAATGTACAGTAGTGAGTTGTATCCTTGCATTCTCCTTCTGAAAAATACATTGAAATGTGACAAGAGTGAAAATGGACATTTACATCATCATACCTCAAAATAAGCAATGCTTTGATGTCCCAGACCAGCATCTGATTTGGGACAATGAGAATGTAAGACCAAGAGGAAGCATCCACATTTTCTGTCCTTGCCTCTTGTATTATTCAAAAAACTATCAGAATTATCTTAAGGCTGCTTGGAGATTCGTTCATGAACAAGATGCATTAAGTGAATGTGCTTAATGTGATGTCCATTCACTTCTGTATCAACTTGTGAACTGTGGAAATTTTGCTCACTAATTATTTGGGAAAGCAGGTTTAGTTGATGGCTTGTCAAATTCATTCTAGAGTTCAGCACAGTTCTTTAAATGCAGTTTGCCACAAGTGACCAAGTTCAAAAATGGAATAAACATTTTACATACGGTCACAGGAAGTGACATTGCAATGCTGCCAAGCCACTGGTCTCTTCCTCCAGGCACATGTCTGATCTGCTACAGGTCTCTTAGTTCTCCTGTGTATGCAGCTGACTTGCCGTGACTGGAATCCACTCCCACAGTCAACAGTGCAAGGTCGCCAGGGACCTGCCCACCAATAGACTTCACATTTCTCTGATGAACAGTTTCTTCTAATGGATGGTCTGCAGAAGAAGAAAAAAAGAAAAAGAAAAAGAAAAATATATTTGGGATGTATTTTTTTTTAAAAAAAGATATTGTACAGAAAGATATCGCTATATCGTTCATTCAGCAGAAAGTCACAGTCCAGAGCAAAGCTAGTTAGCAGAAATTCATGTGTGCAAGCCAGTCTCTGCTTCTTGGCCTTTGCTGTACTCTGAGAGTTGTGGAGTCACAGTGTAGCAATGCTAGTTTGAAAACAAAATGCAGCTGGTATAATTCCCCCCCCATAGATGTAGGTCTGAGTGTGCATATTTTGTATCATGGGCCATACATAGCTCCTGGACCCCATCTTTGTGGCACCTGAAATTCCCCACCACTCCCCAAATCCCCCCAACTCCAGGGAGGAATGCAAAGATATCCCACCCAATCCTGCCAAGTATCCCAGAATCCTATATACCTCCATTTCACTTTGTAGTTTCTCTCAAAATGGCACCAGGAAGGGTCATTCTGAGAAGAACTGTAGAGGGAAACAAGCATTTGGACTTTCTGTGATCTGTTTAGCCCCGGGGGCAGGGGAAGTCTGAGGGGGAAATCAGTTCCTGGCCCCAATGCAGTTGCCCACCTCTGGTCTACATGAAGGGAAGGGAATTTGGCTCTCCAGATATTGATGAACTATTATTCTCATTGTGGTTCCCCATCAATCAGCCTGGTGATGGCTGATGGGAACCAGAGTTCCACAACGGCCCTTTCCGCAGGATGTTGTCATCTTGCATTGGAGATGGGAGAAGAATGAGACCTGGACGACGCTTATGCATAATGTTGTCCATGTCCCCTCATTCTCCAATCCCGGGCAGTGCGATCTTGATGCAAATCATTGACGGGTTTTACCTGTCAATGACCGGTGATTGCATAGCCCTCCTGCCACCCTCTCACACATACCTGAGCTGTAGAGGGTCAGGAAGCGTAATGGCCATGCTTCCTGCATCAGTGCAGCCTGGGACAATGCCCAGCTGTGCTGTGGAAGGAAGAGGTGTGGCCATTATGCCTCCTCCATTCCTGCAGGCAGCTGGTGCAGAGGGAAGTGCTCCTGTCATGCTCCCCTCCTGGGAGAGGCTCTACCAGGATCCCTGTGAGATGCTGCCAGGATCTGGTAATGTGCAAAAAGGACCAATGTCGTAGAAGGGCAGTTTGCTGAGCCCTGCAGTTTGCTTATTCCTGTGCAAACCTAAGAACCCAATATCAATTTGTCTCTCCATCGCCCCATCTGCCTATCAAAACTGCCTCACCTACTCCAGTTCCTACATCTTGCCTGATAGTCACTCTAGTCCTGTTTTCTCATTGACTTCTCTTTTCTTTGGCGGTATATCTCCACCATGCATTGCCTCCTCAGGTTGCTGCCACTGTCTACTTTTCAGTGGTGGAAATAGCAAAGTTGTTTGCTAGACCTACCCTTTATTATAGCGGGGCAACATGTCCATGTAGATGCTGGAGTTCTCAACAGTCCTAGCCAAGGTCTCTCAGTGGTGAAAGACAATGCTAACTGCAGTCCAACACCTGCACAGCCACAGTTGGCCCACCTCATCTCTTATAATGCAAAACTTCCCACATCGCCTTCATTATTTGGACCCTCTGAATATCTCCTGCTGATATTCATCCACAAACAGAGAAAGAAAAGATATAGACTGAAATTCTTTTGTTGCCTAAGGGCTTATCAAGAAAGGGGAAAAACATCCCAAGAAGTGTCAAGACTTTCCAGCAGTTTTTGTTTTGGTTTTACCTACATATTAACGGTTTTGCATCCAAACTTGTTCTTGGAATATCCTGGGTTTCCCTTATTCCTCCCCTCGTATCCTTTCTCTTTTTCCTCCCACTGATCCCATGTCACATCTAGACTCAGGTCACTTCCACACTCCACTGTTATACTGCTATTATTCCAATTTCAGCATCCTCTGGGATCCTGGGGTTTGCAGTTTAGCGAGGAGCATTTAGAATTCTCAGCCAGAGAGCTCTTTGGACTCAATAAACTACAAAGCCCAGAATTCCACAGAATGGTTGAAAGTGGAATAATAGCACTATAACAGTGGAGTGCAGAAATGGCCTCAGACTCAATGAAAATTGACTTTCATAATTTGCACAGAGTCCTTTCTAATTATTATTCAGGAGCTATAGTGAACGTGTTAAATGCTTTAGCAATATTACACTAGCTAAGATCATTATCTTTTATTGCTGGCATTCCGCTTTCCTTCACTTGATCTCTGTTGTATCTGGGTTCTGAAAAAAAATGGCAGTTTCTTGGCAGCACTCAGCTAGTTCCAAGATATCACAAATGGAAAGTCATGTAGGGGTACTTTTCACTGTGGGAAATAACGGATTAATTTAAACTGATCTGGGAATGAAAAGTCCTTGATAATGCTAGTAGTTCCAAGCGAATACTTTGGAGTGGGGAAAACACATAAATAAATAAAAACGTTCAGAATGGTTAGGAACAAAACAGTTTCTAATTCTTCCAGTCTGCATGGATGGACTGTTGCACTAATGCAACCAGAGATTATACTCTCATATACATTAGTATATACATTTTTGGATGTTGCACAAGGAAGCATCCAGTCCCTTCTTGCACAATTATTTTTCCTTCGCTGCTGAAGGTTGCTGGAACACTGTGGGATGCAAGTTTGCCCCCGATCTAAACAGCTACTGATTAGCTTGGGATTCCCCAGCAGAGCTCCTGTGTGTGATCCCTTGTTGCAGCTATTCTGAACCTTCTGTGTAAGTACACTGGTAGAACTTTACACTTGATCACAGTCAAATAGGATCTTGGCCATAAATTCCTTGGTGTGTCCAATCTTGCCTCTCCTCTTTTGACTCAGAAAACCCCATAACAGGTTCGCCTTAGAGTTGCCATAAGTCAGAAACAACTGGAAGACACACAACAACAACAAAGTCAGGCTTAACTCTCTCTTTCCAAAACATGCAGCTCTCTGGATATGTTGGACCACAACTCTTCCCAACAAGCACAGCTAGTCAATAATGGGAATTGTAGTCCAACTCACCTAGAGAGGACTTGCTTGAGGGAGGGAGGTCTAACTAGGCTGAGGGGAGGGGAGAGGTGAGGAAAGAAAAAGAAAAAGAAAGAAAGAAATCAAAGAAAGTTTCCATCTGGTGGTAACTGTACCTTTTCCTGGCATTACACAGTGAGCTCGATACCACGGATCCATTTTTATATTGACATTGAACAAGACGGTGCTGTAATCCTACTCCATGGCCTATGCAGTGACCAGTGCACTGAAAAGAAACATGAAAAATATCATATTTTAGAATGGGTGGAAATGGGTTTCTCTTGATGCAAAATGCAAATTATCCAAGCTTCTAAAGGAGAGGGAAGATGGGACATGTGCTAAAAAGTACATGTCCGATCTTCCCTCTCCTTTTTAATAAGGGTATTTATTTCTTAGTTTTAAAACAAACCAATACATTCACAATTAGAATCACAATTAAAATCATGACCAATTGGACAAAGAACTTTGGATACAATATACATATGGAACAATGGGAAAGGCTATGGACAAAGGATATTAAAAATATATTATGCTAGGAATTAAAAGAAAACTACTACAAGATGATGCATTGCTGGTACCTTATGCCAGAGAAATTAGCTAAGCGGTAGACGGAGACTAAAATAAATGTTGGAATGTATTGGTTTGTTTTAAAACTAAGAAATAAATACCCTTTTTAAAAAGGAGAGGGAAGATTGGACATGTACTCTTGAGGGACCATGTTGGGTCCTTGTATCATATGTGGTAGACACATGACAAAGCTAAACAGTTCTGGACAAAGATTCAAAATATAATGCAAAAGATTTTGAAGTCTCAAATACCTAGAAAACCTGAATTATATTTATTAGAAATCTGGGAAGAAGATTCAATTGTGCATAAGAAACAACATAAATTGGTCCAACATATATGCTACTAGCAACAAGATTAGTACATGCAAAGTACTGAAAAAAAATAGACTTGCCAACAGTGGATGAGAGGTTAAGTAGATTAATGAGAATTGTAGCAATGGACAATTTAATGTGCAGGTTAAAAGGCAGAGCACAAAATGAATTTGTGCCTGAACGGAAATGGATGATTGATTTTTTTTATAAATTAAAAAAATGAAGGTGATCTAATGACAATAGGTTTTAAATTTGAAATTCTAAATGCATATTACTACATGGGAAATGTAAAACTAGAATTAAACAATATATTCAATTGCTGCTCTAAAAGGTTATCTTTTATTCTTTATTTATATGGTTATTTGTATTTTTTTTGTATTTTATTTGTATTTTTTTATTATAGACTATTTGTACTATTATTTTGTTGAATTAATTTTGTTAGAAGATAATGTTATATTAATGGAATTTATACAGAATACAGACTAAGCTAATAGTGATTTTACTGGGAAAATTAACAAGATAATAAGTGGGTGTAAAAGTAAGTAAACAAGAAAACTAACCAAATATCATAATGGTAAATGATAAATGATAAGCAGCAACTAATATTCATGGTATAAAAGAAATGATTTTATACTTAGGTGTAACTCTTTAAATAATATGGCTGTTTGCCACGGAGCAGGAACCAATTTTTTTTAGTTATCCATTGTTAAGTTAGGTTAGGTTATGGAAGGGTATGTCGAACTAACAGTAAATGCCAACCTAAGTAAACACAAAATGGCTTTGATCCCCTCAATCCAAACTGTAATGAAAGAAAGAAAAAGAAACAAAGAATAACATATTACTCTATCATCAACTGAATAATCTTGCTAGAAGTAATACTGGCCATATCTACAAATTATTGCCTCAGTAGATTTCTCAAAAATTTTATCCCTCCTCACTCTCCTATTGTGTGCAACAACATTTAACAGATGGCCAGAAGTGATTACATTATTCTGTCTTCTATGACCTACATGGCTGTCAGCCTGCTTACTGACTCCCCAAGTCAACAAGTACTGACTTGAGCAGTAATGCACGTCAGCCCCAACTTGGTGCCTTCAGGCATGTTAAACTACAACTCCCATAATCCCATGCCCAGCCAAGGCTTTGTGGGATCCTAAAGAATCACGGTCAGGTCAAATTCCAGTACCACTGCTGGCAGAATATAACATTCTGCTGGTTTAGCTACGCCAGTGGGCCAAGGGAATAAAGGTTACTCCTGCCACATGCCAGACCCTGAGTGAAGATCCTTCACCACTGCCAGTAGTGTAGGAATGTGGGGGGGGGATTTGCCCCAGGCGGCAATGTTTCTGGGGTGTCCTGGCTCACAACCGTGCTCCCTTGCATCCTGGCCACACCCCCACACACTACAGTCATGCTCCCCACATGGTGACCGTAGCCCCACCCCTTTCCTGCCCCCCCCCACACACTCCAAGCTCCGCCACTGACCACTGCTATTCTCTGGTCAAATGTGCACCCAGGCACTGTATAGCTACATTTGTGCACCTGGGGAAAAAGAAGCCCCCTCCCTGCTCTGGAAAAAGACATAGGCTGCTGTGTCTTCCCCAGATTTTCAAGGGCAATTGGACAGTGCATGGGCACACCTCTTTGAATAATCAGTGGGCTGGAGGCAGAGATGTATCTAGGGTGGGGCAAGTAGGGTACATGCCTCAGACACCAATGCTGGGGGGCACAAAAAAGCTGTGCATGTAGGGGTGGGGGGCTACGGGCAAGAAGGAAGTGACATGGCTTCCCTGCTTGCTCAGGGTGCTGTTTAGGCTAGATACACCACTGGCTGGAGGAAAGGACAAACCTGCACCTGGGAACCACCAGCTACCCACAAGCAGATGGAGCAAAAGCATTGCACAAAAAGGTCCAGATGCCTCCTCCTGCAATTCTTTAAAAAGTCTGTATACCAGTGCAACCTGGGGTTACACTAGTGTAAGCCACAGACAGAATTCTGGCCTCTGCTTTGTGGGACAAAATAAACTGTGATACAGGTGAAAGGGGGAATCCCATGATCTACCTAAGACACTGGAAACACAAGGGTCAGGTTTAGATCATAGGAAATAGGATGCAATATTATATCACAAAGCCTGACTACTGGTCATCTGGCTCAGTACAGATATACCTCAGTTAAAAGTAGGGGTGTTCCTGGGCATTACTTCCTTAACAGAAAACTGGGTATCAGAGGCAGAAATAATAGGAAAACAATAGTGATATGTTCCTAGACCACAAAAAAGAACAGCAGTTTGACAATGTTCAACAAGCTTTTTATTCAAAACTAAACTCATGAAATGAAACTGCCAGGTCTCGTACAGAAAAACATTTTGAACTTTCTAGAGACCACTGGAAGACCTCTTCCAAAATGCATCCAGAGATGACTTCTTTGTTCATCAGCATCATTTTTTTTCTTATGATTTTCAATTTGGTGGCTGAACTTTTAAAAAATGTTGGAGGTAGGACTTCGGGAGTAATGGTGTAGTGAGGGGCTGCCTTCCACACAGCTGCGGAGGGGATAGTTGGCGATGGAGGTCGAGTACCTGTTCTTGTTGCTAAATGAACAGGACAAAGGTTCCCTTTGGTAAAGGGAGAGCAGAGGGGCTCATTAGAGACTGATTCCAGCCACCAGTGCCCAGGAAAAAGGAGGAAAAGGAGAAGAATGAACATCAGCAGACTCCACGGACATGGATGGTGCTGAGGAGGTCCGAGAGCCACCATACCTTGATCAGCCCCTGAGATCGGGTAATGCTTCATCACTGCTAAATAATATGCAAAATGGGAATGTAAAATAGCTAAAAAAATAATACCTCAAGAAGTGAAGAGTGGGGCAAATAGCGTTTAAAGAGATAAAAGAGGTAACAGGAATTGATTTACAAATATATCTGAGTATAGCATTATTATCTATATTTGATAAGGTTAATTATACCCAGATAATGAAGGAGTTAATTACAAATTTATTAACTGCAGCGAGGCTAATTATAGAAAACAAGAAAATGGAAAATTCAAGAAGATTTTCAAATAAAGGATTGGTATAAAGAAGTGTGGGAAATTGTGATCAATGATAAGTTAACATGTGGAATTAAGGTTAAAAAAGGAATAATGAAAACGAATGACTTTGAAGCAATATTTGTGGAAAAGGCTAAAGCAAAAGAGGGAAGTGTCACACCTCCACAAGAAGAATTACAATTTTGGAAAGCAGAGTAAGCTGAAATATAATTGGCTCTGGGAATGGGTTCACATTTAGGGTTCGAGTTTATGGCTAACAAAAGGATCATATATAGTATTAGCAATAGGCTAAATAAAGTTGAAAAGAATAGATTTAAGAACGAAATTACTATAGCAATAACGACTACAAGGAGAATGAAACTTAGACACATGAAATAAAAATATATAATCAATATGATATATAATATGTTGAATAAGTATATAATGATAAAGGATCTGGAGAGAAATAGTAATGTAAACTATTTGTGTTGTAATTTTTCTCTTTTTCGCCTTTATGTTATTCACATGGTGTTTTTGTTTTATTCTGTTATGTATTTTCTTTTTTCTTTATAATTAAACAAATGAAGAGTGGGGATATCTTTGCAATTTAATTGTTCGAGATGATAGAAGAATCAGTCATTGTCAATTCGCCTCTTAATGTTTGGAACAGGAGGTGAGGACTATATATACGCAACATGGGAGAGGTTTCCACAGAAAACTTATAAAAGAATACAGACTGCAACAAAATTAATAAAAACTATACTGATATGGTAGCAGGCATAAATCATTTTGGTTTTTGATGTGATGAAGGAAACAGCTACTTTGTTGAATTGCAGAGACTGCATTGTTAAATAGATTGAGCTCACTGACATTAAAGACAGATTTAACTGGAAAGTGACTTAACCATAACAAAAATCTAAAAGGAAGTAAAAGCATCTCTAGATCTCCTGATCATATTTAATGACTTTTGTGGAGCAAACAGCAGCTTGCTTGGACTGCATCTGTTTCTGATCAGAAAGTTATAGGGGAGAGTTAGATGGTGAGCGGGTTAAACAGAGGGATGAAGCTGCAGCTGAAACGGAAGACAAGACAAGACAGCAGCAAGTCAACGACTTCAAAGCGTGAACAGAGACAGTGTGAAGAGAAAAGCTCTCCCTTCTTTCTCTTTAACTCTTGTCTAAGTTACATAAATGGTGAAGCGTATATTACTGTTATTTAGGAGTATTTGATATTACTTACACATAGATTTTTTTGGGGGTGTCAGTTGTGCCAGTTTTGAATTCATTATTATTGATTAGTTTATTGAGTAATTTACTTGGATTAAGAAATCATTTATTGATATAGAACCCTGAATTACTAAGCTATTAGCTTTATAAAAATTAAAGTGCTGGGAAAACAGGGAAAGCATAGTTGGTAGACGGAGGTGTAAAAAGTTATTGGAATTTTCTAACTCTACTCCATAACTTTTCTCTTTTTTCTTCTTTTCTTCCCCCTCTCTTTTGCTTTAACAGCCAGTCAAACAGCTGTGTTAAGCTACTCAAGGTCAGAAGATAATGTGTTTAGCTTAAGGTTGTTTATCTCTAAACTGTGATAACATACTGAGACCTATATTTGAGAGAAGATAGTCATAGGAAAGGTAGCATCCTCTGGTGGCACATAGCTAATCAGTTCATTGTATCTAGTAGTATATCATTTCATTTAAATATATATTGAATCATAAAATAAGGGAATTTACAGGGAATTATATCTTGGATAAGAGGGGGTGACTAGATAATATAGACATTAAAATTAATAATAAATATGAAATGAAATTAACTCTAGTTATATTTAGAACTTAAACTTGGAAGAAATTAACTTTGACTTGTGTCATACTTGAAGCCCCTTTAGCTGAATTACAGGTTAATCCGAAACCAGGTAAGAATTAATAAAAAAAAGAAAAGAAAAAGAAAATACTTAGTTGATAGCACAAATATAAATATCAAATAATTAGATTAATTTTTTTAATTCCAAGAATAAGTTAAAAAACACAAAAAATGCAGAGATATAAATATCATTAAGAAAAAGAAAAAAAATGAAAAGATGATATACATTTATGTATGATACCAAAGTGTAAACATGGAATTATTTACAGATATAGTAATTTTTTTCAAAAAAATTCATAATTATATCTTCTGGGTATATTTTACTATATTTTTATCTTTGAATTATAATTTATTAAATTACTTTCATAATGTAACTTATACAAACTCCTACTTTATCTTAATTTCCCTTGTTTACCATAAACTATAAACCATAAACTAAATAACTCCTTTCCATCATGTATGGTATAACTGCCTAATATATTTCCTGTCTTCCTTTTTTTGGGTTTATCTCTGAGTCCATGAAAAATAAAGATATCTCTATGTACATCATAATTGTTTTGTATAGTTTCTTTACATATATATTTAAACACTTTGTCCATGTATTTGTTGTTTTACAGTTTTCATATTCCTTCATCTATACTAGGAGTACCATTAATAATAAAGGTGTTCTGCTTCTGTGAAAATCAAGGATTAGTATCAATCCATTTTTGTTTATTTGTTTATTGTTTTAGGATGTAAAAATATCTTCAAATTTCCCTTTTAAATGAACTGTTATTGCGTCCCATTCTGACTCATTATCATCTCTTACATCTCCGTTGAGAGCTTTAGTCAATTTATCACATTCTTCTTTATCACATTCTCTTACGGAAATGCCAAAAGCTTTAAAAGCCATTCATCAACTTCTGGTATTTGAACAGCCTGCCAGTATCTTGTACAAAGGATCCTAGCTGTGGTTGTCGTATACAGAACTATTCACCATATTTTTTTTCTTATTAAATTCTTATGTGTCAGGAACAATGTTCAATAAGAAAAATTTCGGTGTCATTGGAATATTGATTCTTAATATATTTGACATAATTTTGTTAATGTTCTTCCAAAATGCTTTTACTTTTGGGCATGTCCACCACATATGAAAAAATTATCCTTCTTCTTTCTTGCATTTCCAGCAATTTCTTTGGCCCATTTTATACATCTTGTTCAGTTTAGAGGGGCTTAAATACCACCTGTAGAACAATTTTAAATAAATCTCTTTTAAGTTTTGTGATAAAATAAATTTTGTGTCCTTCTCCAGCTTTTCCCCCCAGTCTTCTAGCTGTATATTTTTGCCGATGTTCTGCATCCATCTGACCATTACATGTTTGTTTCTGTTTCCAATTCTCAAGTCAGCATAAATTTATAAATCTGTGATGTCAGATGGGTTTGTCAAATATGGCTATTTCAAATTCATTTTTCTCTGTTTTGCTTAAGAATCCTTCCAATTTTAAATCCATTTTAAATCTTTCTTTGATTTGCATTTATAGAAACCACTAACACTGACTGGGAAACCCCTCTTCTTCAAGTTCATTCCTTGTTTTTAATCTGTAGTTACTTTCCTCTAATATTATGTCTTTGTAGCAAATCCACCTTTCCTGCATAGCTTTCAATGTACTGGAGAGCTTCGTGCATGGAGATCCATTGCAGGATTTTCTTGTAGATTTTCCTTTTGAATTTTTGCCAGATATTTATCAGAGATAAATAGTGATTTTGGAATTCTTTTTCCAGTTTTTCTTTGCCATACCAAAGGTATGCATTTCAACTAAATCTTATGCCCAGACCTTCTAGATTTAAGGTTCGTTCCACGATCCATGTTAAGCCATTAGCATAGTAGCATAACTTCAGATCTGGAAGGCCGCAAAACCTCCTTTTTCTTTTCTTTCCGTTAGTAGTTTCCATTTAATTCTTGGTTTCTTTCCTTCCCATACAAATTTAGAGAGATCTTTTTGGCATAGTTTTAAAAAATTGTCATTTATAATTATTGGGAGGTTCTGGAAAAGAAAGTTTTCTTCAGAAGAACATTCATTTTAATGGCTGTGATTCGTCCCAAAAGTGATAGTTTCAGTTTACTCCAATTCTGGATTTCTTTCTTGATCTCTTTCCAAACTTTCATATAATTATTTTCATGGAGTTCTGTATTATGTTTTGTTATCCAAATTCCCAAATATTTAATTTTCTTCTCTGATTTAAAACCAGATAATTCTAGTAGCTCCTTCTTCTATTTCTCTAGTATTTTCCATGATAACAGTTGTCTTTTCTTTATTTTTAGGCCAGCAACTTCTCCAAATGTTTTTAAATTTTCCATTAATTTATCAATACTTTGTTTAGGATCTTCCAAAAAAAAAAAAAAATAACCAGGTCATCTGCATTACCTTTGAGTTGTATTTTTGTCCCTTGATTTTCACTCCTCTTATCTGTGGATCTTCTCTGATTTCTCTGGCTAATACTTCTAAGACCAGTATGAATAGTAACCCTTATTTTGTCCCTTTTTTTTTAATCTGAAAGGTTTTGTTTTCCCCCGTTTATGATCAAGCATGAGCTTTGTTCTTTATAAATCTCTTGAATCCACCCAATAAATTTCCACCCACAGTCCATCCTTTGCAATGTTTCAAACTTAAAATCCCAATTTACA
The DNA here is from genome assembly GCA_948474755.1 of Ctenosaura bakeri. Taxonomy (NCBI): domain Eukaryota; kingdom Metazoa; phylum Chordata; class Lepidosauria; order Squamata; family Iguanidae; genus Ctenosaura; species Ctenosaura bakeri. The sequence continues at coordinate 171,760 of CAOLHI010001724.1, read as the reverse complement.
TTGTCAAATGCCTTTTCAAAATCTATAAAAATTATTGCCGATTTTTTTTTCATTATGTTTTTCAAAATGTTCTACCGTTTTTATCACAGATCTAATATTGTTTCTCAATAGTCTCTTTGGCAGAAATCTATTTTGATTGTCACGGACAAGGGATTGTAGAACTTTTTTCAACCTTTCAGCTATAGTGGAAGTGAATACTTTATAGTCAATATTTAATAATGAGATAGGTCTGTACTTTCCTGGGTCTCTTAGGTCTTTCCCTTCTTTAGGAATTAAGGTAATATTGGCTTCATTCCATGAACGAAGCTTGCCATTTACTATTATTTCATTGAATTTTTTGGAGTTATTTTTATTCACCAATAACATAAAACAAATATCAATCTCATACATAACATTCTATACATAACAAAATAGATTTCAATACATTCCAGCATTCTCTCCTCTTACAAGTTACCTTATAATATACAGACATACCTTGATACATACTTTTACATAGCTATTATTCATGATATATAACATTCATTAATAATTCTTTTATAACCACTTACAAAATACATCCATATACACACATACATTCTCTACCCTATGACACAAGTACATGACAAGATTCCTAAGAATGTTTAACATTTAATGCCTTCCCTTATTCTTCTTTTCTGTCTTCCTCAGTGATTTTCTAGTTAGCACTTTCCAACAATTAAATTTCAGATAAACAATATCTTTTAAGAAAAAAACAAAAAGAATAAGAAAAAAACTCTGCTTTCATCCATTCTTATAAGCTTTTAAGTTTTAAATATTCACTTTTAACTCAAGGTTTTATTTTCTATCATTCCTTTTTTTTTCTTATTCCAATTCCAAGTGGGCCTTATTTATCTACAATTTTTCTACCCTGTTTCAACCTTGTTTCTTCATATTTTTCTATATATAGATCATATATTTAAAATATTTATCAATGCCATCTTTACTTTTCTGTATTCATTTTTACATTTCCCCATGGTTTTCCTTTAATTTTCTTCCTTATTTCTATATATCCAAATATATATTTCACTATCTTTACCTTTTACCTTTTCTTTTTCTCCTCTTTGTTATATTCAACATTCGTCCTTCATCCCCAATGTTGCTATCTCACCCCATTTTTTCTGTAATGCCACAAATATCGGATCCCATACTTCTTTAAATTGTCTTATCGATCCATCTGATAATATCACTGTCAACCTATCCATTTCCATTACATCATACAGTTTCATTCACCATTCCTCTACATTGGATGCTTTCTTTAATTTCCATTTCTTGGCATATGTCATTCTAGCTGCTGTGATCATAAAGAGTAATAATTTTTTCTGGGTGTTCTTAAGATGTTTAATCCTATCAATTATATTTAACAGATATATCTCTGGTATCATTGTGAAATTTAATTGTAATGTATCCACTATTCTTTCATGAATTTTCTTCCAAAATCTTTTCACATCTATGCATGTCCACCACAGATGGTACAGCCTTCCTTTCTGATCACATTTCCAACATGTGTTTTTTGAATTGTTTGTTATTTTTGCAATTTGTACTGGTGTATAATACCATCTGTGGAGGATCTTATAGTAGTTCTCTCTTAAGCTCATACTTTTTAATAATTTTTGGATATCTTTCCAGCTTCCAATAGGATTGGATGTCCCAGCTTTCCAATAGGATTGGATGTCCTACATTTTGTGCCCATCTTATCATATTGTCTTTTACGAATTCTTGTTCTAAATCTAAGCTGAGTAACAATTTATATATCCTTCCAACTAGATACTCATTACCCAGTTTCAAGAATTTATCAAACTCTCTTTCATGATGTTCTATTCCTATTGTCTTCATATCCTTTTTGAATTTTTCTGCTAGCTGTCTCTGTAATAACCAGTGGGATGTATACCCACCTACTATTAACTCCTCATTACTTTTTTTAAAATAATATTTTCCCTTTGGATTTTAATTAGATCTTTATATGTTACCCATTTTTTCATCTGGGGTTTCTCTCTCCAGTAGAAAGCTTCATGCACCGACAACCACAATGGCAATTTCGGATATAGTTTTTCTTTGTACATTAACCAAGCTCTCACTATGGATTTCCTCACAAAATGATTATTAAACTCTTTATGCACCTTTGCTTTTCCATAACATAGATATGCATGCCAACCAAATGACAAATCTGCTCCTTCCAATGTTAATAATCTTTCTTTTCTCAAATTTTTCCAATCAATCAGCCAACTAAGGCAGCAAGTGTGATAGTATAATTTTAGATCTGGAAGGCCTAATCCTCCTCTTTCTCCTCGGCTTTTTGCCATTCCATAAAAACTTTGCTAGATCCTTGTTCCACTGATTGAATGGCAAGTCATTTGTAATTACAGGAAGATTTCGGAAAAGGAAGATCATTCTTGGCAAAATATTCATTTTCAATGTTGCTATTCTTCCTAATATTGATAAATCTAATTTCACCTGTTTCTTTAAATCTGTCTTTATACCTTGCTAGATTTTCTTATAATTGTTTTCATATAAATCTGTTATTTTTCATTATATATACCCCAAGATAGTTTGCTTTTTTAGATATCTTAAATTGAGACTCTCTCTCCATTTCTAGTTCTTCTTGACTTGTCATTTTTTTTTGTTATCAGCATTGCTTTTTCTGAATTTACCCTGAAGCATTAATTACTTTTTGTAAAGGTCTGAGTTCGTTTTGAAATATCTTATAATAGTTTGCTATATAACCATCAGGACCCAGTGCTTTACCATTTTTTAGTTTTTGCATTTATAATGTCCATTTTTGCTATTGGTTTATTTAGTTCTATTCTTTGTTCATCAGTTATTTGCTTTACCGTTATTTTTTAAAAAAAATATCCTTTGATATTTTCTAGCAGGTGTTTGGTATCTTGTTCATCAAATGTTTTCCTAAAGTACTTATAAAACACTTCCTTAATTTTGTCTTGTTGTAGATCTTTCTCTTCTTTAATTTCTAGAATTTGTCTCTTTTCTTTTTCTTTTTTTTTAAGTCTGTACTCACTTTATTCATGTATTCGAAATACTTTTGTTTTGTAAATTTCAATTTTTTCTCAATTTCCATATTATCTTGGATTGATATCTGTTTCTGTAAGATCTTAATTTCATTCTATATTTTTGAATTACCAGGTTCCCTTTTCAGTCTTTTTTCTTTCTCATCAAGTTTTTCCATAATTTTCTGCCAGCTTTCATACCTTTTTTTCTTTCTATAGGCTCCATACAGTACAAGGATGCCTCTTATAACTGCCTTTCCTACCTCACACACAATATGTTCAGGTACTTCTCTTCCTGCATTTTCTGCAAAATATTGGTTTATTTCTTTCCTCAGTCTTTCTACTATCTTCTCATCTCTCAGTAAATCCTCTTTTAGGATACATTATATTCTCTTTTCTCATCTTGAGTCATCATTATCAGGGGATTATGAACTGATAATGTCCTTGGTAGGATTTCTATTTTTTTTTTAATTTTCTTTATCATGTTTTTGAGACCATTATCATGTCAATTCTAGACCAGGTCTTATGTACCTCTGAATAATATGTAAATTCTTTTGTGTTTTTATACATATAATGCCACACATCCACTAAGGCTAAATCTTCCATCAGCTCAAAAAAAAGCTTTTGGGAGCTTTCCCTGTGTTGATTTTACCTTTTTGTCTGATAATCTATCTAATTCTGGGTTAATAACCCTGCTTCAATCTCCTAAGACTATGGTTTCTTGATAATCATAATCTCTAATTGCTTTTAATAACTTTCCATAATAACCTGCTTTATTTTCTTGTGGTCTATACACTCTAACTATAAGAATCTTATGCTGAATTGTTTCTACTTCTACACCAACGTACATTCCTCTGTTATCCTTAAAAATTTCCTTTGCATTAAACTTTTTATTGACATAAATTGTGACCCCTCTTTCTTTTAATCTATCGAAGCAGAGAAATCCTGTCCCAATCTTTTATTATTCAAATATTTCAAATCTTTGTTTCTTACATGTGTTTCCTGTAAACATATTATATCCAATTTGAGTTTTTCCAAATAATGAAAGATTCTTTTCCTTTTAATGGGTGCATTTATCCCTCTAATATTCCATGAAATAATTTTCATTTTGCCTTAGTTTCTCTTATTACTTTATTTCTTTATTTTCCTCTATCCTAACTCTTTTTCTACCTCTTCTCTTTCTTCTTCTTCCTCTTCTTCTTCCCCTTCCCCTTCAGATATTTCTTCTTCATTCCCTTTGTTCTTTTCCTGATTTAGATCTCCAGCACTTTCTGATAGTACTTTTCTCAATGTTTTATATAGATCTTTTGATATTATGTTCTTCTCTTTCTTACTCATTGTCCTCCCTTTCTTCTGTCCATCATCACTTCTTGTTTTTTCTTTGAATTTTGGATTTCTTTCATGGTATTTATTCAATTCTTCTTTATGATGTCGTACAAAATCTTGGGCTTTCATAATAGAATTTAGAGTATATCTTTTTTGATGTAGTGCAAATATAATCCCCTCAGTTTGACAACACCTATACATAATTCCATTTTTCTTCAACATTTGTGTTAGAAAATAATATTACTTCCTCTTTTTTAGAACATGCAAGAGAATATCCTTAAATATCTGCAATTCTTTACCTTCTACCACAAATTGTTTTGAGTAGCTTTGTTGTATCACCAAATCTTTTACTCTTTCCCTCAAAAAATATATCATCACAAAAAATACTACATCACAGGGTACATTTCTCTTCTTAGCTATGAAAGAATTTACTCTGAATACCTTATCAATCTCTAAGTCTAATTGTTCTGTATTCCTGTCAGTGGTCAGGCAGAGGCAGGGGAGCTGGTTAGAGCTGCAGGGCTTTAATGCAGTCTTAAAAGAAATAAACACAGGCTGTTAAAGTACATAGGGCAGGTTACTACACTAAGGCGAACAGGAGGACTGGTTTCAGGCAAGGGCAGGAACAAGGCACAGACAGCAGGACCACAGTTAACCAACAGTTGTTGCTCCATGCCTTCCACAGCCTGGCACCTGCCTCAAATAGCCCTTCAAGCCAGGCACCGACCAATCAGGCGTGGCCACATGGCTGAGGGCCGACCAATCAGGCGTGGCCATGTGGCTGAGGGCCGACCAATCAGGCGTGGCCATGTGGCTGAGGGCTTGCAGCTGGGCTGTGCCTCACAGCTGCAAGCTCTCTGCCCATCGCCTCCTCTGGATCGGGACCGCAGGCAGACTCCCAGGCCTCCCGCGGATCGGGGCCACAAGTGGGCAGAGCCCCAGGAGCAGGCCCGGGGCCTGCAGCCTCTAGGTAGGTGGCTCTAGGCCCGGCAGCCTCTCCCACGGCCGCCAGGCCCGAGCCGTCGGCCGCGTCGGCCTCCAGACAAGGCCCCTCAGCCTCAGGGGCAGCGACAGGCCCAGCCGGGCCCATGCCCCTGACATTCCACCCTATAAAGTCAGATAGTGGTGGTATTAGACAATTACATAATTCCTCTCCATAAATCTCTTCCAAGTCTCTTATTTTTAAACATTTTTCTCTAAGTTTAATTTCTGTATTTCTATACAGCTGTTCTGTATTTGTTAATCTTTTTTCCAATTCTGGTGTTTCTTTTTCTAATTTAACTGTCCTATCTTGTAAGTCATCAATCTTTTGATTCATTATCTTCATATCTTTTGTTATATTTTCCAATTTTTCACCTATATTTCCCATCTCTTGTTTCATATCTTTAATATCATTAGACATTTTCCTAATTTCTTTTTTGAAATCCTCTCTAAGCCTTCTCATTTCCTCCAATATTGACACCCCAAACTCCATCAATTTTGTTGGTTCTTCCATTTTTGGATATTTTTTGTGTTACTTGTTGTGATAGTACGGCTCTTCTTGTTTCTGTTGCCATCTTTACCTATCAATTTATTTATTCAATATTATTTCTTTACCAACAGTATATATCAATATATCAGATTGTCTCTTTATATGTTTTAATATCTTTATATAAATTAATTAGTTAATTATTTGAGTCTATTAATCCAGTCAAGTATTTCTAATTGATTATATTCTCCTCATATCAGCAAAATCAAAACAGAAATTTCAAATTGATTAGTTTGTCTTTTCTTTTCTTATCTTTCTGTATACTAAACTTTATACTATGTAACATACACTATTTCATCCGTATCATCATCATTAGTAATAATGAAATCAGAAACCCAAAATTTCATTATACTCACTATAAATTCTTCTTGACCATATCATGTAATCTCATTATTTAACAAACATTTATCCTCCGATATCATTCAATTTCATTTGATTTTGAATCTTCTTATATATCAATATGTTTCTCTTATTAATTAATGAGCTATCAGTGTATTTCTCTTATAAATTATTAAGCTCAACAATCAATAATCATTAATCTTGTATGAATATATAAATTTCATTAATTAATTGACAAACAAATATTCTTCAATATCATTCAGTTCTCTTCAGTTCCAAACCTTATTAATCAGTGTATTCCTCTTACAAATCAATATATTTCTCTTATTAGTTAATAAGTTGTCAATATGTTTCTCTTGCTACTTAATTATCGAGTTCAGCAATCAGTCATCTTATGTATATATATATATATATATACACCATATGACAAGTACACTATACCAATATATATACCAACATATACACATATACCAACACACACACACACACACACATATATAAAACATATATATACCAGTGTATAGCACAGTATATACTACACTACGTCTAGACTTACATATATAGATATATATGTATTTACATTATATGGTATATCATATAAACACTATGCCACATTATATGCATTGGACATATGATACATACTATATACCAAATAGGGAGAAAAGAAGGAAACAATGGGAGAAAGAGAGAAGTATAGGGCCTAGAAGTGGGTATAAACCTATAGTTGTTAAGTATTACAAACTGAAGATATTTCCACTGTCTCCCCAGAATTAGATCTTCCCAGCAGATCTTCTATTCCCAAACAATATTCCGTTTTTCACCTTCTCTTTTGCTCTTATATTTTAGTTGTCACTGTTATTCACAATTTTTAATGTTTTAAACACATTCCATTCATCCAATTAACACTGACTTTCCTCTAATCTTCTTCTAGCTTTTAAGTTCCAATTTCATTGCTTTAGCAGATTTCTCTATTTTCCTTTTTTTTTTAAATTAGGTTGTTATAGTCCATCCATACATCCAAATTTTCTTTTATTTAAGCTAACACATTTTCTCAGACACTGAATAGTTCTATATTTTCTCTTCTTCTTCTTTCTTTTCTTTTGGTTTCTTTTGTTCTTGTTACTAAAGTCCCGTTTTCGCATTTATTTTGTTTTGTAAACTAAGTTAACAATTCTAACTACTCTTTTCGTCCCACTGTTTATTACGTTCCAATATCCAAATGCTTATAAAATAAATTTGCTATTAGTCAAGATTCATTTCCGAATTCAGGGTAGTCTTAAATCATGTATTTGACAGTTTTATTTGCCATTTTTTAACCACTCCTTCATTATGTTGCCTTTTTGACAGGTGAGACAGAAAACAAACAAAGCTTCAAGCCTCGGGCTTCAAGTCTCGACCTGACTTCTTCTTTTACTTTTCTCTTTTTTACTGCCCCTCCCCCCACACTTACTCCTTTAGAAGACCTTGAGGGGATTTATGCCTGGCTGTTCCCTTTTACCTCACCAAAGGGTGCCTTACGATAGTTAGTTCCATTCTGGAAATTCGATGCAGAGTGATCCTTGTGCTGGGTATTCTTTACTGAAGTTCCAACAGAAAAGTGAGTGATTTCTCCACTTCTCTTACTCTATCTTTAAAAGTGGTGGTGAGAATTCCTCCCAAACGGAGCTCTTTAGGGTAATGGCAACTTGTCAGACCTCTTCAGCACTTTTGGTGTCGTTCTCCCATTGTCTTTGGACACCTACGCCAACTATTGCCCCCCCAGCACCTCCAGACACTCTCTCCCAAGAGAGTACTTGCCCCGCTATTTTTTAGAAGAGAAAATAGCAGGTTCCTGACCCTAAACGGCGACAGTCCTCCCACAATTCTGCAGGAGACAGCCCAGCTCCTCGCCACAGCCACCGGAAATTTGAAGGATCTTTTTCAATTTCATTGAATGTTGCTTGTGAAGGTAGTAGTAATTATTCTTTGAAGAATTTATAATATACTCCTGAGAAACCATCTAGACCTAGGACTTTCATAGTTTTGAGCTTTTGTATCGCAGATGAATTTCCATTACTGTAAAGAGTGAATTTAAAATGTTTCTCTAATCTTTTGGAAGCTTTAACATGTCTTATCTGTCCAGGTAGTCTTTTATAAATTCTGTTCTGTTTTGTGGAATATTTTGCAAATCAAATAGTTTAGTGTAATACCTTTTAAACATCTTTTTTTTATAGATGCCTGATCAACAAACATTTTCTCCTTTCTTTACTTCAGTTATATGTCTTTTTTCTATTTCCTTAGTTTATAAACCAATCATCTTCCCGGTTTGTTTGTTCTTTCGAATTGGTTTTGTTTTATTCTTTTCAGCTTTTTATCTAATTGTAAAGCATTCTCTAATTTAAGCTGTTTTTGTAAAAATTCAATTTCTTTTCATATTATTTCATTTGCAGTATCATTTCTTAGTGCTTCTTCTTTATTTTTTACCTGGTTCTGGATTTCTTGGTGTTTTTGTTGTTGTTTTTAATTCCATTCAGATCCCCATTTTATAAAATAGCCTCTAATAACAGCTTTACTAGTATTCCATATGATCTTCATTGGTATACCCAATGTATTGTTTTCTTTAAAGTGATGTTTTAAAATATCTTTAGCTTGTTGTACATATTTGCTTTTCTGAAGTAAGGAATCATTCCATTTCCAATTCCAGCTCTTCTTTTTTGTGTGCAGCTCTAATTGTATTGGATTGTGGTCAGATAGAAATCTTGGCAAAATTTCCATTTCTTTGATGGATGGATGTAGGTGTTTTGAGATTTAAAACATATCTGTTCTAGACATAGTCTTGTGTACTTCTGAATAAAATGTAAACCCCTTTGAGCTTCCATATTTATGACTCCAAACATCCAGTACTGTAAGATTCTTGATTAACTTGAAGGAGAAACTCTTTGGAAGTTTGCCTTGATTTCTTTTCAGGGGTTTTTGAGAAGATCTGTCAGTGGCTGGGTTTATAATGCCATTCATATCTCCCAAAAGAAGTATATTTTGTTGATGTCTTTCTTGAGTGTATTTTACAAGTTCTGTTTCAAGTACTCTAAAACATTATTTTTATTTTTGATAGGGGTGTAAACTCCAACTATAACAATCTTTAAATCCGAAACATTAACTTCCACCTCTACGAAATGACCTTGAACATCTGAAAAAAATTCTTCTGAGGGGAATTTTGAGTTGACACTCCCTTTTTCTTTTTGTAAAAGGCCGAGCAAAAAAATTTCCCCAATTTTGGATTTCTTAAATATTTAATGTCTGTATCTCAAATTCTAGTTTCTTGTAAGCAAATTATATCTGTTTCTTTTTCTTTTTCTAGGTAATGGAATAATTGTCTTCTTTTATAGTTAGAATTAATTCCTTTTATGTTCCAAGACTGACAAGTGATAACCATTTTGATGAATCTTTATTGAATTATTGCTTCCTAGTTTTCTTCTTCTTCTGTTCTATTGTCTGTTTCTGAATATAGAGCTCTCTCTTCTTGATCAGGGTCTTTCTTTCATCTTGACATCAATCTGAAGTTGGTTCACTATCCTTTAAAAGTTTTTCTTTTGTATTTGCATGCTCATTTTTTAATAGTTCTTGTTCTGTTTTTAATTTTTCATAAAATTCATTGGCTTTGTCTGGTGTGGTTGTTTTATGCCATCTCCACTTGTAAAAAAGAGAGAGCCCTTCCATTCTCTCCCATTTGAAGTTTATCTTATTCTTTTGTAAAAAATGAGTGAAAAAATTGTAATCTTGTCTTTTTTTTTCAATATCAGAAGGATAATTGAAGGTATAATTATTATTATTTATCTATTTATTTTTATTTTCATTTGTTTTTCCTTTTATCATATAGTTATATGGTCATATAGATACATTAAGGAATTGTGATCTTCAGTATTCAGATTAGGTAGAAATTTATTATAACTTTAGGCACACACTGTTTATTTAATACTAGACTTATTTGAGGAAAGGAATACTTTATTGAAGAGGATATCTATAGTGACACTGTTAGATGTCTTAGAATATTTGGTTAGCATGTGGTTGTTTGGTCATTTATTTTTGTTTTTTTCTTCTCAGTGCTGAAGAGACTAATGTTTAACAATAGCAAAAGAATGAACAATACTATGTTAAGATACAAAAATTATACAGAAGGTAATTCACAGATAGTGAGGTAACAGATAGTAGTAATTAGATAGTAATTCACAGATAGTGAGGTAAGGGGGGAAGAGAAGAAGAGAGAAAAGCATACTGAAATAACAGACGAAAGATAGGTGCTTTAACATGTATATAAATGTATTTATACAATTATTGATTTACTCGCAGATGTTAAGGCACGAGATCAGAAAACCATAGATTTTTGTGTCAGGTTTGAGAATACTTATTTGATTTTCTATTTGGATTTTTTAAATGAACTTTCCAATCTAATATGGTGAACTTCTCTCTTTTCAATAATCTTTTAACTATTTTAATAATAAAATCTAACAGAAAATAAAAAAATGCTGGAGGTAGCTTTTGAGGCAGGCCTACCTACTCTCCCCTTTTTTTTGTTTTGCTGTTCCCATATACTCAATACAGATCCTGGAGGCAGTTGATGGTTACCTTGCCAGCTGTAGGCAGGCACATATGGCTATAGTTGAATAAGCTAAAATTCAATCCAATACTGAAAGCACTGCGCTTTCTCCAGTCTTCATTTACCACCCTCCCAATGCCAATGCTAAAAAGACTTCTAATTTGGCAGAGTATGAAGAAAAAAAAAGGAGAGCAGGCAGAAAAAGACTTCGTAAAAAAGAAGCTTTTTTATCAGAGACTTAGTTAACCAAGTCATTGCTGTACTGTTTATATTGACCTGCAGTAACTATGTTGCTCTTGTTGTGTGCTGACTTATGGTGATCCTAAGGCAAACTATCACAGGGTTTTCTGGGGCTGTGATGTCCCAAAGTCAACCAGCAGGTTTCCATGGCAAAGTGGGGAATCGAATCCTGGTCTCCAGGTTCGTAATCCAATGCTCAAACCACTACACCATGCTAGCTCTAAGTAACTATCTAGGGTATCAAACAGGCTGTGTTTCCCAGTCAGTGGTTAAACTTCAGGGCTTTGGTGTCTTGAACACAAGTCAGCAAATGCCCACAGCAGTAGTCAGTCCAGTCCAGGTCAGTCTGAGCAAGATGCAGGGAGAAGCACAAAGATGGTCTTGGACTAGTCTAAAAGTTGCATCCAAAATCCAGATACATGAACCAGCAAAGAATAAGCAGAATAGTCCAAAAGGGAGTCAGCTCAAAGTCAAAACAAACAGGAACAGAGAGTACTGCTAGACAACCAAACAAGACAATTGTGAGTATTAAAACTGGGTGGTGGGATATTTATGAGCAGCTCCTCCAAAGCAACAGGTGTGTCCTAGTGTTGATTGGGTCAGTGTTTCTTACTTAAACAGTTCTGGGTGCAGTCATTTCCCCCTCTCTCTCAATGAAGGACAGGTGTGTGTTATCTTCCATGTTTCAAGCCTCTGTTATGTTTTGCTCAGAAACAGAATCTTCTCAGCTCCCCTGTCCTTGGGCTCAGCCTGCAACCTCCTGGAAATATGTCTTCTCCTTGTCTGAGTCCTCCAAGGGGTGAGTTATGACATTTGGTATGCAAGGCATGTGCTCCTTGTACTTTAATTTTAATTCACCATATTAGATTGGAAAACAGGAATCCATCTTGCGTTTTTAGCAAACATAAGAGTAGGAGCCAAACCTCTCCTCTGTCTTTTTCAGTGACCCCATGGTCACTGAACACACAGAGTCACTCTGGCACCCCAAGTTGGCATTTACAACATAACAGACCATCCTTTTTAGAAACACCCTACTCGCTATAAGGTGACTAGTGTCTGATCAGATCAGGCTATTTGTCCACCTTGGCCTGTTCCACAAAGCTCAGAACACCACATTTTAACTCTCACGCAGTAGGACAGACATTCTATTTCCTGAGTTATGTTTTGTTGCAAAATCAACACAAAACTACACAGAACATAGAAAGATACTTTTCAAAAGTAATGTGCTATTATAGTATATTACACATTGATGCTTGGCAATCTTCATCAAAGCTGGAAGGGTTTGTTTTTTTTTGTTACTTTTTAAAAAATTCTGGTCACATAACAGAAAAACACAACTTGAAAAAATTGACTCAAAATGCCATTAGAATGATCAAAAATGTCATTTAAAAACACCTTTAAAAGTAACTTCTTGCTAATGGATAACATTTTTTCTCTGTGCACTGCATTATTATGAAATCTAACTTTGTTACACTCTGGTCTTTTTCTTAACTTGTTCTGCACAATAAGTTACTTATACCTGCTTATCTTTCAGGTCTTACTCCTCCTGCAGTTATGAAAGCCTCACTGCAAGTTATGCAGAGTCAACACCACTAGTGGAATTACAAATCTGCTCAGCTTTTAATTAATTACCTCGCCCCATGGATGAATGACCCATTCTGCACAAGAATGCCCCATGCAAGGTTTCTTTTCCAAAGGATGCTCTTTATGTGTGCAGCCGCTCAGAGGCAATGTTACAACACTGCCATTGGCTTTGACTTGCTTGCAGACTCTTTGATGCTGCTGAAATCCATTGCCACATAAAGCAGAGCACTCAGACCATATGCTTGTTGCCCACCTGGAGAGAGAGATTAAAAAGTGAAACAGACACACACACACAAATACAAAAATAAGCAAACAACCCCCCAAAAACTCACTCCATACATGGGAGGTCTGGCTAGTCCATTTCTACCAGCAGGTTAAGACCTTCTTATTCAGGCAGGCCTTTGAATTATTTTTTCAATTACATGGAAGAATAGTGTTGATAGTGGCACACTGTGTTTCTATGTTTTTAATTATATTTTAAATGTATTTAAAATTGGTTTTAACAATCTGTTTTTAATATTATTATTGTTCATATTTTCAAATTTTGGTAATATATCAACTTCTATTTTATTTCTTTTAAAGCCATTTTGGGTCCCCTAGTGGGAGAAAGGCAGGGTACAGATTGAATGAATGAATGAATGAATTCAATGAATAAATAAATAAATAAAACAAATAAAAATAAAATACAAAATGCATTTTTAATGAATTAATAACGGTGACTTAACAAGTAGGGATGACAAATGCCAATGATGGCCGTAACATGTTCTAATAGATGGGTAAGAATTTAATTTCAGTTTATAATTGAGAAGAAACTGTCAAAATTTGCAAATGTTTTTGCATGTGGGATAGGAAAAAATGAGATTGAAATAATGTTCACCATCAAGTGGAAGAAACTGAAACTGACAGATTCATTCATCAAGGCCCAGGGCTTTGAATGGTTAGCTCTTAAAAACTGGGATCTGAACCCTGGCGAATTCAACTATGTTAGTTCTGCCTTGTGGCACCACTTCTTTTTTCTGACAGGCTTCTCATTTTTTAACCCACACAGCAGTCAAATACAATGTTGTTCTCTCCATGCTCTGATTAGGTGCATCTATTTACAAACAGAGAAGAAAAGAACTTGGGTATGTGCATTTTGCAAGAATCTATCAAAATTTGCAGACTAGATAGAAAGAACTTTAAGTTTTAAACATCTGAAAGAAGGAGAAAAGAACAGGTTGCTTACCTGTAACTGTAGTTCTTCAAGTGGTCATCTGTGCCCTCACACACTGGGAGTTTTTGTGCACGTGCAGTAACGTTCGGAAGATTCTAGAGCTAAGCAGCTTGGCGGGAAATCCTCAGCCCGCCAAGCCAACGGTCTCTTCCAGTTCTGGAGTCCGCCAATTAGGGATCTGAAAGAGGGGACGGCTGGGTGTGTGTGTGTGAGGGCACAGATGTCCACTCAAAGAACCACAGTTACAAGTAAGCAACCTGTTCTCCTTCTTCGTGGTCTCTGTGCCTCACACACTGGGAGATTTTGTAGCTTACCAGTTGGATGGTGGGTCAGGTCCTAAGAACGGAAGACAACGCTGCACGTCCAAACCAGGCATCTCTCTGGGACCGGCAGTTCAGTCTGTAGTGGCGCATGAAGGTTGAGGGTTGAGACCAGGTCGCCACACAGGACAGTTCTTGCAGGTCCACTCCTCGAAGGAGAGCTGCTGAGGAAGCCACGGCTCTGGTGGAATGAGCACACAACAAGGCTGGCGGAGGCTGCTTGACCAGTTCGTATGCCAGGAGGATAGTCTGGGCCACCCATTTGGAGAACCTCTGGGTGGACACCTTGTGGCCTTTTCAACGCCCACCGTAGCACACGAACAGGTGGGGTGCCTGACGGAAGGGCGCAGTCCGGTGTGTATAGAAAGCCAAGGCCCGACGAACAACAAGGGAGTGAAGGGAGCGCTCCAGAGGTGTAGTTGGGTCCAGGTAAAAGGCAGGTAAGATGATGTCCTGGCTAAGGTGGAAGTGTGATACCACCTTGGGCAGGAAGGAAAATGTCAGGGTGAAGGACTACCTTGTCTTGGTGGAAGACAAGGAAGGGCTCATCGGAATGCAGTGCTGTCAGCTCACTCACCCACCTGGCTGAGGTGACAGCTACCAGGAAAGCAGTCTTGATGGTCAGGAGCCTGTCATCAGCAGTTGCCATGGGCTTGAAGGGCGGTCACGTCAACTGCGATAGCACCAAGGATAGCAACCAAGGTGATAGCGGTGGCAACACCAGTGGATAAAGGTGTTGCGGGCCCTTCATAAACTGCTTGAGGGTAGCGTCCCTGAAGAGAGCTGCCGAGGGGGACCCTCGTGGCTGATAGGCCACGATCGCGGCGAGGTAGACCTTCAGGGATGGAAATGCAAGCCTTTGCTGCCAAAGGTGGAGGAGAAAATGGAGCACGGTGGGCAGGTTAACAGGTGATACCAGCTCACGACGTGCCTCTGTGAAGGTGATGAATTTCTGCCACTTATAGTGGTAGTTGCAGCATGTTGACTCCTTCCTGGATGCAGTGAGGACATCCCTGATGGTCGGGGTCCTCTAAGGCGTTATCCTCCACGCGTGGAGGGCCAGGAGTGGTAGGTCTGGCTGGAGAACGAGACCGTCAAGAGTGCGACAGGAGATCTGATGTTGTCGGAAACTTGAGGAGTCAACCGTGAGCAGCTTGGAACAGGGGCCCGAACCAGTGCTGCCTCGGCCAATATGGGGCTATGAGGACAACGTCGGCTTGTTCTGTGAAGATCTTGGTGACCACTCGACCCAGGAGAGGGAACGGTGGGAATGCGTAGAGGAGCCCGTTGGTCCACTCGAACTGGAAGGTGTCGCCGAGAGAGCTGCGGCCCAGGCTGGCTCTCGTGCAGTACCAAGGGCACTTCCTGTTCAGGCTGATGGAGAAGAGATTGATCATCAGTTTGCCCCACCAGTCTAGTATCAGCTGGAAAGCCGCATCTGACAGGGACCACTCGTGATAGCACGAGATGTCCCTGCTCAGGGCGTCTGTCATGGTGTTCTCCTGGCCGGCCAGGTGTACCACGACTGGGGAGACTCGGAGCGGCACACACCAGTTCCAGACCTGTAGGGCTATGTAGAGGAGGGTGGTTGACCGGGTCCCTCCCTGCCTGTTGACATAGCAGACCGCTGTCATGTTGTCTGACAGGATCTGCACTGTGCGGCCGATGATCAAGTTGTGAAATGCTCTCAGAGCCTTCCAGATGGCAAGGAGCTTGAGGGCGTTGATGTGCAAGTGGGTCTCGTTGTCGATCCAGCGCCCTTGCACTGTGAGGTCTCCGCAGTGCGCTCTCCATCCAAAGAGGGAGGCGTATGTCATCACTGTGAGCCGAGGAGTCAGTTCCCAGAAGAGCATCCTTGACATCAGATGACGGTAGGATAGCCACCAGAGCAGGGAGCGGTGCACCTGTTGAGGCATTCGGAGGAGGTGCCTCTGGTCATCCAGGAGTGGGTCTAAGGCCCTGACAAACCAGTGCTGGAGGGGGGCACAGAGGCGAGAGAGGTAAGTGACCGCCCCCTTGTGCAGTAGGGACTGGTTCTCCTCTAGCAGAGCCGAGCTGGCCGGGGTGGAATAGTAGATGCCTCACAGTGGAATATCTTGAAACTCAATGGCGTAGCCAAGACGGACGATGGAGAGAACCCAAGAGTCCATCGTGATGTGGCGCCATTCGGCGAGATGTCGGGCCAGGCTCAGTTGATCTTCAAAGGCGGCAGGCAGGCTGAAGAATGGCTGTGGTGGCGACCCATGAAGGCAGTCAAAACCGGGACTTCATCCTGGACAAAAGACTTCTTCGAGGAAGACCCGCGTCCCCGAAGAGGTCTCTGTACTGATGACGAGGATCAGTGCCATGACGAGCGGGAGCCAAAGCTACGACGAGGTTGAGTTGGCTGATGGATCCCCATCTTCTTCGCTGTTAAGTGGGCCTTGACCAGCTGATCCATGGCCTCGTCGGTAGTGGCATGGAACAGACCCTGTCCATCAAAGGGAAGATCCTCAATTTGCTTGTCTTCCTGCAAGCCCGCTGACCTGAGCCATGCAAAGCGTCAGAGGGCCACGAAGCCTACTATTACTCGAGCCACCACCTCCGTCAAGTGCCTAGACAACGAGATCCGTTGGTTGGCGAGTGCCACTGATTCATTAAAGAATTGCATGGCACTCACCCGGTGATCTTCAGGGAGGTCCGCCAAGAGAGGATAGAACCTGTCGAGGAGGTTCCTCTGGTAGGTTGTGAGGCGGGCTTGCGTGTTGGACACCCTGGCAATGAGTGTCGAAGCGGAGTAGAACCGCCTGTTAAAGGTGTCCAAATGGTGGCTCTCTCGGTCCGGCGGGGTGGTATGCGGTCTCTTACTCTCCTCTTAGTCTGGGAGGACTCCATGACAATGGAGCTCAGCACCGGGTGGTTAAACAGATACTCGACATCCTTCCGTTGCATTCGATATAGGTGTTCCAAGTGATGCAGGATGGGTGGTGCTGACACCAGCTGGGCCCAAGGGTGTTTCATGACCTGCTGCAATGCTGGTAAAAATGGCAGCAGTGCTGTAGATGGTGGGCGAATGTCAACGTACAAGAACACCAGGTCCTGGACAGATGGAGCCGGGTCCGGCACCTCCAGCCCAAGCGCAGTTGCCATCCGGAGGAGGATGTCTGAAAACTGTTTTATATCTTCCAGTGCTGAATCCAGTGTGGGGTCCCCAAAAGCCAAGGGCGGAGATTCATGGGAACCCGGCGTCGATTCCTCAGACTCAGACTCCGTCTCGTAGGATTGAGAGGAATGAGAAGGAGATCTCTCTGCCGACAGTTGTTGAACCGGCAACTACCAGGTAACCGTAGGTGCGGTTGCCATTATTGGTACAGTGGGCGGTACCGGTGGAGCGGCCGGCGGCTGGGAAACTGTGTCAGAGATGGTCGGCAGCACCGTAGGCACTGGGTGTTGGATGGCCTGGGTGGAGGTCAAAGCTGGAGCTGAGAATTGCATCGGTAGGGCCTCCGAAACTGGGTGAGACACTGTCGCGGTGACTCTGGGCAGCGGTGACACAGCCCGGTAACGTGGTGAACCTTCTCGTGACCTCTCAGAATACGGAGATCTGGAGGGCGAGCGTGAGGGTGAGCGCCAGTGTCATGGATGGTACCCGACACGGGATGGAGATCGCGACCTACAATACGGTGACCAGTGCCTCACATCCGGGTGGTACCGGTCCCTATATACTGGAGAATAGGACCGATACGAACCCGGATATTCACACCAGAGGTGTTCGCAGGCGTACCTCCATATATGAGAGGCGGACAAGAAGGGCAAGTCAAAAGGGGGCCAAGACAAGGCCCGCTCCAGATAGGTCTCCCGCCATCGTGGAGATCGACGCCTCTCCCAACGGTCTGGGGAGTGAGACTCACTCCTCCTGGCACGGTCCCGCGAAGCAGCCCGATGACAAGACGGGGCCCGAGATGTAGTCAGAACAGGCTCCAGGCTGTCCATCCCCTCCGGGTGACCAAGCGGAGCTACCGCAGCAGATAGAACAGGCGGGCCCGAAAGCGCCGCAGAGCCAGTGGTCGGGGCCTCGTCAGACACATCGACTATCTCTGGTGGCCCAATCTCCTCAACAACCTCCTCAAGATGTTGAGTTGGAGTCGGAGGGCAGACCCTCTTAGAGGGCGAACCCCACTTCTCCTTCTTCCTCTTTTTCTTTTCCTTCTCTTTAGATGTATCAAGAGAAGGAGGCCACTTGCGCTGAGCGGCAGTTAGCAGCTTCGACGACTTCACAGGAGCTTCCTTAGAAGCTGACGCACCTGAGGAGAGTTTCGGGATGCGCGGTAGGGCCGATATTGGAGGCTGAGAGGATGGTACCCAGACCAGTACCGTTGTTGTCGTCGGTATTGCAGCTGCCAGTACCTACGAGGGTGTGGTCACAGGTCACGCTGATGAAGAGGGGCGTGAAGACATGGTGGATCCTTCTTCAACTTGCTCCCTTGCCCTCAGAGACTCCTCCCAACAATGGGACTTCAGGCGAGATGACCTGTTTTGCAACATTTGGGCCATGAACTCCCGGCAAATAGAGCAGGCCCTCACGTTGTGGGTCTCTCCCAAACAAAAAAGACACTCCAAGCGTCTGTCGGAGAAAGCGACCTTACGCCCGCAAGAAACACAACGCTTGAAGAGTGCAGACATAGAAAGAAGCAGAGAAGAAGAGCGAAAGTCCAGAGGGGGACACTCACGGAGAAGATGGACGAAGAAGATCGAAGAATGAAGAAAAAACACGAAGGAAGAGGGGTTTGAAGAAGCCGAAAATGCCAAATCCAATCTGAAATCCAAAATCTAATAACCAATGTCCAAAAACCAAGTCCAAGCTGAAAATCAAGCCAAAGTACAAGCCAAAGACGCTGCGAAGCAAAGAACCTTCCGTTAACTAGAGCGGACAAAAAAGAACTGAGGAGAGACCATTGGCTTGGTGGGCTGAGCATGCTCAGTACCAGCATGGGGGAGGGGTTCCTGCCAAGCTGCTTAGTTCTAGAATCTTCCGAACATTACCGCACATGCGCGAAAACTCCCAGTGTGTGAGGCACAGAGACCACGAAGAAGAACTGATAGATTTTCCTGTCTCTATCATTGGTTCCATGTTCAACAATCATGATGGCTATATGCCACCACAGATGTACAAGCAGTATCTCTGAATGCTCATGCACAATAGTAAAAACCTGCACCATCAAGTTTTAAGACTTCAAATAAAAGAAAATTGATACCGAATATATCAACATTAACTCCGATAGTAATGATGGAAAAATTTCCAATGAATTTGAGAGAAATAATAGCGAAAGAAATAAAAAAACAAAAAATATATAGATTAAAAGATTGGATGAAAATAATGATAAATAAAGATAGAATGAAAGAGAGATTGCAGGAAACTAAAATATCCTGGTTAAATTACATACAATTAGAGCAATGGACAAAGAGTATGAAAAGATATGTTAAGGATTTTAAAGAACATACTAAATTTGAACAAATTATTATTCAAAGAGAAAATATGCAAGAAAATGAAATACTAAAAGGTACAACAAGTGAAATATATAAAATATTAGCAAAAGAACAAGAAGAGGATTATCTTAGAAAAATCTGGGAGGAAGAGACAGCACAAAATATAGATATACAAGAATGGAGAAAAATCTGGAAACAACGTCATTTAAAAAAATTATCAATAAGAATAAAAGAGAATTATTATAAAATAGTTTGGAAATGGTATTTGACTCCAGTGAAATTAAATCAAATAGATGAGAAATATACAAGATTATGCTGGAGAGGATGTCAAGAAATTGGTACATATATGCATATGTGGTGGAATTGTAAAAAGATAATGGAATTTTGGCAAAAGGTTTTTAAAGAGATAAAAGAGATTACAGGAGTAGTAATACCAGTATGTCCAAATATAGCGTTGTTGTCTATATATAATAAGGTTGAGTGTACTCAGGTAAGAAAAGAATTAATAACAAATTTGTTAATTGCAGCGAGATTAATAATAGCAAAAAAATGGAAAACAAATGAAAAATTTCAAATAGAGGAATGGTATAAAGAAGTGTGGAAAATTGCAATTAATGATAAATTAACATGTAGAATTAGATTTATGAAAGGTTTAACAAAAGGGAATGATTTTGAGGAAATTTGGAAAATATTTTTGGAAAAAGCTTTGATAAGAGATGGTAAAGCTACCCTATTACAAGAAGAATGGCAATTTTGGAAAGTGGATTAAATAAAAAGTTGGCTCTGGGGTGTGGGTATATATATATATTTTTTTCTTTTGTTTGGTTTGGTTTTGTATTCTTTATTTTTTATTTTTATTTTATATTACGCGTGTGTGTTAAACTTGTGATCTATTGATGAAATTGGATATTTTAAAAGGAAAAAAAAAGTTAAAAGTTAACTGGCTTTGAAGTAATAAGATTATAATTAATAATAGAACAAAAATGTATAAGCTGTATGATATGGAATAAGCTGAATAAGGTTATGATTTCAAGTGTAAAAGAGAAAAAAATAATAATGCAAGTTTATGTTGTTTAAAGGAAAAAAAAATTTTCTTTTTTTTTTCACTATTATGTATAACACATGGTGTTTAATTTTTTGCTTTTGTTTTCTAGTTATATAATTAATAAAAAATTATTATAAAAAAAAAAGTTTTAAGACTTCAGCTTAAAGCAGAAGAAACACATCTACCAAGCTACTGAGCTATGAAACTGCCTCCTTAAGATTTACAAGCAGCACACAGTTGTGCATCCTGCTTATTTTTGGTGGCTGTATGAAGGAACATGTTCCCTAGTTTTTGGAATTTGTTCTTTTTTAAAAAAATGTATTTATTGAAGTGATGAACAAATAGATATACATAAAGAAAAGATTTTCCAGCAATTGATATAAAACCATTAGTACTTCACATATGACTGACAAATTATCCCTATGTATATATTAATATGTATTAATATTCCTACTACTGTAACCTTCTCCTCCCTCCTTCCCTCCAAAACAAAGTTAATTTTTATTTAAAAACCTTTTTTTTTGATATGGAGAATCATATTAATTGCATCTTTTATAATTTTGTACCCCTCCTCCTCTTTGTTTCTATTACTGTATTTGCTGGCATATAAGACTCACTTTCCCCCCAAAAAAATACTGTTTGAAAATGTGTCTTGTACACTGGTGTGTCTTATATGTCAGCAAATAGTATTTGCCAGTGTACAAATGGGGTGCATCTTATACACGGGTGCGTCTTATATGCCAGCAAATATGGTAGTCTATTCCACTGCTTTAGCCAATCCCCTCCTTTCAACTGATCCATATACCCATTCTTCTTTCTAATATAAAATCAAACATTATATATTCCAAAATACAATGCTGCCATCTATCCACCTTCCATTTTTGTTCATCTTTCCATCCGAATGCAATAACCACCTGAGCTGCCCTTGACATTTGTTTCAGCAAATACTCCTCATCTCTATCCACTTTGCAGAAAATACGTAAGGCAGATTTCAAAGCTTCACTGGCTTCTTCATCAGGCAAAGATGTTTAAAATCATCACATTCTTGTTGTGTGCCTTCAAGTCGTTTCTGACTTTATGCAACCCTAAGGTGAACCTATCACAGAGTTTTCTTTTTGTTCAGAGGTTGTTTTTCCTTGACTTCCTCTGAGGCTGAGAGAGTGTGACATGCCCAGGATCACCCAGTAGGTTTCCATGGTCAAAGAAGAGATTCAAATTCTGGTCCCCCAGTATTCTACTGCAATACTCAAATTACTACACCATATTGGCTCTCTTGTTTCAAATCATATAGGAGAAGAAAAGTGATGATACTAAAGTCACAGACTTATATTTTGTTTTATATGTTATTTCTGTTATCAGTTAAGATGATCTAAAAGGATATCTTGGCAACAGAAATAACATCTGAGACAAAATGTAGGCCTATGACTCTAATACTGTCATTTTCCTTCTGTATGATTTTTAACATTTTTGCTTGATGAAGAAGCCAGTGAAGATTAAAAGCTTACAGGATGCATTTTCTGAATTTTGGTTGGCTAATAAAGGTATCACTCTTTTGTGGACTTTGTATTTATGTTGTATTTTGCTTATGGCCAACAAGGATACCCCTGAACAACAAGAATACCCCTGAACACTCTTCTTTAGGCTACAATACAAACTTTAACATTTCAGAATAACAAGAAATGAAAACACAGGAAGCCCCCACCTTTTAATACCCTATTATCTGATGACACACTCTTTGATGTTTCAAAATTAAGGAAAAGTTCCATTAATTCAATGGGGGTGCCACTCTTTCATCAGTCCTTCTTGCTTATGAAGGCTTGCTTGGAACCACTTACATGTGCATGTTGCTTGCAAAGTGAGCTGAAAGAGCAAAAAAAGGTGCTAAGCCAACTGAGAGACTCTGCAAGCAGTGCATGCATGGTTCGTCCCAAGTGAGCCTCTGTAAGTCCTTCATGCTCCCTACAATGTAGTACATGGGTTCCACTTTTCAACCAATTCCTTTTTCTGACAGCGCTCCACAGTGGGCCCTAACCTGTCAGATAAGTGAGGGAAGCCTGTAATGAGAAAATCTCAACAGCATTTTTTTTTGTAATACATACCAAAAGAAACAAGTAAGGAACGTACTTACCTTGCAGGACAATCACGGATGTTACAAGGCCGATAACTTAGAATTGGTTTCACACTCTCTTTGCACAATGTCTTGTTCACTTTTTGTTTCTTCTCATTTACACACTGGAGCCTTTGGAACTGAGTCCCAGAATTCCCGCAAGTAGAAGAACAAGGATTCCACTCTCCAAGCTCCCATTTATAGTCTGTAAAAAGGACAGGAACAAAAGAGTAAAGGCTGCAGATAACACCTCATATATTTACAACTTCATGATATAGCAATCTGCTCTATATCAAGGCTATATTGAAGATGTGAGCTGCTTTCTTCATTATGTTCTTGATCTTGTTGCAGGGGTGGTTGCTTACTCTTAATGACACTCCTCTTGGATACTAACCTGGATAAATTGCTATGAAAATACAGCAGAAAAACAACAGATTTTCTCATCTGCTCAAATTAATTCTTATAAACCAGAGTGATAACCTCCAGGAGTAGAAGTCTCTTCCTCCAACTTTGGGTTACAATCTGAATGATCCCACACTAACACCTTACAGACATAGAGTACTATACTGTGTTGACAGATTTTCATGCAATCACAGGTGTCACAAGGTGTGTGTGTGTGTGTATACACCCACACACATATATAAAAAGAGGGACAGGGTAGGTCCTTTATACACATATAAAGAAGTGCAGGATTGGTTCTGTAATATCAAGAATCATTGATAGCTGCCAGCTGTATCTACAATCTCTTTCCTGTAGCACATAATGAATTGCTTAACTTATTGGGTTGTCAGCATTTTCTTATCCCTTCTAGCTTCTTAAAATAATACGAAAGGAGCTCTTTTCAAAGCAAAAATGGTTAAAATTTACTGAGTGTAAGTGAGGCTGAAAGACTGTATTATTTACTTTGTCATAAGACCCAGCACAGTGGTTTCTCTCCAAGCTCCTGCTATGTAAAACCTACCCCATTTAGCAGTATTTTTTTATGCACGCACCCACACATACACATAAACACCACCTAATGCCCCAGGACTGTGAAAGAAATACAGAGAATTAACAGTATTTCTTGATAAAGAAATCAAAGAATAGCTGCTTAATTGCTTCTTGTTTGCTTTATATAGCTTCATTTGCATCTTCCTGCCAAGTGCTTTGAAAAACTGGGGGCATCAAACCGGGCATTCTAGCTGCAGCACCCAAATGTCCTACCCTCTCTTCCACAGGGAAGAGAGTCACTCACTTGGGATACGTCAAGATGAAGATTTTAATGTGGAAGCATCCTGTTTTCTTCACAGAAATTGACAGGGAGTCTAGAGGGCAGAAACATCCATTTGAAAATCCATTTGCTTCTGTTCTTGTCACAGAAAACCCATTAAGAAGGCAAAGACAGAATAGATACACAATGTTCTTTTACTGGGAATGCTAGGAGCCAACCAGCTGAAAACACTTGTTGTTGCTGTTGTTGTTGTATGCCTTCAAGTAATTTCTCACTTATGGCTACCCTAAGGTAAACCGATCAGGGGGTTGTCTTGGCAAGGTTTGTTCAGAGGAGGTTTGCCTTTGCCTTCCTCTGAGACTGAGAGAGTGTAACATGCTCAAAGTCAGACAGTGGGTTTCCATGGCTGAGTAGGGATTGGAAATCTGGTAGCCAGAGTTGTAGTCCAACATTCAAACCACGACGCTATGTTGGTTCTCGGAAGAACACTCTTGCTCTCTTTTGTATTTCAGCACCATCCCTGCA
The DNA here is from genome assembly GCA_948474755.1 of Ctenosaura bakeri. Lineage (NCBI taxonomy): Eukaryota > Metazoa > Chordata > Lepidosauria > Squamata > Iguanidae > Ctenosaura > Ctenosaura bakeri. The sequence continues at coordinate 147,264 of CAOLHI010001724.1, read as the reverse complement.
GATAGCCAAACAGAGGTATTGCAAGCACCAGATAAGCAAGGTCAGAGAACATAAGGGGCCAACAAAGTATCACCTGAGCATATACTGTTGCTGATTCTAGTCGGGCTTCATGGTTTGTGCAACTCATTGAAAACTGATCTGCTTTTCGGCTATACTTATTACTCAGATTCTCATCAAACAATGTCAAGTATTGATCTGTTCTTAATTTCTAAACTGCTACACGCAAAAGTTATAAATATGGAAACACTTCCCAGGATTCTATCTGATCATAATCCAATTCAAATTAAATAAGAAATAAGAAAAAATAATACTTATACCTAGTGGTGAATAAATGATATGGTATTGCGAAAAGATTATTTGAAAAAAGTCAAAGAAGAATTGAGAAATTACTTTAAAATTAACACAACAGAAGGAATGACATTGAAAGTAATTTGGGACGCTGGAAAAGCAGTAATGAGAGGTCTCTTCATTAAATGGAATTCAGAAATAAGAAAACAAAGATTGGAAAAGCTGGAAAAGCTAACATCTGAAATTAAAAATAAAGAGGAGGAGTTAAGAAAAAATCCAGCAAATAAAATAATAAAAAAGGAGATAAAAATATTGCAAGAAGAAATAAAAGCGGAAAATTTACAAGAAATGGAAAAGAAATTAAGAATAATGAGACAGAGACATTTTGAAAATGCGAACAAACCTGGAAGGTGGCTCGCATATAGGCTGAGGAATAAGAGAGAATGAAATTTAATATTGCATGTTAAGAAGGGAAATAAGGAAATCTCAAGTCAAGAGATAATAAGCTCCTTCAGAAAATATTACAAAGATCTATAGAATATAAGAATGAATACAAATCTAAAGATGAAGACAGAAGAATATTTACAAAGACAAGATATCTCTATACTGACAGAAGAACAAAAAAACAGTTTAAATGCAAATATATCTATGATGGAAATAACTGAAGCAATTAAGAAACTTAAGATAGCAAAATCTTCAGGCCCAGATGGATTCTCAGCATTATATTATAAGGAATTACAAGAAGAATTAAGTATGCCAATGCTAAAATGTTTAATGAAATAGCAAATAAGGGAAAACCAGAGTCATGGAGTGAATCGAATATTACATTGATCTTAAAAGAGGGAAAAGATCCAGGAGAATCAAGCAATTATAGACCAATTGCATTATTAAACATTGACTGTAAAATATTTACCCACATAATTGCAGAAAGGATGAAGAAAATACTGCAGAAAATAATTCATGAGGACCAAAATGGATTTTTGCCAAGAAGATACATCAGAGATAACATAAGAACAGTAATAAATATGACTGAGTATTATGAGGAACACAAAGAGAGAAAATGTGGTATGATATTTGTGGATGCTGAGAAAGATTTCGATAATTTAGATCAGGAGTTATGATAACATTAATGGAGAACATGAATTGTGGAAACAAATTTATTAATTGGATAAGACAAATATACCAAAACTGTAAAGCACAAATTATAATAAATGGGGAGAAGACATTACCTATAGAAATAAAAAAGGGCATTCGGCAGGGTTGTCCGCTGTCACCCTTGCTTTTTATAATGACTCTAGAAATTTTGTTAAGAGCAATAAGATCAGAAAGGGAAATCAAGGGAGTGAATATAAGAGGACAAGAATACAAACTAAAAGCTTATGTAGATGATCTAGTGATATTTTTGGAAGATCCAAATCAAAGTATGAAGAAACTGATGGAAATTTGTAGTGAATTTGGTGAATTGGCTGGTTTTAAAATTGATAAAGAGAAAACAAAGATTCTAACAAAGAATATGAAGAAGGAAGAAACTGAAGAATTAACTCAGATGACAGGCTTTAAAGAAGAGAAAAAAATTAAATATTTGGGGATAATATTGACTAAAAAGATCAATGAACTATTTGAAAATAACTACGGATCAAAATGGAAGGAAATCAGACAAGATTTACAGAAATGGTCAAAACTGAATCTGTCTTTATTAGGCAGAATGTCTGCAATAAAAATGGTGGTCCTACCGAAGATGATATATTTAATGCAGAACATACCAATAATAATTAATGAAAGATGTCTTAAAGAATGGAAGAAAGATCTTTCAAAATATATTTGGGATAGAAAAAAACCAAGAATTAAATGGAAATTCTTAATAGAAAAAAAGAAAGAGGAAGCTGCCTTACTTAAAATTATACTACCATGCAAGCGGAATGACTTGGTTAAGAGATTGGATAACATTAGAAAATGAAAGAATATTAAATATAGAAGGAGCAGATCTCAGGTTTGGTTGGCATGGGTACCTTTGGTATAATAAAGCAAATATTGACAGAAATTTCTCCAACCATTACATCAGGAGATCATTGTTGGAAATCTGAAAGAAATGGGAAAAAAAATATTCCAGAATTCCATTATGGGTTTCTCCGCAGGAAGCATTATTTAGGAAATGGAAAGATACAAGAGAAAATTGGATTACATATAAAGATATAATAATAAGGGATGAAAAGGAAGACCTAAGAATAAAAACAAGAGAAGAATTAGCAAATAATGGTTGGAATTGCCAGTGGTTCTTATATACACAAATGAAAATAAGATTCAAAATGGATTTAAAAATAGAAGGTTTTAAGAAAAACACTCAATTAAACAAATTTGAAAAAATAATATTTGAGAAAAAAGAACATCATACATCTCATTTTTATAAATACATGCTAGATAGAGAATTAGAAACTGAACTAGTAAAAGATACAATGGTTGTGTGGGCACGTGACATAAGCCATGGGATAATGCTGGAAAACTGGGAAAAAAGTTGGAGAGATACTCAAAAATTTACTTTGGTGCAGAGTCTAAAGGAAAACTACTTAAAAATTTTCTACAGATGGTATTTAGACCCAAATAAACTAAGTAAAATGTATAAAACAAAATCAAAACATTGTTGGAAGTGTAAAAAAGAAACTGGAACATTTTATCACATGTGGTAGATGTGTCCAGAAACAAAGAAATATTGGAATAATATTCATAAAAAAATGCTGGAGATCTTACAAATACACATTCCATTCTCACCAGAGATATTCCTATTAAACATGAATCATCAAATAGATAAAGATTACAACAAATACAAAGATACAATACTATATATGGTGACAGCAGCAAGAATTATATTTGCTGAACATTGGAAGAGAGATAAAATACCTGACTTGGAAGAATGGTTAAATAAAATTAGAGAACTGATAAATTGTGACATTTTAACTAGATTAATGAGAAGAGAAAAGAATAAAAAGAAAAATAGAGAAATGGAAACAGTGAAAAAAATTTATAAATAATAATTGGTCAAACCTATGTAAAGGAGAGGAATAAGGCTGTAAAGATAAGTAAAGATGGAAGTTTAACAATATAATAAGATAAGAATTAGAATACTGAAATATTAATAAATATGTGACAATAATAATATGAGAAATAAATGTGGAAAAGGAAAGTAAGAAATTAGGAATGTATAGATTTAATGATTTATATAAAGCTATGTTAATTTAATTTACATCATACAAAAAAGTATATTATATGTTTTATTATTATATATTATATATTATTATATTATATTAGAATCATAGAATCATAGAAATTCAGAGTTGGAAGAGACCACACAGGCCATCCAGTCCAACCCCCTGCCATGCAGGAACACCCTCAAATCAATCCCGACAGATGGCCATCAAGCCTCTGCTTAAAAACCTCCAAGGAAGGAGACTCCACTACACTCCGAGGCAGCAGATTCCACTGCCGGACAGCCCTGACTGTCAGGAAGTTCTTCCTGAGGTTCAGGTGGAATCTCCTTTCCTGCAGCTTGAATCCATTGCTCCTTGTCCTGGTCTCTTGAGCAGCAGAAAACAAGTCCCCTCCTTCCTCTACGTGGCTTCCCTTCAAATATTTAAACATGGCTATCATGTCCCCTCTTAACCTTCTCTTCTGCAGACTAAACATACCCAGCTCTCTAAGTCTATCCTCATAGGGCATGGCTTCCAGGCCTCTCACCATTTTGGTCGCCCTCCTCTGGACTTGCTCCAGCTTGTCAATATCCTTCTTGAATTGGGGTGCCCAGAACTGGACACAGTATTCAAGATGGGGTCTAACCAAAGCAGAGTAGAGTGGTACCAGTACCTCCCTCGATCTAGACACCATACTCCTATTGATGCAGCCGAGAATTGCATTGGCTTTCTTGGCTGCCGCATCACACTGCTGACTCATGTTCAGCTTGTGGTCTATGAAGACTCCTAGATCCCTTTCACACGTACTGCTATCCAGCCACGTGTCCCCCATCCTATATTTGTGGATTCCATTATTTCTGCCTAAGTGTAGGACCTTACATTTCTCTCTGTTGAATTTCATTTTGTTCGTCCTGGCCCAGCTCTCCAATCTATCCAGGTCATTTTGAATTTTGATCCTGTCCTCAGGCGTATTAGCAACCCCTCCCAATTTGGTGTCATCTGCAAATTTGATGAGCATGCCCTCTATTCCTTCATCCAAGTCATTGATAAAAATATTGAACAGCACTGGGCCTAGGACAGAACCCTGTGGCACCCCGCTAGTCACTTCTCTCCAGGATGAAAAGCAGCCATTCGTGATCACCCTTTGGGTTCGGTCGGTCAACCAATTACAAATCCAACTAACAGTAGCCCTGTCCAGCCCACATTTTACTAGCTTCGTTGCAAGAATGTCATGGGGAACTTTGTCAAAGGCCTTACTGAAATCGAGATATGCTACATCCACAGCACTCCCTTCATCTATCAAGCTAGTAACTCTATCATAAAAAGAGATAAGATTAGTCTGGCATGACTTATTTTTGAGAAATCCATGTTGACTATATTATTATATTATTAATTGGTATTAATTATTATATTCTATTATTATATTACATGTTGTATATTGTAGTATGTTATAGTATATTTTATATTGTAAGCATTAACAAGTCTTATGAACTTATGCTTGTAAGAATGAAAATCTTTAATAAAAATAAATTTAAAAAGAAAAAGAAAACTGAACTGCTTTTGAGTAGCCTGTTCTTACCTGTACACCACTTCCAGCTTGCTTTCAAATACTAGAAGTACATAGAAACAACACTGCACAACCTCTCTCTCTCTCTCCCCCCAACACACACACACACACACTCTTTCTCTCTCTCATAAGCACAAAAAGACAGACATGGCTGCCGTGGTGATGTCCCACTTAGCACTGTGCTAAGGAGGCTGAATGCAAAGATCTCCATTTCCTCCACCAGGCTTGGAAATGCAGGATTTAAGTCATGGACTATTGGTCCATCTAGCTCATAACTGTCTACTCCAAGCTGGTATCGAACTGCAGTAACCTTAGTCCCCCAGACAATTATGGGAGTTGTAGTCCAGTATATCTGGTGAGTGAAAAGTTCAGAAAAGCTTCTTTCTGGCTCATACCAGTTTGCTTTCCTGTCCCAGTCAAAGGACCTTCCTCATAACCTGCTACTTTTTCCTTGGACATGTTAGAGCAGGCCTCCCCCACTGTGCCATCAGTTGTTGGAACTTCAACTCTCATCATCCCCAGCCAGCATGGTCAATGGTCAAGAATGCTGGAGGTTGTAGCCTACACCATCTGGTGGTGTGGGCTGCATATCTCCAGATGGTGTGGGCTACTCAGGATGGGAAAGGCTAGGTTATTCTCTAGAACTGGGATCTCTGGCATGCAAAACATCTGCTCTACTGCTACCATTTAGCAATGGTCCTTTCTTCTCTTACAAAGCAAGATCCTTGTGCACCACACAGCCACACACCATGTACCACACAGCTTATTGTTCTGTGTCAATCATTGTCCCCATCCCAAAACCTAACAAGAACAGGAATAGTCCCTTTTGCATCAAACTAAAGGCTTATCTAGTCCAGTAGCCTGTTTCCCAAACAGAAGGTCTCATAGAATCACAGAGTTGGAAAAGACCACAAGGGCCATCCAGTCCAACCCCCTGCTGTGCAGGAACACACATCAAAGCATTCCCAACAGAAGGCCATCCAGCCTCGGCTTAAAAACCTCCAAAGAAAGAGGCTCTATCACACTTCAAGGCAGCATATTCCACTGCCAGACAGCTCTGTCAGGACGTTCTTTCTGAGGTTCAGGTGGGTCTCTATCAGGTAGTCAACCTTTGTCAGGGCCCTTTTGGTTGTAGCTGTGGCAGTGCCAGAATCTGGAATAGCTTCTGCACTGCTGCTCACTTTTTGGCAAATAGTCAATTTCAGTAAACTGATTTCAGCAAGTTGTTTTTTTTTCTGAATCATACATCTGTAAAAAACATACCCGGTGAGCCCATGTTCTGCCATTGTTCTATTTCCTTTTTTAAACTTCTTGTACTTAGATTACTTCAATTATATTTTTCATTGTTACTCTACTGAGACACACACACACACACACACACTAATCCAGTTTTTTTAGCCACTTTATACAGAAAAGTGTATTATAAATATGGGAAGTAAATAAAACAGACAATACTGGATTTGCTGGACCTGTAGTGACATCAATTGCCTTCTGTTCCTATCTTGGAATTTCCACACCTGTATTGCTATTTCTAGCTGATGATGCCAAAAAAAGATGAGGATGCTTGGAGATGGATAATGTCACATCATATAGCAACAGTTTGTGGGCATGGAGAGAAAAAGGGTCAAAGGAACCCATTCTTAATGGCAGTCATATGTCATATGTTTCCCCTAAAGCATAAAATGGATAAAGTCTCAAAATATTTAAAGAAAAAATAAAATTAAACATGCACAGCATTGCATCATGGAATTGTCAACTAACCTTCCTTTTTGACATTCACCCAGACAGACAGTGGCTTCGCACTTGATGAAGTCCAGCATCTGTACTGCCCAGCAAAATGGTCAGACATAGCATTCACTTGTAGGATGCGCCCCTGTACCAGGATTTTGTGAGTGAAGCCTTGAATTTCTTCAACTGGTTGATTTTTGAAAAACCAGTGAATTGTATTCTTTTCAGAAGGATGTACTGGACAACCTAAAAAAGAAAGATAAGTTTGGCCTCTTTCCTATAAGACCAGATGGCAGGATAGCACATTACACCTTTCATTTCTTCTTATGTCAATTATTTAGAAACAGAAGGGGCAAAGAATCCTTCCTCTGACAAGGGATCCATTCCCTTGGGGGCAATCTGTAAAGAGCCACATGGCAGCACTGGGTGTGTTAGGAGCAGTAGTGGGAATTCAGCCAGCAGTGAGCATGATACTTATTTTTTCTTTCTTGTATTCTCTTCCTCCCTGCCAGCTACAAAGCAGACTTGATCTGATGCTACTGCTTGCCCACCCTTGGGGCCCATTCACACTACAAAATTACAATGCTACCATTTTACTTTAAATGCCATGATTCCAGCCTATGAAATCCTGACATCTGTAGTTTTGTAAGAATGCTCTGGCTGGAAATTCTAAAACACCCTTCCCTAAACTCCCAGTCCCAGAATTTCACAGAATGGAACCACAGCAGTTAAAGTGGAATCACAGTGCTATAATGTGAATGGGAACTTGGTTGAAAAGCTTTTTCTTGGAAATACTCCATATTATTTTGCAGTGACATAGTGCCTTTTAAGAACACTTGTTATGATTTTTTAATAATAATTTTTTAATAACCAAATGTCAAAGAATTTCAGAGAAATAATACATGTAGTTCAGAATATGAATAGAAGGGCAACATGCTTAGAAGACTGCTCCTGTTCCAACATTCACAAGTATTTCTAAGTCATACCTATCCGTAATAGAGCTCCAGGCACAACAGAAATGTTGGTACCAATCCCAGATGCCATAAGGACACGCTTCCTCTTATGATTGGTGGATGTTCCATTGTTAGGCTTCTGATATCTCTGATCTGCGTAGCAGAGGGAGAGATATTAAGTAAAAGAAATAAAACCAATGCAACATTTTAATCACCAGGAGCCCTGGTGGCGCAGTGGTTAAATGCTAGTACTGCAACCACAAGGTTGTGAGTTCAATCCTGCCCAGCTCTAAGGTTGACTCAGCCTTCCATCCTTCTGCAGGTCGGTAAAATGAGTACCCAGATTGTTGGGGGCAATTAGCTAAAACACATTGTAAACCGCTTAGATAACACTCAGTTGATAAGCGGTATAGAAATAAATGCTATTGCTATTAATCAAGCAGGCTGATGCTGTGTTAGAAACAAACATTCTAAATACAGCTAAAGTAGAAGTGTGAAAAGGGAAAGTGAAGATGTGTATATTAGCTTTAACACACACACCAACCAGTGTTTTCATTGACCTTCTTCTACTGAAGGCACTTTTCTGAAAGGAAGAGCTTCTCATACCTGTGAAGGTTTTTCCTGTGGGAATATTTAGTATATATATCAAGCAGCAAATCTAGTACAATATGAGTACATGGTAGAAACAGGAGAAAGTACAGAAGTACTCAGGATACTCTTGCAAGGTAAAACAAAAAAAAACACAACCCCTACATTTATTGTTTCAGGAAATCCATCTTAGGATAGGAAAGGAGACAGGCAAAAGAAGTTGACCTACACTTGGATACAAGAGCCCCTAAAGGCTGGCTCTCATGTGTGGGTGTTAGCTAATATTTATGATGAGGCTGGAGTCCCATAGACACTCATGGATACAGCTTCCCAGACAAAAGACTAACTCACTCCTTGGGAGAAGGGGGAACCTCTGACCTCTGCAGGCAGGAGGGAAGCAAAAAAGACTTGAGTACATAGACTTTAGAAAGAAGCAGAGAAGTGAAACAAAAGGGCAGGCGTGCTCTGTAGCATCCTCTCTCACACTAATCAATTCACAAGTATTGATGTCACTTTGTTTCCCACAATCCCATTGATTTAGAAAGCAGGACTCCAGATCATGAGACAGAAGAGACTGCCTGCTTCAGAAAGTTGCTGTCCATGAATGATGGAAATGTATGGCAAGAGTGAAGGTTTGTTGCATCCGCCTTTTCATGAGTTTACCTATATTTAGAATGCTTTCATAAAGAAGAGAAGGGACCACAACAACTGCCCAAGAGTGTAGCAGGTACTGCTACATCTGAATTTCTCCTTACCAGCCAGCTGAATAATAGTTGTGGCTAGAACTTGTCCAAGCGCATTGGTAGCTGTGCAAGTGTAGGCTCCTGCATCTTCATGGGAAACATTGTTCAGGAGCAAGGAACCATTTCTAACTGTAAAAACATGGTCTCTTGGGGAACCTTTTTTCTTCAACCACATTATCTCAGGCTGGGGAAGTCCTGGTAGTGAAATGTAAGATACATGCATTAAGTACACAACATTCATTTTGGAGATCTTTAACATGCTAGACTAATTCTTTCTAATGGAGAAAATATAGTGGGTTTATTGCACAGGAACCAGCAATTCTCATGAAAGCAATTGCTGGTTAAACCAACAGTGTCTCTTAAAGAACCATATATTTATTAACTATTAGTTGAAGAAAATCCTAGCTCTCTCTTTACAACAGGACTTAGTTTCCAATGCCTTGCACATCAGCTATCCATTAAGTAGGATGCAAGATGTCACAGAGAGAGCTGTATCTGATAAAACGGTCTACAGTCCATAAAAGCTTTTTCTATAACAGATTTGTCAGTCTTTACGGTATCATCTTTTTGTTGTTGTTGCAACAGACTGAACCTATTGGAAACAGATGCAATAATGAGGACTTACTTGGTATCCACCCTTCATGTATGATGAGGGAGCAAATAATGGATGGTGATTACATAAAGACTTTCTTCCCTATGAACAGTGGAAAGTGAATGCAATGGACTTATACCAGAGACTATGATCGAGGCATGAAGGTAGCAACTTAAGGAACGGAAACAAAAATAAAAAAATCACTAATAGAAAAAGACAGACACAGAAGACAGAAGATAGCTATTCTAAAGATAATCTGAAAATGGAAAAGTTATTTAGGGTGTTAAATTAATCTGGCTGAATTCCAGGGGATTGCTGAGTGATAACTGGTGGCAAAATTGGAAAAAAAGAAAAAAAATACCCTAAGGGAGTGGTGAGTGGGACTTCCAGCACTGGGTCTTTGCTGTTGTTATTGTGCGCCTTTAAGTCATTTCTGAGTTATGGCACCCTAAGGTGAACTTATTACAGGGTTTCATTGGCAGAATTTGTTCAAAGGGGATTTGCCCCTGAATTCCTCTGAGGCTGAGAGAGTATGACTTGTCCAAGGTCATCCAGGGGGTTTCCATGGCCAAGCAGGGATTTGAATCCTGATCTCCTAGTGTCCTAGCCCAACACTCAAACCACTACATTACTCTGGCTCTCTGTTTTGTTACAACTTCAAGTTGTTTCTGACTTATGGCAACCCTAAGGCAAATCTATCAGAGGGAGGTGTTTTTTTTTGGCTAGATTTCTTCAGAAGAGGTTTGCCTTTGCCTTCCTGTGAGACTTTGAGAGTGTGACTCTCAGTGACACTCAGTGGGGTTTCATATATGCTGAGCAAGGATTTGAACCATGCTCTCTGGAGTCCTATTCCAACACTCAAACCACTATGCCACACTGGCTCTCAACACTGGATCTTCAGGGAATATAACCAGAGTAAGTGCCAGTGAACATGCTTCAGGTTCAAGCATGCAACTGTATCTACTCCTGTGGCTCCTGGACTTCCATTCCCTGCAACAAGGATGGTCAACAGATATTTCAGAACAATTGACCCCCTCCGGAAAAAAGAATGGAGCACCCTCCCTGCCTCTAGTTCAACTTCTCTGTAATACAAGGGATGAAGGACAGAGCTGCACATGACTTTTGATTAGCCACAAAATAGATGATTCATCTCTAAACACATGTGCTTGCCTCTGGAATGATTTGTTGGTATGAATGATCTCTGCTTTCTCTTTCTCTTCTCTCTCTTCTCTTACAAATATGCTCATTAATATCTTTCCTGTAATTTCTGGGTTCCATTAACCCAATGACATTTTGACACTTTTATTCTAGTAGTAGTTTTCTGTTTACACTTTCCCCATTGCTAAAATTCTTTTAAAATATTAATAAAAATGTTTTTCATATTTTTGTGCACAAATTAAGAGACTCATGGGCACATGACAAAAATGAGTGTCCCACAACTTAGCCAGTTTATTTGGGGATCCAGAGGGATTCTGTCAACTGCACATTCCAACTTTTATTGGAACAGGTTCTTCAGTGTAGGAACTGCACTTTAAAAGAGCTGTAATCCCCCTTTGGTCATCTTAATTTTGTAAACAGCAGAGTTTCACTTAGCAGAGCTTTCTGTGCTCATCTTGCCAGAGCTGATGCTAAGGCTTTCTCCCTCACAACCATGGTAGAATAAATCAGAGTTTCAAAGATGACGCATGTATCTGGCTAGCTTTCTTGTTTGATCTTAATAGCACACTGTTTCAGCAAGAGGTCTTAGATGATTTCCAGGTGCAATCCAATGGTTTAGGTAGCCTTGGGTTTGGGGTTTATTTCAAGGGACATGGGTGGGGTGAAAGTGGTGTTTGCCCACACAACAGATTGGCTTCACCATTTCAAGGGACTTAACCTTTCTAGAATTTTGGCACCCTTTACCATCTTGAAGGATGAATTCAGGAACGTGAGGGAAAGATTCTCATGTAGCAATAAAGTTGTAGTTAGGGTTGTAAGCCAAGAGTCTTCACACTTAGGGAGGTTTAGGGGATTGGCATAGAAATTGGTTTTGGTTTGTGTATCCACCCACATTATCTTTCTCAACCTGTTAATGTCCCAGGGATCAAGACAATTTTGCAGATGCTCTCACATGCTTTCAATAAGAAGATTTGCTTTTTGGAACCTAGAGCAAATTTCCACCCAAGCTTCTTCACAGAGAAGAGTTTTGGGGACTTGGGAACACTCCACAATGCACAGAGTATTCAGCTCCATTTTATAATCGCTCTCCACTCCACATTGCAGCATATTACTGCTGCTCCAGAGGTTGTCTGGTAAGTTGGTGGCTACTATATGAAACTTTTTTTTTTTTTTGGTAGCAGCTTTCACATTGGCATTTGTTGTGACCTTCAGGAATGTAGAGCTTATTCTCTGCCTCATTTTGCCAAAACTGTTCAGAACAGGCTTTTAATGACGTCATGCTACTCCTCAACAAAGTTCATGTCATTAACAGGCAATCTAAAATGACTAGAAAGGTGGTCAAGTACTAGAGCGCTTCATGATCTCTGCTAGCAGTCACTTTGTACAGCATCTGCTCACTTGTTTTCAGCAGGTAGTGCCTTTTTAGATCATCCAGCATTTGTCTCATGGTCTAGGGGAAGACTTGTGGCTGTACAACTTATGTAATGGCCTGGACTGGTTGAAGTAGCAGCAGTTTTGGTGGGAGACAGGTAACTGTTGCAGCACATTTCTTCTGACACTTAAAAGGTTGGACTAGATCCATTCCGGGGATAAAAAGGAACATGCATCCACTCCCCAATTTAAGAGAGTACCAATAAGAAATCACAGAAGGGTGTGGAGACTTCTAGGCAGATACCCAACTCAGAGGTTGTTATGCATGCCTTCCTTGTCCACAAAGGAAGAAGGGATTCACATAGAAGATGATACACCTAGGGATTCCTACTTCTTGTCATGCACTTGACTTCCAGCATGTGGGAGGAGGGTACAGGCAGGTCAGATGACATTCCCTTATGCTGCACAAAAACCTACAGCTGTAATTTACGTATTGTAATTGTGGCTGTAATTTTTACAAGAAAAGTTGCTTTGCATCTGTTGTATCTTCCGCCCCTCTTTACCTCTTCCATTCCCTTTAACCACTTGGGGCGGAAGCAGCAGCTTTCCAGAGTCTTATCCTGAGGTCTTGTCCATCACCTGCTACCTGATCCTTTTAACTAAAGATGCCAGGGATGTAATCTGGGGCCTTCTGGCTACAAAACTACAGTTCCTCCCTACAACGCCTAATTATTAAGCCAGGCTGAATACTCTTATTTTCACAGGTCATTTTTCAAATTTTCTTTACAGGAGATTTCTCCATAATGTGGAATGATCCTTGAGAGAGGAAGTTTAACATCTCAGTCAGAAGCTTAGCACTTTTCTGTCCACACCTCCAGTTTTCTTCCCAGTCTAATGTAAACCAGACTTGAAGCTAGCAATTTTTATGGAAAATAAAAGTGTATCAAAAAGCCATCAGAAAGAAAACCAATCAAGCAGAGTTGCCACAGATCTTAGATAGCTGCTGTCTTCTTCTCGGCCTATTTTCTATCATTTTTTTAAAAATTAAAGTCAACAAGTTATTTAAATGGCAGATACTAGAAACATTGCAGAGAAACAGCTTAACCTGTCCTTGGAGAAGAGCTTCTGTTCATAGGAAGAGGTTTTGTTTCAAGTCAGATCTCCTTTTGTGGTTGTAGCCCAAGTACTTTCAGCCAGAATTTTTGGCACTCTCTCATAACACTTTTTTAGAGTTCAGAGTCTTTATATATGCTATATTTTCCAAAAGCTTCTCAGGAAGACCTACTCACACTGCTTATAGGTTAAGGAAACAATGCAAGAACAGCTTGAGCTAGTTAAAATTATTGTGAAAGAATAAAATGCAGCAGGAAAGTTATAAAGGTTGCAATTCTGCTGATTTCATGCATTTAAGCTCAATGACTTTACCATGCCTGACTACAAACCACCATTCCTGAACATGTTTACTGAAACATTTAGCAAACATCTGTACTGGCTTCTAGCCTGTTGCTGGGTTTAATTTAAAGAATTGGCATTGACCTTTAAAGCTCTTTATAATGTGGGACCAAGATACAGGTTAGATTTCCCCATTTGAGCTCTGCTTCAAGGTAGCGATGGAGAATGTGTAGCACTCTAAATATAATTGAATTGCAACTCACCCATCCCTCACCATAGCTATGCTGGTAGTTGCAATGAAAAAAAATCTGGAGGCCCACAAATTCCCTATTCTATTCTTAAGGTCATCTTCAATGGCCAACACAGCCACTACAGATGATGGTGATGATGATGATGATGATGATGATGATGATGATGATGATGGGTGGTGGTGGAAGTGGTGGGATCTTTAGGTAAGAGTGACCATGTTCTCTTGAAGTTTGTTAAACAGTGCAAAGGGGAAGCCAACATAGTCAATCTCATATTCTAGACTTTAAGAATCATAGAAATGTAGAGTTGGAAGAGACCACACAGGCCATCCAGTCCAACCCCCTGCCATGCAGGAACACCCTCAAAGCACTCCCGACAGATGGCCATCCAGCCTCTGCTTAAAAACCTCCAAAGAAGGAGACTTCACTACACTCTGAGGCAGCAGATTCCACTGCCGGACAGCCCTGACTGTCAGGAAGTTCTTCCCGAGGTTCAGGTGGAATCTCCCTTCCTGCAGCTTGAATCCATTGCTCCTTGTCCTGGTCTCTGGAGCAGCAGAAAACAAGCCCTCTCCCTCCTCTACATGGCATCCCTTCAGAAATTTAAAATGGCTATCATGTCCCCTCTTAACCTTCTCTTCTGCAGACTAAACATACCCAGCTCTCTAAGTCTATCCTCATAGGACATGGTTTCCAGGCCTCTCACCATTTTGGTCGCCCTCCTCTGGACTTGCTCCAGCTTCACCATGTCCTTCTTGAATTGGGGTGCCCAGAACTGGACACACTCTTCAAGATGAGGTCTAACCAAAGCAGAGTAGAGTGGTACCAGTACCTCCCTCGATCTAGACACCATACGTCCATTGATGCAGCTGAGAATTGCATTGGCTTTCTTGGCTGCCGCATCACACTGCTGACTCATGTTCAGCTTGTGATCTATTAAGACTCCTAGATCCCTTTCACACGTACTGCTATCCAGCCATGTGTCCCCCATCCTATATTTCTGTATTCCATTTTTTCTACCTAAGTGTAGGACCTTACACTTCTCTCTGTTGAATTTCATTTTGTTAGTCTTGGCCCAGCTCTCCAATCTATCCAGGTCATTTTGAATTTTGATCCTGTCCTCTGGCGTATTAGCAACCCCTCCCAATTTGGTGTCATCTGCAAATTTGATGAGCATGCCCTCTATTCCTTCATCCAAATCATTGATAAAGATATTGAACAGCACTGGGCCCAGGACAGAACCCTGTGGCACCCCTCTAGTCACTTCTCTCCAGGATGAAAAGCAGCCGTTCGTGATCACCCTTTGAGTTTGGTCGGTCAACCAATTACAAATCTAACTAACAGTAGCCCTGTCCAGCCCGCATTTTACTAGCTTCTTTGCAAGAATGTCATGGGGAACTTTGTCAAAGGCCTTACTAAAATTGAGATATGCTACATCCACAGCATTCCAAGCTAGTAACTCTGTCATAAAAAGAGATAAAATTAGTCTGGCATGACTTATTTTTGAGAAATCCATGTTGACTTCTCGTGATTACCGCATTGCTTTCTAAGTGATTAGAAACTGACTGCTTAATGATCTGCTCCAGGATCTTTCCAGGTACTGATGTCAGGTTGACTGAGCGATAATTATTTGGGTCCTCTTTTTTTCCCTTCTTGAAGATGGGGACAACATTTGCCTTCTTCCAGTCTGCTTGGAACTTCTCCTATCCTCCAAGATTTCTCAAAGATTATAGCAAGCGGTTCTGAAATGACCTCTGCCAGCTCTTTTAATATCCTAGGATGCAATTCATCTGGCCCTGGAGACTTGAATTCATCCGGTGTGGCCAGGTATTCCTGTACCACCTCTCTACCTATTATGTGCCTCATTTCCTCTGCTTCCTCACCTGCTCTCCAACCGCCAGGTTGAGTGCTTGAAATCCTTCTGAAAAAAACTGAGGCAAGGAAGGTGTTAAGTAGTTCTGCCTTTTCTCTTCCCCCTGTGAGTAATTCGCCATCTTCTCTGTGCAACGACCCTATCGTCTCCTTCTTTTTCCTTTTACTTAGGACATATTTAAAAAAGTCCTTTTTATTGTTTTTAATGTCTCTGGCCAGCCTAAGTTCGTTCTGTGCTTTAGCCTTTCGACTTCCTCCCTACATCTCCTGGCTACTTGCTTAAATTCTTCTTTGGTGGTTTCCCCTTCTTCCATTTCCTGTACATGTTTCTCTTAACACTTAGCTCAGCTGAGAGTTCTTTAGTCAGCCATTCTGGTTTCTTCAGATGCCTTCCATTTTTCCTCCTTATTGGCACAGTTTTAGACTGTGCCTTCAGTATCTCCTTTTTAAGGAACTCCCATGCCTCCTGAACTCCTTTCCCTTTCACTATTCTTGACCATGGAATTCCAGCCAGCAGCTCCTTAAGTTTACAGAAGTCCACTTTTTTAAAATCTAAGATGAGTGTCTGGCTACACTTATCTTCTCCTTCCCACTGAATTCCAAATTCCAAAAGGGCATGGTCACTCCCCCCTAAAGATCCAACCACTTTTGCCTCACTAACAAGGTAATCCCTGTTGGTCAGGATCAGATCTAGAATATTTGATCCCCTTGTAGCCTCTTCCACCTTCTGGACCACTAAATTGTCTGCAAGAGAAGCAAAAATCTTGCTGGACCTTGCTGTCTTGGCAGAGTTTGACTGTCAACATATATCCAGGTAATTGAAATCTCCTATTATTACTGTATCTCTCCTTTTTGAATGTGCAGTCATTTGGTTGAGGAAGGCGTCATTAAAGTCCTCAGTCTGGGTTGGAGGTCTGAGGTCTGTAGTAAACCCCCACCAGAATATCCCTATTGTTTCTCGCTCTCTTAATTCTTACCCAGATGCTCTTGACCTGGCTTTCTGGGTTTAAGTCCTGGATCTCTTCACAGGTGAACACATCCTTGACATACAAAGCTATTCCTCCTCCTTTCTTGCTTGGTCTATTTTTATAAAATAGGCTATACCCCTCTATTCCTATGTTCCAATCATGAGACTCACCCCACCAGATCTCAGTGATGCCTATCAAATCATATTTATTTTGTTGTACTAGGAGTTCAAGTTCATCTTGCTTGTTTCCCACACTCCGTGCACTAGTGTAGAGACACTTAAATTCCCAGGCCCTTCCTGCAAGTCCTGTACTATAATTTGTACTCCTCCTGCCATTGGCCGCTTGTACTACTTGTCCTATATCATTTGGGCCTTTCCCCCCTGCTCTCGCCGAGTCCTTGCCCTGAATAATATTGTCTCCCTCCCCAGTGGAACTTAGTTTAAAGACCTCTTAATCCTCCTTGCAAGACTGTTTGCAAAAACATTCTTGCCAAGTTTCGTGAGGTGCAGCCCATCCCTCGCCAGAAGCCCATGTTCATGGAAATTCAGGCTGTGTTCCAAAAACCCAAACCGTTGTCAGTGGCACCATGTGTGAAGCCAGTTGTTGACCTCTACTATTGCCCTTTCCCTACGTGCGTCATATCCTTGAACAGGGAGGAGAGATGAAATGACCACCTGTGCACCAAGTTCCTTAAGCTTTGTTCCCATAAGCTCGTAGTCCTTTGCGATGTGGTGAAAGCTGCGCCTCGCAGTGTCATTGGTTCCAACATGAACCAAAATGATGGGCTTATGGTCAGTGGGCTTGACCAGCCTGGTTAGTCTCTCCGTTATGTGGTCGATCTTGGCCCCAGGAAGACAGTAGACCTCTCGATTGAGCTTGTCCGGTTTGCAAATTCCCAGTTTGGTTCCTCTGAGCAAGGAGTCCCCAACAACCAGAACTCGCCTACTCTAAGGCTTGTCCTGGGCTCCTCAACAAGCATGGTCTTCTAGGAATGCCTGGGCATTCTGTTTAGGCTGGGAGTGTTGATCTAGTTCCTGTTGCCGAAGTTGGATTCCTTCTTGTTGATCTTCTGTTCCCTCCTCCCGTTGCTCCTCATCGTTTGTAAGTCCAAGAACTTTGAAGTGATTGTGCAGGTTGAGAGTCTCTGTTTCCTTCTTGGTCCTTCTACTCCTCCGTGTGACATTCATCCAAGAAAGCTGATTTCAGTAAACTTAGGTGTCATCCCATGGTCAGGTATGCTAAAAGAGAAAGGAGTTTATGGTGGATTGGAGTTTCTTAAACGTGAGATACTGAAGGAAGAGTTTCAAACAATTCTATTGAGGAGGAAAAATGGGGGGTGTCTTAAGAAACCAGGATGGATGTCTAAAGAACTTTCAAATGAACTAAGATTTAAAAGAGTAATATACAAGAAATGGAAAAAGGGGGAAATCACCAAATGGAAAAAGGGGGAAATCACCAAATAGGAATTCAAACAAATAGCCAGCACATGTAAGGAAAAGGTCAGAAAAAGCTAAAGCACAAAATGAGTTCAGGCTTGCTAGGGAGGTTAAAAATAATAAAAAGATTTTTTTGGCTAGGTCAGTAGCAAAAGGAAAAACAAGGAGATAGTAGGGCTGCTGCGAGGAGAAGATGGAGAAGTCAGTTGTGTAGGGATGTGGGAGCAGGGGGGAGATTCACCCCTAGCGGTAAAGTTTTTGGGGCCTCCTGGTCCATAGCCTCACCCTCGTGTGCCCACACCCCTTGCACTGTAGCCCCAGCCCTCTCCCCTCCTCCACACACTCCACGCTCCACCACTGGAAGAAGTGGTAATAGAGGACTGAGAAAGGGCAGAACTACTCAATGCCTTCTTTACCTCAGTCTTCTCCCAAAATAAAAACAGTATTCAACCCAGAGAAAATGAAATAGATGATGTAATAGGGGAAAGGCAGCACTTAGTACAGGAATAGCTGACTACTCTAAATGAATTCAAGTCAACAGGGCCAGATAAACTACATGAACTACTACTGGCAGAAGTAATTTCTGAACCACTGGCAATAATCCTTGAAAGTTGCTGGAAATCATGAGAAGTCCCAGTAGACTGAAAGAGGACTAATGTTGTCCCCATCTTCAAAAAGGGAAACAAAGAGGACCCAAACAATTGCCGCCCAGTCATCTGACATCAATACCAGGAAATATGTTAGAGCAGATAATTAAACAGACAGCCTGTAAGCAGAAAGGAATGCCAGGACCACTAAAAGTCAACATGGGCTTCTCAAAAACAGATCATGCCAGACTAATCTGACCTCGTTTTTTTGGACAGTTACAAGCTTGCTGGATGAAGGGTATGCTATGGATGAAATGTATCTTAATTTCAGAAAGGCCTTTCACAATCTTTATTCAAGAAGTGACTAGTGGGGTGCCATAGTGTTCTGCCGTGCCCTCAGTGCTATTCAACAATTTTTATCCATGACTTGGATGATGGAATAGAGGGCATGCTCATCAAATTTGCAGATGACACCAAATTAGGAGGAATAGCTAATACGCCAGAGGACAGGACCTTGGCAGGTCAGAGACCTGGCCAAAACTAACAAAAATGAGTTTTAACAGGGAAAAATGTAGGGTACTTATGAAGAAAGAATATAGAATAACACAGCTATAGGATGGGTGACACCTAGCTTGAAAACAGTATGTGTGCAATTCTAGGTCACATCAATAGGAATACAGTATCGAGATCAAGTGAAGTAATAATATCACTCTATTCTGCTTTGGTTAGACCTCACCTGGAAATACCGTATCCAGTTCTGGGCACCACAATTCAAGAAGGAGATTGACAAGCTGGAATGAATCCAGACGAGGGTGACCAAAATGGTGAAGAAACCATGTCCTGCGAGGAGTGGCTTAGAGAGCTAGGTATGTTTAGCCAGATGAAAAGAAGGTTAAGAGGTGACATGATAGCCATGTTTAAATATTTGAAGGGATGTCATGTTAAAGATGAACTAATCTTGTTTTCTGCTGCTCCAGAGACTAGGACACAGAGCAATGGAGTCAAACTACAGGAAAAGAGATTTTGCCTATACATCAGGAAGAACTTCCTGATGGTAAGAGCCATTAGAAAGTGAAATATGCTGCCTGGGAGTGTGGTGGAGTCACCTTCTTTGGAGGTTTTTAAACAAGAGGACGGATGGCCATTTGCTGGGGCGGGAGTGTGCTTTGAGCATGGCAGGGGTTTGGACTCAATGGTCATTGTGGTCTTTTCCAACTCTATGATTCTGAGATGCAGATGATGATGATGGTATTTGTTTATATACCATCATTTCCCAAGTTTGAGATGCAAGGCAGCTTATAACAATTCAAAGAAATATAGTTCAAATTCACAGCATACAAAAGTTAAAAAGCAAGTAAACTATCATAAAATTAACACCACTTAAAAGCACAAACCATGAAGCAACAACAACATATAAAAGTCCAGCAACACATAAAAGTCCAGCAAATCAATTCTCAAAGGTCTGCATTTGCTTGTGAAAAGGTAGAAAGGAGTTAGCCAGACTAGCCTCTCTGGGAAGAGAGTTTCAGAGCCTGGGACCAGCCACTGAGAAGCTTCTCTCCTCTGTTCTCACTAAACGAATCTGTGAGAATGGTGAGACAGAGAACAAGGCCTCCTCAGAAGATCTCAAACTATATGTAAGTTTGCCCAGGAGAATTGTTGTTTTGTTGTGTGCCTTCAAGTCATTTCTAACTTATGACAACCCTAAGGCAACCCAATTGCATTGGCAACCCAATGACAACTCTCAGGATTTTCTGGGGCTGAGAGATGTGCCCAAAGTCATCCAATGGGTTTCCATGACTGAGTGGGGAATCGAACCCTGGTCTTCAAGGTCCATAGTCCCAAACTCAGACCACTACACAGTCCTTCATATAATGTAAACCCAAGCCATATAGCTGTACAGATGTGATACACTGTTTGACAAACTTGATCTTTCTGAATTCTAATAAAAACAGATTATGTGAGAAGAGCAAAGAAAGCCTGAGTAAAGCCAGCCAATTGTAGCCTTCTGGATGCTTTAAGCATGGGCCTGAGGGGAGGCAGGGAATATGAAATCAGAGGCTTGTCTGTTAAACAGTCAGGTAGGGCCAGTTACAAATATAGATAGGGCCAGGCCCAGATTAAGAATGGATTAATTCTTGAGAAGATCAGATGAGATTGGGTTAGTTAGGAAGAGATGAACTGATAATGAATGAGCAAAGTTTTGGCTTGATGACAGCTGACACTGTAGAAAGAGTTCAGGGAATTCACGTTTAACCTATCATTGTTGTGTGCCTTCATATCATTTCCAATTTATGACAACCCTAAGATGAACCTATCATGGGGTTTTCTGAAGCTGAGAGTATGTGATATGCCCAAGGTCACCCAATAGGTTTCCATGACAAGCAGGGAATCAAAAACCCTGGTCTCCAGAATTGTAGTCCAGTGTCAAACCACTACACCATGATGGCTCCACAAGGTTGATAGTCAGGCTTAAAAGCCATTTGGCTTTCAGGGATAGAGCTAATAACAACTCCAGACATCATAGTCAATGGCCATGCACATTTTCAAACCATTACACCACATCGGCTCTCCATGCTTACTTTACCTATGCTTATAATTTACTTTAATTTACACTACCACCCCCCATCAAATACAAGGGCAGAAGCGTCCAGTTACATTCCTCTGAAGCAAAGTTAATTCACTTTCCTAATCTAAACAACAATAATTTGACAGTAAGTATGAGGTACCTTAAAATTACCTTCAACTAAACATCCCTTGACATTTGCTTTATTTTAGTTTTAAACTCTTTCAGGGCCACAGTCTAAGACAGTCTTAGGCAGTGGTGGAGCTTGGAGCACGTGGAGGGTGGGTGGCAGGGGTGTGGGACTACAGCACAAGGGCATGGTCACTTTGCGTGTGGGCATGGCTGTGGTGTGCAGTGCATGGCCAGGGCGTGGGGGGCTGGGATGCTCCAGAAACATTGCTGCCTGGGGCAAATTGCCCCCGTCACCCCCAGATCCCTACACGACTGGTCTTAGGCTGCACACCCTCCCATACTTAGCAGATGAAAACTGGGACACATGTGAGTGAAGAACATCAGAATGTTGTCAAATGGAGAAAAGTTATTAATGAGGAAGAACACACAAGAATGCTGTGGATGTAGCATACCTCGATTTCAGTTAGGCCTTTGACAAAGTTCCCCATGACATTCTTGCAACGAAGCTAGTAAAATGTGGGCTGGACAGGGCTACCGTTAGTTGGATTTGTAATTGGTTGACCGACTGAACCCAAAGGGTGATCAAGAATGGCTGCTTTTCATCCTGGAGAGAAGTGACTAGTGGGGTGCCACAGGGTTCTGTCTTGGGCCCAGTGCTGTTCAACATTTTTATCAATGACTTGGATGAAGGAATAGAGGGCATGCTCATCAAATTTGCAGATGACACCAAATTGGGAGGGGTTGCTAATACGCCAGAGGACAGGATCAAAATTCAAAATGACCTGGATAGATTGGAGAGCTGGGTCAAGACTAACAAAATGAAATTCAACAGAGAGAAGTGTAAGGTCCTACACTTAGGTAGAAAAAATGGAATACAGAAATATAGGATGGGGGACACGTGGCTGGATAGCAGTACGTGTGAAAGGGATCTAGGAGTCTTCATAGACCACAAGCTGAACATGAGTCAGCAGTGTGATGCGGCAGCCAAGAAAGCCAATGCAATTCTCGGCTGCATCAATAGGAGTACGGTGTCTAGATCGAGGGAGGTACTGATACCACTCTACTCTGCTTTGGTTAGACCCCATCTTGAATACTGTGTCCAGTTCTGGGCACCCCAATTCAAGAAGGATACTGACAAGCTGGAGCAAGTCCAGAGGAGGGCGACCAAAATGGTGAGAGGTCTGGAAGCCATGCCCTATGAGGATAGACTTAGAGAGCTGGGTATGTTTAGTCTGCAGAAGAGAAGGTTAAGAGGGGACATGATAGCCATGTTTAAATATTTGAAGGGAATGTCATGTAGAGGAGGGAGTGGGTTTGTTTTCTGCTGCTCAAGAGACCAGGACAAGGAGCAATGGATTCAAGCTGCAGGAAAGGAGATTCCACCTGAACCTCAGGAAGAACTTCCTGACAGTCAGGGCTGTCCAGCAGTGGAATATGCTGCCTCGGAGTGTAGTGGAGTCTCCTTCCTTGGAGGTTCTTAAGCAGAGGCTGGATGGCCATCTGTCGGGATTGCTTTGAGGGTGTTCCTGCATGGCAGGGGGTTGGACTGGATGGCCTGTGTGGTCTCTTCCAGCTCTAGATTTCTATGACTCTATGACAAGCTAGGAAAGACTAAGGCAATGTGCTTTTTCATTAGGCTATGGGGAAGAGCAAGATCCTGCCTCCTCTTTTCTCTCTATGGAGTTTAGTGCAAACTCCTTTTGCACTTTGAACTCATTTTACAGCAATGGAAGTAAGTTGAAGACAAAGGCAGAAAGTGGGAGGGGGAGAGAGAAATTGGAACATTTTAAAAGCAACTGATAGAGTGCGATGATGGCGGATTGACAGGAGGATATAAACCTATGCTGAGACAGAAGTTGCACTGGGTTCCATCAGATTTATTCCTTGATAACTAAATACAACAGTACAACCCTAAATGTCTACACAGAAGAGTTGGTGCCTTATAAAAGGGATATATTTGCTGTAGGCAGAAAAGAAAAAGAAATTTATTGCCTCCCAAAAATCTGCACTGTCAGGAGACCATGGAATCAATTATGCTGGAATATCCCCCCAACAATAAAAGTTGAATAAAATATTACACATTATAAAATATTTGGCTTACTAATTATTCATTACCCCCTCCCTCAAAAACATCCTAGGATTTTAAGAAGTATTTTGTAGTTTTCACGCATGAGCCATTTCAAGTTAAGGCAGAACAAATTACATCCACAAGAAATATTCTTTTGTATTAAAATAAAATCTCCCTTTCAAAAACATCCTTTATCACACTTATTTCTGAAATTCCAACCTTACAGAATCAGTGGGTTTTCCCAGAAATGCTTTTGCTACCCTGAAATTCTGGGAGTCCAGTAATGGGGAAAGTAAACTCAACAGGGCTCAAGCAACAGCAATGTGAGAGGCAGGGTAACCTAGCGAGATCTTTTACCCAGTTTTTACAGGGTCAGGCCCAGTCAAAAATCACACAAAAAGGTCCAATGAATGACTTTATTAAACATAAGTATCACGCATCAACGCATACACTCACTCACATCCAAGGGCTAAAGAAAAATAAAGAGTGGAAATAAGATAGAGGGATTGTTAAAGGATTCATAGTTTGGGTGATACTGCACCTTTTCCTTAAGTCCTTGGTCTGGGAAAGCAGCAAAAGAAGTGGAATTCAGAGCAAAGACGCTGAGGGGACCACGTGGCTACCAGGAGGAGGGAACGGTCAGTTGGTATGACCAGGAGGTATCTCAAGAACTATTAAAAAAAGGGGACTATCTGTAGGAAAAATTTACCTTGAGGGCAAATTCTCTCCTAGGGAGAACAAAGGAGATAGCATCGGAAAAACAATTTCACACTGGCACCTTCTATATTAGAAGATAACAAAGAGTTACCCAAGTATCAGGATCTTCCACCGCTTTGGGTTGCAGTGTGAGTTTATGTAGATGGTCCTTGCCTGATAAGATTTTATTGCTTCCAGTGCCCAACTTTGTGGGAAAACTCTTAATCCCTTTAAGTTGGCTCCTTAAAGGCTGAGGACTTTTTGTCCACTGTTGGCTGGCACAGCTTGAGGTCTCCTGTGGCTACGTGATGGGGGAGTTTACTGGCTTGACCTGGTTCTTCCAATCATACGACCGTTGTTGCCTACATGCTCATCTAGGTGACCTCTCTGGTGGGTTAGATTAGGTTTTATATCAAAGTTGTAGACCCCGGGACAGGGTTTGCCAAGGGAGCAACACTTTGTTAATACCAAAGAGGAGAAGTCTTGGCCAAGTGGTGTTCAGAAAGGCCAAAAGAACAATAAAGAACACACTTGATTTATTTCAGGAAAGGATCCCAATAAAATGTGCTATGAGAATTAGGAAAACTAGAGGTAAGATCTGATAAACTTTCTGGAAATATCCCCATTTAAGAAATCCAAATATTTCACGGTAAAAAAAGAACACTATTTGGTATTAATGCATTTCTAAATATTTTTTATCAGTAGGTGGCGCACTGAGCATATTATAATATAACCATTCCAATTTTCAGTAACAACTTTCTTCATTTCATTAATGCTTCATTCTAGTATTTGTTTATTTTTAAATGCAGTTATCATCCAGCAGCAATTATAAGAAAGAAGCACTGCATTTTACTATACATACAGATTTTTTATTAATATCTGCACAGCCTGGAAAAAGTACTTTTTTGATTAGAGGGTTCAGCTATTTGTAGTCCAAGAAAGTAACTTTGCAAGCTCTCTCTGTATATAAGTATACTTACGGCTCATCCAACCTTGTCAAAATCCTCAGGATCTGGAGTTGTACTTTTAGGTATCAGGTTGTTTTCGGTAGCTAAACGACATGCCCCCTGTCCCGATCTATTTCTCACAAATTTCTGGGGTGAACTGTGATTTTTTCAAACCCAAGGCAGGAGGTTTTTATCCCCTTTTCCCAGGACTTTCATATACAGGAATGTGTGGTGTAGTGGTTTTAGCACTGGACTATGACCCTGAAGACTAGAGTTCAATTCCCTGCTTGGCCATGGAAACCCAATAGGTAATTTGGGTTCTTCATACACACTTAGCCCCAGAAAACCTTGTGAAAGGGTCACCTTAGGGTCGCCATAAGTCAAAATGACTTGATAAAAACTAGATAAAAATTGCTAACACCAACAAATGCATTGCTAACAGTATTTAACACTAACAGTGTGACTAACGCAGTTGAATATGAGATGCAGTTTGTTGCTCTCTGCTCAGTTGCCAAAGGAGAGCTGGAAAACATGACTTCACCACAGCAATACCCTTGGTACGGAGAGAGAACAACCGAGCCACATCCATTGGTCTGGTGCCACTATTTTTAAAAGCTATTTGTAGAACCATTATTTGCATTCATATATTACTATCATTACTTTTGGTCTTCTAGATGTAGTCTATCTTTTCTTTTCTTTTCTTTTCTTTTGGTACCAATGTAAGGAAAAATACAAATTCCACCCCCACTCTCAAAACTAATAAAAATGGAAATGGCACCAACTCCTTTTTAACAATTTATTTTCAGTCACTCAGAGTTCTGACTCTTTCCAAGTATGAGTAAGAAATCGGTTTGTACATATACTAGTTGATTTTGATTAAGCACAACATATAGCACTGACCTATGCCAGCAGTTGGCAACCAGACACGTTGGGGTGTGTGCATATACCTCTTGAAAGTGAGAGGAGATAAGGCCTTCAGTTGGACTGCATTTAACTTCCAAGCCAGGCCTACCTACCACTTCTTGATCACCCTGGTGACAGAGTGCCCTTAGGCACTTCAGCCTCTCCTTTTCCTTTTCTCTCTAACTCCCCTCTCTGTGGGGAACAATTCAGTGAAGTCCTGTCAGATAAGAGTGTGAACTAACTACACAGGAAGCATATAGGCTTTCTACATAACAGAACACAGATGAATTTACATTGGCAGTTTGGTCCCATGCCCATCACTTCTAGGGCTTCATATGAGGGACTCTGAAAACTATTCATTCATTTAGTTTATGCATTGACCACCACTTGGCCTATGTGTTATTGATTTTGACTTTAATCCAAAAAGATGAATAGCTGATCCATGTGTGCAGTGTTGTTCCTGAGGCCTCTTGTCCAAAATCAGCATCTTTGAATTATTTGACAAGCTGCTGTCAGCACTTGCAAGATTTTGGAACAGAATGGCCACTTTCATATTGCAAAAAGAGAAGAAGGATCACTGAAAGAATAGGGCAAAAGATGTCATATGACTGTGTTAGATTTGTATATGCCAATTTATAGGCTGTGGCTTGAATACCCTAAAGCAGAGGTGTCAAACTCAATTTCATCTTGGGCTGCATCAGCATTATGGTTGCTTTCAAAGGGCCGGTTGTATCTGTAAGACTATATAAATGTATCTACTCTTTTATCATATTAAATAATTGCCTCTGCATTCAATTATTACTGGTTTTTGAATTGCCTTCCCTCTGCATTAACCTTTTCTTTTCTTGGACATTTTGAGGCTATTTGATTGTAGTTTATGGTCTCTATACCTCTGTAAAGTGATACGGAATTGGTCAATATATCCAAATTGTGCCACTTTCTGCTCCCCAGACCCTCTCCATGCCTCTTTCAGCCCCCAGACCCTCTTTGTGCCTCCTTCTACTTCCCCCTCCCCTGTGGCTCTTTCTGTCCCCCTGTTCCTTTCTGTACCAGGTGAGCCTGATCCCCATATTGTGGCCCCCCCTGCTGCCAGTATTCTCAAGAAAGATCCAGCAGTCAGCACCCGCAATCTACTTCTACTTCTGACTGCTCCTCTGTCCAACTCTCATGAGCCATGCAGAGCATCACCATGGTAACCCGCAGCAACACTCTGACGGTGAGACTCGGACAGAGAAGCAGTCAGAAGTAGAAGCAGATTGCCAGTGCTGGCTGCTGGGTCCTTCTTCAGACTAGTGGCAACTGGGGGTCCACAATGCGGTGATTGGGCTTGCCAGGCAATGGGAGTACCACAACTGCAGGAGAGGTGCGTGGGCCACATGAAATGGCCTGGAGGGCTGGAGTCAGCCTGCAGACCTTGTGTTTTATACATGTGCCCTAAAGGCATCAGATCCCATCTGATCTCAGAAGCTAAGAAGATCAGCTCTGGCTAATACTTGGATGCAAGACCACCAGCAAATACAAGTGCTATAGGTTGTTTTTCAGAGAAAGGAACTAGCAAAGCCACCTCTGAGTGTTCCTTGCCTAAGAAAACCCTATGAAATTCATAAGGTTGCCATAAGTTGATAGGCAACTTGAAGACACATACACTTATAATTTAAAAGAGGATTGGATGGGTGGGATGGATACAAGCTCATTCAGATAATAATATGGAGAGCTAAATGGAAGGGGGGGCAGGGTACATGCATAAGCCCCACTTCCACAACATCCTCCCACACCCAGCAGCATTGGAGTCCTTTTCACGTTGAGCACAAAGTTTTACAGATGGCTTTGTAATCACTTTTGAGGGCTCCTCTGATTGAGAAAAGTGATACAGCACATATACACCCTGTTCATAGGCCATGTTAGCTACAAAAAGGTTCGTGGAGTGAGGAAGGGCATGGTTAGCTAATTTGACCACTAGATAAATCACACAACAAGCAGCTTAACAAGTTACTTTGGAAAATTAGTGTTCAAAGCTTTATATAAATAAGCACTTTAATAACCAGCAAGCTGTAGTGGTAGCACCTGTTTACCAGCAGCACAAATGAAGGCAATAGTTGTAAAGGAATAAACAACCTTCCAAAACACTAAAAACAGGTATCTGATATACCTGATTTATACACTTAATTGTATATACAAAAATTATACACACACACATTACAAACTGAAATATGCAGTGCCGAAAGCCTCTTGAGGAAATATCACACAGACTTGTGCAAAAATAGAAAAGTAAATGATTGTGTATGTAGAAAGAAATAACACCTTTCTAGAAGCACAATTTGCATTATATATTTAAACTATAATTTTCAAATGAAATATTTCATATGAAATATGATACATGATTTTTGTACAGGCAGTTGAGTTCCCTTTTCAGTTATTCCAGTTGTGTGCTTTTCAGCCTCTGCTTACATCCCGTTCTAGTCTGGAGAGGTGCTGAGCTGACAGCTCTGCAGACTTTTGTGGCTTGGCATCAAATAAGCCTAATCCTCTTTGTCTCTTACAGAAGCCACAGCTTGCTGGCTACAATAGGCAAGCCTTATTCTGCCATCGGGATTCCTTGCAAGGCTCTCAAGATGGGTTGAGAAAAGCAAACAATTCCATTGACAATACAATGAGCTGGACAAATGAGATCTCAGATAAGATGAATAGTGAAAACCACTGTGGAGAGACGAAAGCTGTGCTGCTAAAATTTCTGAGGAACAATGCAGCTGGCTGTCAAGCCTACACTTTTAAAATCTTCCGTAACGCTAGAGGACATTTAACACCATGGTTGACCACTGACAGTCTTATGGAAAAACTTCCTGGAAACAAGATCTGCCCCTACCCCCCGTGTCTCTTTCTCTCTATACCTGTTTCAAACTGCCCTGATTCCCATCTTAGAAAGTTGAGAAATCAATCAATCAAGAAGATGGGAGCAAAGGAGAAGAGACACAGTGTACATGGCAATGATATGTGTGACAATGTCCATCTGTCTGTCCATCTATTCATCTCCAGGTATATATCTCCTGGTGTAACCATGTTGCTAGTATAAGGTACCTTTCACTGGACATTCCAGAGATATGTTCACTCCTGTTCTTGCCAGCACAGTACCTCCAACAACCACAGAAAGGTTCTGAAGCTCAAATGTTGTGATATTTCTTGCTGAAGACAATATGGCTGGAGCTTCTACAGAAGAAAGAAGGGTTACAGGGAGAGAAACAAAAGTAATTTTGCCAGAAATTTTGACTCTTTGTCATAATACAAGGTAACTAAAAGAATCTCAGGGTGGCACTATGCAGATGACAGACTCGCAGAAATCAGTCATGTCCTATTTTTCTTGATTTCAGAGGAATCTTATCTTCCCTCTCCTCTTACTGGTAGCCACTTACCTTACCAATAACCTAGCCTACCAATTACAGGGTTACTGCAGTTGTTGTGGGCATTCACATCCTCTCTGTTCTGCCCAAAAGATATATTTACTTCTTCTTTATATTATGCTGAGGGATGTATAAGGCCACTTAAAAGGCAACGTACTTTTAAGGATATTTGAATATATTCATAACAAGCCATTATAACAATGTACAGAAAATGTGTAAAATCAACAAGTGCTTTAGTGACTATTTACTGATTATTTGAATAAAACAAAACTTCTTAAAAACCAAAGGCATACAGGGAGTCCAGAAATGTAAAAAAACCGAGAGATTATGATAAATAAAGTGGGGGAAAATAGCACAAAATCTACCTGCATAAAATAGGGCAGATGTTCTTATGTCAGAACCAAAGTCATTCACCATTGTACACTGATAAACACCCATATCTCTTCTGGTGGGATTCAAGATTTGGATTTTGTCACTGGCTTGCATAATCACTCTGCAGAAGATTTAAAGAAAATATAAAGTTTAGACAGATGGGGGATGGGGAATCATTCAAAGTGCTGTCAGGATAGAGAGAAAAGGGATCCTCCATCACAACTCAACAAAATCACCAAAATTCTCTAGGAGCTTATCTAAAGGATAGGATATTCTCATGACCTGTAAAGGTTTAAAGATATGTCACTAATGACAAGACTAACAACCTTGTTTGTTGTTGTTGTTATCTTTTTATTAAATAACAGGTATATTGGCAGAGTACTTATCACAGCTCCACAGCATATGAAGAGGGATAGTCAAAGTTAAGTCTTCCCTTCCTAGCCATGATCCACATTACCACAAGAAAGAATCTCCCATTGTTTCCCAAAAGACCACTGGGAAAAAACAATCACCACATCTTGTTTGCCCCTGGAGGCTTTACAGTTGTTTTCTGTGAGAGTGAGATGTGTCTTCTCCATACTACTTCCCAGGTTATAAAACATTGTCTGACAGATCCACTAGATTCCAACGTTGCTGGTTGTTTGATGCCACCCGACAGCTATTTAATTTGAACAAACCTGTGAGCTTACACATGCTGACAGCCAGCGTGGTAAACTGTTTTTGGCATTGGACTACAAGTCAGACGACTGGGTCTAAATCCCTGCTAGGCCTCAGAAACCTACTGGGTGACCTTAGGCAAGTTATACTCTCTCAGCCTCAGAGAGAGGCAAAGGCAACCTCCCTCAAACAAATCCTGGCAAGAAAACCCCAGGATAGGTTTGCCTTAGGGTTGCCACAAGTCATAAACAATTTGAAGGAATGTAGCAACAACAAATTTTACTGAAATTTTTATCTATCTTTTTTTCTTCATTTTTTTTTTTTGTGGGGAGGGGGATTTTTATCTGCTCTGTTGTTTTTAAATGTTTTTTTGAGAAAGAGCTTTGAGTCATTTAACCAAGTTTGGAAACTAAGATACAAAAATGTAAAAAACCAAAAAACATCAAAACACTTTCACAGGATCAACTTCTGGGTGAAGACGTGCCTTCTTTTCTGTATGTATTGTGTTTACTCAGAGACATTTTCCTTTTCTATGAGTAAACAACATCTGAAGCTAGGAGTTTTGCTTTTAAAAATATTTCATGGCTGTTTTTATTTTTTTAACTCATGACATCGCTCATTATTACCAATACATTATTTTTGGCACACTTACAAATGTAAAAATGGCCATAACTTCACTATAAAGCAATAATTTAAATAATATTTAAAAAGTAACAACATTACCAGTCATGTCACTTTTAAAAATTAACTCACAAAATTAATTTGTTACAACTAATGTTGCCACTTGCAATTCATTACTTCCAAGTTCTGATAGTATGTCAAATTAATTGCCTCAGTCCCACAGGCTTTGGCAGTATGCCAAAGTTTTCAAATAAAATTGGAGGTAGAGGTTCACTGAGAGAGCTGGGACAGACAACACTAATTGTTTGTACAACTGATATGCCCATTTCTAAACTAGTAACTCAATACTTAACTACAAAAGTTAAGTAGTTTTCCTACCATACTATAGCATGCTCATACTCTGATGTCTTTTAAGCCAAGACATGAAGAACAGGTGCATATAATGTATGTAGCATATTGTTTTCATCAGAAATAGCTAGATATGTTTTTGGACATTATTATGAAGTCAAGTTGCTCAGAACATTGGCATTTAATGGCTGTCACACAAAGATGTTGTGCTGAGATGATATGTAGTTTGTAACAGCAGGTCTCTTGAAAATCCTGTGGAGACAAGAGATGAGAAAAGTACACAAGAAAAACAAACTAAGAATGGGATACAGAAATAAGAGGGAAGGTAAAAGAAAAATCATGAAGGAGGTAACTAGATGCACTGAGCAATAAAATGACTGTTATACTTGTATTAATCAAGATATTTATCTTGTGTTATTCAAGATAATTCTAAGTTTGTAGGGGGAGTCTGATGGCTACTTGTTTAGAAACTCTTAATCCAGAAAATCTGAGTGCTAATTCTGTAACTCATCAAGTGAGAAAGCTCACATGAACCATTCTGAAAAAAGAAGCGTGGAAAGATTCCATTTTACTTACCTTTCAGAGAACTTTAGATCTATTCCATCTTTTGTCCAAGTATATTTAGAGTTGCTAACCCCAACTTTTTCACAAAGCAAATTTACAACATGGACATCCTTTGTTAAATAAAGGGTACTCCCAACATGTACAGTTAATGTTTTGTTTGAATAAACCTTTGGCCCTTCTTTTTGCTTTACAATAACTGGACCCTTTTGGTTTACTGTCACTGCATTGCCTTGAGGCTTTGCACTGATATTATTAAACAGGTCTGGAGATTTTCCAGGTTTCCTGGAAGATAACTTCTCTTCCTGTGGTTCCTTCAATTTTTCAGAAATAGCCTGTGGTAGTTTGGATAACTCAGCAATCAACTGATAGATGAGATGGGAAGCCAAGTCTTCGTTGACTTCTCCAGCCTCAACAAGATGACTCAAATTCTTTATTAGCTCCTCAAAATGTACTGTATCCATACTGTAAGCCCCAGGAAGAACTACTGCCTCAAGTCGCTTGTTTTTGAATTCTAGAGAGCCATATTCTGCTGAATTTCTTGTGTGAGCTTCAATATGTCGCAGGAAAGGTTGGTCATTAACTTGTCCATTGCCTACGTACTGTTCACTCTTCTGGCTCCACAGCTGCCACATCTGGCTCATTTTATGCCACTTTGCTCCAAAGCTGTTGGCCTCATTATGTTCTGTACTGCTGCTTCCACCCATGGGCTTTCTAAAAGTGGGTGGTTCTATTAGCTTGTTGTCTGTGCCAATGAGCTTCAGAACGAACATCTCCTGTACTGAGCCTGCAATACATTTGTACGCTCCAATATCTGAAGCCTCAAGACTGTTTATCTTGAGTGATCCTGATTTCGTGATGCCAAGCCTCTTAGAAATTTGAAGGTGCTGTCCATCTTTCTCCCACTGGATAAGGGATTTTTGGAATCTCCGAACTGGACATTTGATGATGACAGATGTTTTGGGAAGCAGATATGCTCGGCTCCCAATAGTAAAATTAATACGCTTCTCTTGCCTTGTCTGTATGTAGACTCTGTGGATACTGAGAATCTGTGGCCCACGGGAGGCATACTTTCCAAAAAGTTCAGATTTTGTTTCTTGCTTCATCTCTGAAATGACAAAGGCATACTTTAAAAAAAAACACATTTGATCCCTATTCAGCTAAACCATCTGTTTTTATTTAATTTCTGAAAACATCCGCTCCCCCAGGAGCAGGCAACTTGTGGCCTTCCAACTTGTGGCTGTTGGATTACCACTCCCATAAGCTGTAACCAATATAGCAACTGGAAGAAGATGATGGGAGTGGCAGTCCAAAAAAATTCTGGGGCTTCATGTGTTCTCAACTCCTGATTTACCCAACTGCTTAAGATCATCCTTTGCCTATATAAAGCATTTAATTTTTATAAGTAGTCATAAATCACTTTTGATAAAAATCTGAAAAGGTTGTAAACAAATCATAGAGTATGCAGTATAACCCAATATAAAATCAATATAAAATATGAATATTATCCATAAAAATAACATACACATTGGGCTACTCCGTATCAGGAGGATGTTCATAAACAGGCATGTATTGTCCTAAATACCCTAAGGGCACGAGACATTGTCTGATTATGGAAGTTATGCGGGGTCAGTCTTGGTTACTATTTGGATGGGAGACTGCCAACGAATACCAGGTGCTGTAAGCTATTGTTCAGAGGAAGGAACCGCCTAAGAAAATCCTATGAAATTCATGAGGTTGCTAAAAGTCAATAGGTTACTTCAAAGCACATAAACAAACATATTAGTATGCACCTAAAAACAGGAATTGTTGCCATATATGTCTATCAGGTGGAAGAATATTCCCTATGATGGGGTCACCACCCTAAATGCCCTGCTTTTTAGAACTGTGGAGTGGGCCTCAGGAATGTGTGACACTAGCAAGACGCTTTCTCCAGAGGACTTTCAAGAACCAAAAGAGTTTGCAAGGGAGAAGACCATCTCTCAGATAACAAGTTGTTTAGGGTTTTATACATTAACAACCAAACCTTAAACCTGACCCAGTGACAAACAGGCAACAAGTGTAGCTCCTCTCAACTACATGCTAGCAACAGGATTCTCTGCTCAGCAGCCTAGCACAGACATTCTGGATCAGCTGCAGATTCAGGAACAACCTTAGACAGGCCCCTTCTGCATGACAACCCTCTTCCGCATCATTGCACTGCAAATCTGGGTCAAAAAGGGAGCGCATCAGTAACACTCCCCTCCACACATGCTTGTTCCCTGCAGAAGAGAGCAGGATAGCCTCAGCCCTTCCTTCCACAACACAGCTGGACACTAGCCATTGCCATGCTGGGGCAGGAAGTGTTGCAGTTGTACTGCTACGGCTTCCACATGACAGTAAGTACAGGAGTGCTGTGCAATGGGAGGTGTAAAATGGATTTTTTCCCCATCCGATGCTTCGCAATCAGATGGCAGTGGGATGATGATGATGTCATGCAGAAGCACAACCTGCCAGCTGCTGCCATCCCATTGCAGAAATGGCTCAGCAACATCATGTGGAAATGGTCACAGTCTCAGAACGAGACATAACAAATATAATACCATGAGATTACTAATGTGTGAAGGTTTATGGATAAATTATCCCAGTCTAAGAGCAGCCACAGCAATAGCTAATAAACAGCCCTATGAGCCACTGAAGTCACATGGATCTCCAGAAACAAAAGATGGACTGGAGAGTTCCCAGAAGCCAGAAAAATTACTATTCTAATTCCCAGACTTCTGAATTGGAGGTTCCAAGGTAACACTTCCAAGTTTTTGGAGTGGTCTTGGGCTATGAACTATTGCATCATCATCATGTATGACATATTTTAAAGCAATGCTGCTTAAGCTTTCTGATCTGTGGGGCTGACAGTATTTTTGTTTTTACTCTATGCAGGGAGCAGCACCTTATTTGTCCACATTGGCTCCCACTGCTCCTTTCTTTCCTGGCAATTCTCCAGGGTAGCGGATGGCTCATGGACTGGGAGCAGTCCATTAACTACTACTCTGGGTAGCACTGTTTTAAAGGACACATTCCCACTATCTGTATATGGCTTCCAAGTCAGAGGTGGAAAAACTGTGGCCCTTTTACGTAGACCTTTCCACTTCCAGCTTCCCTGGATTGCCATTTTTCACTCCCAACCACAAAGGTGAATTTTCTCTTTTGGAAGCACCCAGGAATGATGATCCACCTTTTAAGTAGGTTGCACCACTCTTTACCATTTAACATTTTTAAAGTATGATGTTTCAACCTAGAGGTGGCACTACCAGATCTCACACCTCTATCCCACTGGATAGCAAAATTGGCAAGAAATATTATTTTCCTACAAAACTGGACACTTGAAAACACGTGGTAGCAGGACACTGACTTTAAGCATGTTCTAGGTATGGATGACCTCAGTTCATAAATTCAACAGGATTAGATGGAAACCCCTGATATTAATGGGTTTGGGATAATCCTCTCAACAACCCGACCTCCAAATACTATAGAAGACGACACTGCCCAGATACAGCAAGCACATACAACTGCTGTGCACATATCCCACATAAACCTTCCCTGTTCACTTTACCTCATCAAGACATTAACAGGCTGTCAGGACTACCATCAATGTTTTGTCACCAAAAGTTAAGACAATCAGCCTGTATCAGGCACCTTTGTTTGCTCTGCCAGAAAGCAATTAACACACACCCATTTAGGGTAGAAAACAGAATATAAAAACCCCAGCTTTAGCCCAGATAATTTTTAACATGCTAGTACATTGGCCATCACGCTGCACTCCAGACTCCCGTTCCTTCATGTTACCCTCAGATTTCTGATTGAGCCACTCCAACTTTGATCTTCTACTTTAGAACCAGTAAATAACATCCCTTTTCCACACAAAATCTTTCTCTATCCAACCTTTCTCACTTTTTCCTTCAATAGCTTTAGATGGTTCATGAGATTCTTTGATTTCCTGTATGTGTCTATTAATTTCCAATAAAATATCCTTTTAACTTTTAACTGGAGTCATTTCTACAGTTAGCACTGGTATACACAGGTGGAAATATCCTGCTGTTACCTTCCTCTCACAGGCCTCCTTTGAGCTAATCATTCCCAAAATCCTAAGGAGACATTGGCGCTGCTGGTGGACCTCAAGGTCCCCCACCTTTTAGAATAACACTGGGCTTCCAAAGTCCTAGTTCTATCCCCACACTTGGATTTTTGGCTGTCTGGACAGCCCCTTCAGGGTCCCAGGGGCAGAAAACTGGGCCCAAGCTGGTTTGTTCCTGCACAATAAGCAAATTGTTTCCAGAACTGAGTTGATTAATTTTTTTTAAAGTGTGTTCTACTTCAATAATAATGCAGTTCAAATCATTTGTTTTAACGGAAACACTCCAGTATTTATGTTGTCCATTCCCAAAAAGCCCAAAACGAATACAGCTAGAGTGTCTTTAAAATTAAAATACTTTTGAATTGTCTTGTGTTTACACTAAGCTATTCCAAAAGTATGGTTATGAATATGTAGAAAGACATCTAATTGATGAGGCTTCTTAGCTATCCAATTTATTTTAAAGAATATCTCACTGGCAAAGCAGAGCTTGAGACCAGAGTGTTAGTCCTCCACATGAGTCTGTGGCAAGTTTGAGAAAAAGAAATGTTACATTTTTGGAACCGAGAGACTGACATCATGTGTACAGTAGTGTACAACAAGAGGATGCGGACAGGATTCTTGGAGAAGTACAATCCATAATATGTTTGTGAGAACTTGCCCTCCAACTCCATAAAAAATGTTGTGGGGGAGATGACTGGCCAAATGATGAAAGGAATTATCAGTGCCTCTTTATAGAAACGAAGGGTTCAACATATTTCAAATTGTAAGACCTCTACTAAAAATTCCTTCTGTGGATTCTACCATTTCTTGATAATCAGCAACCACTTTCCAATACAGTCCTCCACAGTCCTCTCTCCACATTTGTGAGTTTGCGAATTTGATTATTTGTAAGGCATATGCTTGCCTCCCCCATTTTCTTCCTCCCATCCCTTGCTCGCCTCATGCCAGGCTTGCAAGTCTTGTGCTTAAAATGGATGTTTTTTCCTTTTGAGTGAGCAAAGCCCTCTCCCACTGCTGAAGGTGTGGCCTCTCTGCCACGTGGTTGCACATTCTGCTGCGTATTGGCTGCTGATTGGTCAGGTGCTCTCTTTGCTCCTACTCCTTCCTTTTCAAGATGGCCAGTAAATAGAACTCCAGAATTCCTCTCTTTTCTGTCTGAAGGGGAAGTACCTGTAAGCCTTTTAGATTGTCTTTTTTCTTCCTCCACAACCTGGGGCCAGAGGCAAAGAAATGAGGGGAGGGAAGCTTCAGAGGGGAATTGGACGAGAATCATGGTTTTTCCACTTTTGCAAGGATTCTGTGCCCTAAAACCTCTCGAATGTGGAAGGGCTACTGTATTTCATTTTAGAACAAAGTATTGGAGCATTGGTAGAGTGAAGTAATAGGACTACAACATCTCAAGATGTATTACATAAAATTATTCGTATTACTTATCATAACCACACATACTGCCTCATCGTTTTGTTGTTGTTGTGTGCCTTCAAGTAATTTCTAACTTCTAGTGTCCCTAATGCAAACTTATCTCATTTTTTTTTCTGGGGCTGATTATATGTGACATGCCCAAAGTCACCCAGTGGCTTTCAACTGGAATTGAACCCAGGTCTCCAGGGTCATTGTTCAATGCTCAAACCACTACATCACAGTGATTCCCACCTTATTACTTTGTAAGAAAGCAGAAATTAACAGCCTTAAAATATGTGTGGTTATGATGAGTAATAAAAGGGGTTTTACTTATGATACCAATGGCAGCAACACTATACCTTCCAGACATCTTGATTTGGCAGGGACAGTCCTGTCATCTCACTTTTTTGACTGCTTTTAAAATGTCCTGGTTCCTCTCTCCTACTTTCATTTTTGCCTTTTCTCCTCAGATTACTTCCATTTCTGCAAACTGACTTCAAAATGCAAAAATAATTTTGTGCTCAGTTAACTCAGCAGGGGAGGAGGAGGGGAAGGGATAGAATCTTGCCCTTTCCTGAAAGCTCAAGCAAAAGGAAACAGCTGCCACCTCTTCTGGCTTGTGTATTATTCCTCATCATTAACTTCAGCCATCTTGACCACACTCTGCTGGTGCTTGCCTTCAAGTGCCCAGGTTTTCATCTGTAAAATACTGGAGACTATATAATACCCCCAGGAAGAGTGTAAGAAGGCCTTTGATTTTGCCACTGTGTGAAGCCACGGAATACCTACAGAGGAAAACTGAGATGGAATCATCACAGGTGTCAATCTGTGTTTGTGTGTCTCTTTCTATCTGTTTGTAATACCCATCACTTATTAGGACATTCCAGATGCCTCAGAAAAAAAAGTTTGGGAAACAGAAGGACCCATGGACCCCTGGGGCATTAGGTACAGACCCACATGACACAATTCATCCTGAAAACAGGAAATGGTTGTCTGAGGCAGTGCTGGCAAAAGTGGAGAAGTAGAGAATGTGCTGAGGCACTGCTGCTAAAATTCCTGAGGCAGAAAAAGAAAAGGGTGAGAAAATAAGACAGCTTCTCTGATGGTAAGATTCCTGAACTCAAAAGTGCCCCATAGACATCCTCTAGATATTAGATAAGAAACCAGGCAGCTCTGCATATACATCAGCGTTCTTGTTGTTGTGTGCCTTCAAGTCATATCATCGTCGTCGTCGTATATTTATTAAACCTAAGGCAAACTTATCACAGGGTTTTTTGGGGCTGAGAGTGTTCTGACACACCCAAGGTCACCAAGTGGGCTTCCATGGCTGAATAGGGAATCGAACCCTCACCTCCAGGGTCATAGTCAAACCACTACACCACACTGACTCTAAACATCAGCTACTGTGTGTTTATGAATATATATGAATGGTTGGATATTCCTACATCACGTAGTGTGTGTTTATGAATATATATGAATGATTTTAAATTCCTATTGCTTTTTCTTATTTACACCACATCATTTTGGTACTGTTGTTCTTAACCTGTTCATAAATTTGTCAGCTGCTCTGGAAGCCTACAGACAGAAAAATTCAAAATAATTATGAATTAATTCAGTACAAGATCAAACAGCAGTGTTGGTCAGTATGACTCTTAGAAGAGTGTGTTGGAGCTCCTGTTACAGACTACAGGTGAAAGACTGATACATGTCTGTACCTTCTGATGAATCCTTCACAGAGACAATTAGTATGTCATGGAGAATGGCTTCAATCTCACTTTCTCCCTGAATATTACTTTTCTATGTTCAAAGGATTAAAAAATAATAATGGGACATTCAATTGTATGTGCAAGTCTAACAAGATAATCTAACAGTAACTTCACTACATGATTCTGCTGATTGTGTACCTCTGAGGTATTAATTAACATAAATCCTCTCCAGAAACTGAATTTCCAGGCCTCATTCCTTTTACATAACATGTTCCTCAACCACTAGTTCCATTCTTTTATGTTTTTCCATGTTATGTTCCTTCTTAGAAGAGAATAGCAGAAGCTGACAATATTTTTTCAACATCACTCTGGTAATTTGCAGACTGGACACATTGCCACACATATATCCTCAATTAATTAAATTCAGATAGATATGCAGCTCAAAAATATTGTATTAAATGCAGTGCCAAGGACATTCCTCTAAGTCCGTGGAGCTTTATTTAAAGTGGTGTTTTGTACCTCAGGATCTTGGCATGTGAACTAGCTGTGGAGTCCAAGAAAAGAAGTTTCAAATTATGTATGAACCAACAATTACTCCTGCTCCTATTTGGAGAGTTGCTTTCGGGGAGCTATGACATGTAATATATGGCCAAAGAAGGATGCTCACCAAATTAAGGGATATTTGCATTGAGTCCCATGTTTGCTGCAAAGCTAGCTTCCTCCCTCCATTTCTCAGTGAAAAATTTCAGAGCACCAAATTGTTAACAGGTAAAATTCAGAGCACCATCCAAGTGCAAGGTTAAACATTCTGTTCAGAAGCTGTATATTGGAAGTGATGAATGTGTGGCCATCCAAGTGCTGTTGGACTATAATTCCCATTATCTCATGAGCCATACTGGTTAGGGCTGAAGACTGTTGCAGCCCAACATTTTGATAACCACACATCCCCCATCCAGCTGTAAATTCTTTCTCCCTTCCCCTTCCCCTTCTCCATACATATACAAACACTCATCCTCCTTGGCCAGGCAGTTGAGTCCTACACAATCCTAACTACAGTATGCAAAATATGGGGTGCATAGGTGGTTCCCCCTTTTATGTTGGTGTAACCCTATGAGTATCAATTTGGTCCAGTGGATGGAGAAACCCTAAGGAAGGGGCTGTGCTAGCTAAGTGAATTCAGAAGGAGACAGAGAGCTGGAGGTAGAGAAGAGCAGCAGTTGCTAAGGAGTAGGCCCTTTTCACTTTGAATAAGGTAGTGACATTTTCAGTTATCTACTTAGGAAGAAACAAAATGATAAATTCTTTGTAGTAATTTCTATAGTGCATTTGCTTTTTTTTCTTTCTTTCATGCAAGGCTTTAAGACTTGGATCCAAATGTTGCAAGAAAGTTGAGCAGTACAGGCAAAGAAGTCCTGCAATCAAATCCTGCACTGGGACCTCATCAGATAGTTGAAAATTTTGGGATGATGCATATGTGTCAAAATTTAATATATATTGTATTGTTGTTAAATCAATCTATCTATCTATCTATCTATCTATCTATCTATCTATCTATCTATCTATCTATCTATCTATCTATCTATCTGTGTGTGCATATTGGTACTTAAATTGTGATTGTGTTTGTAATATTCTATTATGGTTGGCCCCCTAGAATGTATATTTGCACAGCAGAGATTTCCTTAAAGATAAATTTAAAAGGTAAAGTATGCATGCAATAGGACTCTCCGTATTATGAGGATGAGCATAACTGTCTGATGTTTGCTGCGTGCATGCTTGAACATACCAGTGGGAAGCAGCTATGCTGACTCTCTACTTGTGGCACAGCATGGTCTCTACAATATGGTATCCACTCAGCATGATAATATAAGGAGAGTCCTATCAGTCCAACAGTCAATGTGGTTAATTGAGATGTCTCTGGAAAGCCTGTAAGAAGAATAGCCATTCTCTTCCATTGGTTTGTATCCCAAAACATGGTATTCAGACAAGTATATCGTCTCTGAATACGAAGGATCAATTTAGCTGCCACAGCTAGTATCAGTGGATCATTACTTCTTGCCTCAGTGAGTTCTATCAGTGCTATAGTGATGACTACCTCTATACTATAGTGTTTGTTTCTTAAATATATGCTTTAAATGGTTTGTACAATGGGGCAGCAAGATGACCAGTGGCCTGACTCAACATAGTTTTTTGACTAGTCATGGGAACAGCCCTCTCCATAACAATTTCAGCGCTCAAGGGCTGTGATTAATACGGCCTTGAGTATGTTCTTCTTCCACCAGACCATGTACAGAAGATGTAAGAAGACACACAATTAGTCATTTCATCGAACACCATGGATGTTTTTTTCCTGAAACTTCTGTGGAGACTCATGAACTTATCTGCAGAATGTATACTTTGGGCTCATTTTCATGCCAGGGCCCTTCAACGGCTTCCATTTCAAATGTACATAACTAATTCCCAGTATCTGAGGATTGTGGTTCCTAGGTTAACCCAATCTTTGTGGTGGTGACTGTGTCTAGAGTTGTTGAGTTGTTTCCCCCTCATGGATCTCCTCAAAGTCAACTTACCACAGATGCCAGTCTGTCAGGATTGGGATGGGATCACTGCTAGTGGACCTATACCTAGGACAAGTGGTCCTGCAAGGATCTTTCACATGGGATCAATTGGCTTGAATAGATTGGCCATCAGACTGCAATTTCAGTCTCTCATTTGGGTAGGAGCGGGTAATTCTTTGTAAAAACAGACAATATATCAGCAAAAGTCCATGGTAAGAGGAAGGAGAGAATAAGATCTTGCTCCTTAATGATGAAAACCACACGTCTCCAAACCTGGACTGAATCTCATCTCCTGTTTCTAGCAGCAGAATATACAAAAGAAGACCTAAAGACATTAGCAGAATGATTGAATTAGGCTGATGTCAATCAACTTGAGGCGCTACAGAATTGATCGTGCATTGCTTCAGATTACCTGTAATAGACCTGTTTGTCTCCCTGACAACTATCACAGAAGATTTTTTCCAGATATAAGTCAGATGGGTCAGAAAACATGAATACCTTAATCATTGCATGGCCAAAAGGACCACACCTTCAAACATCAAACTGGAAGATATTCATGTGATCCTGTGATCCTATTGGCCAAAACATGGCTGGGTCTTGCAGTTTTTCACCTCTCCCCAGAGATGATGCTGAGGCCTCATATCTCAGGGAGGGATAAATCATCCGCACCTAGCCTGGTTCAACCTTTATACCTGGTTGGAAGGTTTGCTTTCCTTTCTTCAGGACTGTTTGGACAAAAGCCTTTAGCCCAACATCCTAAAGCATTAAGTTTCACAATTACTTCCACTTTACAATGGTGCAGCATTAGCTTCTTATCCCTGCATGAGGTGTTTTTAAAGAGCTACTGCTCTTTTGAAGCCCTCTATAGTTCATCACTGCCCCAAATGGGATTTAGACCACCCTCTGAGAAAGGTTTCCTTAACATTTTTTTTAAAAACTTGGAACCTTTTTTCTTATACCAATTAATTAAGCCAGAATATTGGAGCTCTTTCATCAAGGAAAGAACTTTGCGTTTTCCATCTAAACTCAGTAATATTACATGCTGGCCCTACTTGCATGTTCCAAATTAATTCTATCCTTGATTGTACCCAGGAAGTTATTTTACCATCTTTTTGCCACT
This sequence comes from Ctenosaura bakeri, assembly GCA_948474755.1. Lineage (NCBI taxonomy): Eukaryota > Metazoa > Chordata > Lepidosauria > Squamata > Iguanidae > Ctenosaura > Ctenosaura bakeri. Next base: position 104,432 of record CAOLHI010001724.1, on the reverse strand, counting down.
AGCTCTCCAAGCCTCTGAAAAAGGAATGACATATCTTGAGTATTTGCAGAGCAACCACAATTTATTTGAAAATTAGGAGGAGGGGGTGGTCGCAGGTTATCTGCTTCTTTCATTTCAGCCTTTCTTCAGGAGAGGAGTGTGCAACTGTGGAAGGCAAGGGCTATATTACCTCCTCTAAACCTCAGAGGGGTCACCACATCCCCATAATTAGTCCCTCTCAAAATGATTTTTTTGCCCCCAAACACTTTCTAGCAGACATAGGGAGTATTTTCACTATGTTTTGGATCTTCCTGGGACATAACAACAACAACAACAACAAAAGGCCTCTCTCTGAACCGAAATGGGAGCAGGGTACTAGAGAGAACATTTAGAAGCAAATCTTTTTTTAAAAATCACAAAAAATTGTTTTGAATCTGGGGGTGAGAGGAGGAATGCATGTGGCCTATAGGTTGTACACTGCCCACCTCTGTTCTATGGGATGCTTCCAAGCATGTACCTCTACACTAACATGGTGTTTTAAAGGCTAGATCATCACTTGTTGTGAGGTGCTGCTAGGAAGGTTGAATTTATATACCATGTGTATTTGTACTCCACTCATACTTTCATATACTTTGACCCTAGCCATCTAAGCCTTTAGAAAAAGAATGCATACCTTGGATGTTTGTAGATATTACTGGTTTTAGCTCCTAATGTTCCCCTACTGGATATTTGGAGGGTGGAAGCTTGTGTCTACTCTTATTTTAGTTTTTTTTAATTAGAATTTTTAAAAAAATAAACATACATTAAAAAAAACACAACCAAACCAATATATAGTAAAGACAAACAACAAAATCAACCTACATACACAATTACACTAAACGTACAAAGAAAGAAAATTATATACATACATACCATACTTAAACTAAACTAATAATCAAATTATACTACACTAAACAACAAAAAGAAAATACAGGCATCCCTCCACATTTATTAGGGTTAGGGGTACAGCACCCCCGTGAAAGTGAAAAAAATGTTAATAACATTAGGCCCTCCCAAACCATATTTAACACACAAAAAAGTATGATCACCAAATCCAACCCACTGTGGATTCCTCTGAGGCATCATGGTTCCCTCACAAGGCAGAAATGGGTGGCTGGTGTGGCTTACTAATACCTCCACTGCTGCCCCACACCATTTTTAGTAGAGACTGAAACAGCCTAATTCACAGTTTCGCAGTCTCTATCAAAGATGGCATAGGGAGGCAGCAAAGGTAACAGCAAATAATTCGTGAATAATTCATTACTTTCTATTCTTTTAAATTTGTTGCTACTTTTGTTTATATTCTCAAACTATTTTAATTTCTAATTTTCCTAAATTTCTTATATTCCATAAATTTCCATTTAAAAAATCAATATTATTAACTATTATTTAATTCCACTATATTGTTACTCCCTTTAATCAAATCAAATCAAATCTATCTTAAACATGTTATAGCAACAACTTATAATCATATTTAATTTTTTCTCACATCTTTCTCAGAATAATAATATACTATAACAGTTTTTTTAAAGACACAGTATTGAGCAAGTTCAAAACCCAGTGGTAGAGCTTGGAGTGTGAGGAGGGAGGTGGAGCTATGGCATGAAGGGCATGGCCACTGTGTTTGGGGCATGGCTGTGGTGCATGGGGGCATGGCCAGGACATATGATGGTGTGGCTATGGGCCAGGATGGCCCCAAAACATTGCTGCCCAGGGTTAATCGTCCTCCCTGACCCCCCGTCCCTACGCAACTGTCAAAACCCTAGAATCACCAAATCACCCTCATTTATCCTTAAAAATTCTATTAAATTCTATTAAAAATTCTATCTCCATTCTGAAATAAATTCTTCATCAGAAATTCCCTTCAGTTTGGCAGACAATTTATCCACCTCTATAATTGACATCAGTCTGTTAAACCATTTTGTCATTGACGGGTTCTCAGTTTTCTTCCAATACTTTGCATAAACAAGTCTTGCAGCCAACAGTATATATTGAAGCAGTTGCTGATACTTTTTTTATCAATTTTAACCTAATCTCTCCAAATTCCTAGCAAAAATAATTCAGGTATCTTAACTATTTGGCATTTCAAAATTCTTTGAATCATATTCTGTATTTCCATCTAAAACTTCTTAGCCATTCCACAAGTCCATGACATATGATACAAAGTTCAAGTATGTTCTTGACATTTCCAGCATCTAACAGTCATGTCTTTATGTATTTTTGACAATCTCTCTGGCATAAGATACCAGCACATCACCATCTTATACAGATTTTCTTGAAGATCATAGCAAAATATGTTTTCAGTTTCTTTCCAAATTCTTCCCCATTGACTCATGGATATATTGTGACCAAAATTCTTGGCCCAATTCTTGGTCTACTCTTGTTAGATTACAGGTTGCATTCCTTCATGTCTGCTGAGGTGTTCTTTAGCACTGAGTGCTCCAACAGGCAATTCAGTCTAGCTGCAGGCTGGGCATGTCAAAAGTTTACCTATCTGGTGGTGGTTTGCTGTGATATGTCCTGCAATAAGATGATCTTCTTCCACTAGTGGAAAAGGAGTTTGGATCCTACCTCTCAGGCATTCATTATTCAGCAGTGGAAGGGAGAACATCCTCTCCACCATTTTTTTTCTTGCTGATACCATGGGGAATCGTTCACCCTCCCATACACTTTTGACACTGATGTTTTTTGACTGGACAGAGCATTGGCCAGGGCATTGACTACTCCATGCTGTTGCTCTTTAGGTTGCTCTCTTTGGTAAGGGTTCCTGTGAAATTCTGGGTCTCTGCATATCAGAGAAAAACAACTCCTCTTCCCACTGCTGGAGTTTGAATTCAAATATCTCACAGGTAAGACTCACAAAAAACTAGGAAAGCATCACTTACTGTTGCAGGCAGTCATGTGACAGGGCCTTATGAGTGGCTGTGCTGGGTGTTTGCTACACATTGATGCATTTAATACAACACGTCGGCCTTTGGCTGTCAGTTTTTCGGCAAGTGGATTTTCTTCTTTGTGTCCCAATGCCACAGCTTACAGAACACTGGAAAAGAAAGGATTCTGGAGTTTAGTCTGATCTGCACTAAATTTAAATAAAATGCATTGATCCCCACCACATTTTCAAAGAGATTGTTGTTAACTGCTGTCAACTTCGACTTATGATGACCCTAGCTTTTAAAATGTCCCAATTCCTCCTTCCACATTCTCCCTTTGTCCTCAGCTTACTTCAGCTGCTAGAAACTGCTGCAATGGGAGTTCATATTCATTTAACTCAGCAGCAAGAGAGGACAGGAGATGGCAGAATCTTTCCCTCCCCAGTTTTTGTTAACTGTCATCAAGTTGACTTCAACTTATGGTGGCCCTATGAATCAGAGACCTCCATGTCACCCTACCACCAACAGCCCTGCTCAGGTCTTGCAGATTCAGGGCTGTGGTTTCCTTGATTGAGTCTATGAATCTGCAGTGTGGTCTTCCTCTTTTCCTACTGCCTTTTATCTTACAACGTCTTACTGTCTTTTCTAGTGAGCCATGTCTTTTCATCATATACAAAATACAACAGATTCAGTTTAGTCATCTTGACTTCTGGGGAGAGTTCAGGCTTGATTTGCTATAGGACCCATTTTATTCCTCTTTTTAGCAGTCCATGATATCTGTAGAATTTCAAAGGGATACTCTTAATCAAATACCTGTTCATTAACCCAGAAGTATCAAATGTATTCATTGGAGATCCAAATTCTATGGAGGAAAGAATGCATCGTACCCTTAGAATGCACCCTAATTCGAAGCTACTCACCCTTGACCATTCTCCCAGGACCAGCTGTGGAGGGCAATCTATTTTTGCACAAGGTTTGTGTGTAGACAGCTTACGTTCATGGCAGCTCTCATCAGGAAGTTTCAGAAAGCTCCCATCCATCAGCAGCTGCTGACAAGTTACTTTGCGATGCTGGGTGCCTCCAGCACAGGTATTGGAGCACTAAGGGGGAGGAGGAAACCAGAATTCCAACGTTACTTTTCAAAATCAATGTATTAGGTTACCCACTATTATTATTCAGCACTCATTGTTAGCTGAAAAGTAATGAGTTTATAAAACTTCTGTGCATTGTTTTAATTGACTTTTATTTTATTTTACAAACAAATCCCCTACTTAAAATAGAATAGATGGATCTCAATGTCCACCAGGTGTTTCACAGGTGCAGTGACCAGAAGAAATCTGTGCACTTTAATGATAATTATGGAAATTCCATAGGTTTGCAATGACAGTATTCGAAAATCATAACCAGTCCTTTTCTAAATATCCTACAGAGTTAGTATTAACTAATTCTGTGTCTTGTGAAATAAAACAATATAAAAACTAGGCAAATAATAAGAGTCAGGGCATGTGCAAAAATAAATGAAGCCCTGGTTGAATCAGCTGATTTTGAGGGAATAATTAGAACCTGATGCTTAAGTAGGTAGTACTTTCTGCAGGAGTCAGTACGGGAGGCTGCACCTTATAAAAGGATCAGAAACTTTTTGAGTTTGCTATAAGCAAAGAGCAGCTATTCCTGCTCATCAGTCTAGAAAGAATTACAAAATAAATAAATATTTTGGGCTCCATCACTCCATTGTCAGGTGAATTTTTTTTACAAATCATCATCATCATCATCATCACCACCACCACCACCACCACCACCACCACCACCACCTACTACTGCTGCTGCTGCTACTACTAGTACTACAGTCCTCCCTCCATATTAGTGGGTTTCACAGAGAATGTGCACCCAGGCAAAGGGCAAGGGACTAGGAGGGGAGGGCACTGCTCATCAAGAGGGAAGGTGCATTCCCTCCATCCCCTTGCCTTTTGCCCCTGCATGGAAAGGCATGCGTGCGAGGGCATAAGACAAGGGAATGGGACGGGGGAGCCCGGGAAGGGGAGGGGAGGAGAAGGGTGAGGGAGAGGGAGAGGCATTCACAGTTTTTCCACTTTTTTGAGGGTTCTGTGCCCCAAACTTTGTGAAAGTGAAGGAGCCATTGTACTACTACTATCCTATCCTTCTCCCAAAAATTGGGACTCAAGGCGATTTTAAATTTAAAAGAATAATACAGCTAAAAACATACAAAAAGTGAGCACTAAAACAGAAATAAACTATTCACAATATTAAAATGTTTTAAAACTACTTTTAAAATGATAAAATGCAATTAAAAGATAATAACAAGAGTTCAGATTTAAAACAGTACAGCACCCTTGGTTCATTCTTTAAAAATTTTCCACTTTAAAAAACTGCCAGAATAAATAGGTCTTTGCTTGGTGATAGAAGGACAGCATGGATGAAGTGCCAAAGCCTAAGGGTTGAGAAGTTTATGATCATGGCTCTTCTACCCAGAAGCAAAACAAACACTTGGCTAAAATGAAGAAGTGCATCATCAAGATATTTGTCAAAGAACCACAGAGGCTCTGAAAGCCACTGTCACTTTCTTCCTTATCACATTACTCAGCCATACCCCTATATTCCACTTTAACTGCCATGGCAACATCCTGTGCAATTCTGGGGTTTGCAGTTTAGTGAGATCTAAGAACTCTCCACCTAGGAATTCTAAATGCCTCTTCCCAAACTGCAAATCTCAGGATTCCATAGGTGACATAAGTATTTACGACTCAATTATCAGGAAAAGACTAGACAAGAATGATGGTAGCATCTATTCCAAAACAGTGCACTTCTCATTGGCACCTCAGTAAAATTGGGTGTTACTATTCATCAAGGAATCTCTTTTTTTATTTTATTTTTTAAACATCCCATACCTGTTCCCATTCTTCAACATGCCAAACTGGAGGACAATCAATCTGGTTGCAAGCTTGCAAAGCATGAGGCTTCTTGTCTTTGCAGTTTTCAGATTCAATAACAGATCCCTCAGGTTGCTGGCAGTGAACTTCTCTTGTCTGAATCCCAACACCACAAGTGGCTGAACACTGTCTCCAGGGACCCACCTGCCACCTGTTCCAAGAGATTAGCAAAACATCTCTCTAAGCATGTAACACTAGGTATGATAAGCAGTTTTTTGATAAGTGAGAGTACTTTGTGCTATTAGAAATGAGTAAATCTATGAATGCTTGTGTTACTAAGTTTAGCCCACTTTCACATCAGTCTGGAAACACAAGTTGTTGCAAAGAAGTCCCCAAAAGATTTTGCACAAATTTTCTCTAATTCACCCACTTATATGTACATACATGTCATATGTACTTTTCCTAGTGCCCCTCCCTCTGTTACATGCATTTTGGAGCATACTTCTATTTAATATATGCACCTTTTTCATTCAGATGCAACTTTGGCAACTGTTGAGACTTTGGCAACTTACTAGGAAAGGGCCTTTCAAAAGGGATGGGTGCTGCATTTTCCTTCATTGATTTGTTTTTTAAAATGTGTTTTAACTTTTTAACGCTTCTAATAAATTTATGTTCTGGTTGCATCTGTTACCATCTAATCTGAATTCACCTTGAATCCCCACTTATAGCAAGATGCAGGCTATAAACCCAATCCATCTATCAATTATTGTTACTAGACTTTTTGGAGTTGTGAATCAGATTACAAAATTCTGAATAGTGCAGACTTTGGCACTATGCACTATGATAGTTTTTCACTTTTTAAGTTCAGCAAGTCTGAATTCAATAAGAATTTATAAAAACTTGGCTCTGATTACGTTCTCCTACATCACTGTCATGATACAGGATCATATTTGCACTGAAAACTTTTGTTACTAACTGGGAGTGAAATGCTACTACTGGAGTCTTATGTGGAGTCCATTGCTCTGCTAACTTCACTGAATCAGAATCAAAGTACCTCCTCACAGCTCCACTTGAAACACTTGGCAATCCATGGCATGGATGTGCCATGTCATGAACAATGAAACTCTTCTGACTTGCCCTTCTTCTTTTTTTTTTCAGGCAGTGGGCACAGGATTGAGGCTTCTAGGAATGCATGCCATACTAAAAAGTCAAATTTTGCCATCCTAAAATCTGGATGGCAAAATCTGAATATTCATCAAGAGGTGATTCAGTGATGCTAGCTCATGTTCTGCCTAGAGCCAGAGTACCACACCTCTTGGGATCCAGAGGCTGCACATCCCCTCCACTGCAGTTCCGAGGGCCACATACCTCATGTCCCCAATTTTTTACTGAACATGTGTGTGTGTGTGTATGTGTGTGTATGTACGTGAATGTGTATGTCTATATATAGAGGGAGGGAGGGAGGGCCAACACTTCTCTCAAATCTGTCCTTTATTCCTGCATGGCAGGAGTTTGGACTCAATGGCCCTTGTGGTCTCTTCCAACTTTATTATTCTATGATTCTATTTGTCTTTGGCAACTGAAGAAGGCAGAAGCTGAAATGTTTTCCTCTTGCCATTTTTAAGGTTTTTTTTTTAATCAATCACTTTTCTCTTTGCCCCTCTTTTTGTGTGTGTTGAAATGCTCTAGAGCATCGATTCTCAATCTTTCCTTTACCATGAACTCTCTATAGTGAACTGAGTGACCTTGGCAAAGTCACATTCTTCCAGCCTCAGAGAAGGGTAATCCCAAACCTTCTATGAAGAAAACTTGCCAAAAAAACCCGATGGCTGGTTCGCCTTTGGGTCAGCATAAGTCAGAACAAACTTGATGACATACACTGTGAACCAATTTCAGGCCTTTTTTAAGCAAGATTTATTCAGAGTGGGGCTGTCCTTGCCTTCTTTGAAGCTGAGAGAGCCTCCAGAGTTGCCCACTGGGTTTCCAAAGCTCAATGAGAATTCAAACCCTGGCATCCCCAGAGTCTTATCCCAGCACTCAAATCACTACACCATGCTGGCTCTATCTGCAGAAATACAATAAGAAACAAATGTTTTAAGGCGTAATGGTGATTGTTTTAACTCAGCACAGAAAACTGTTGCTGACATTTTCTCCAAGTAGAAATGACTTGTCCTGCCACAACATGATCCCCAGATGTCTCTCAAACAGATGTTAGACATGTTTGCACAATGCAGAGTCCTACCTTGGGGGGCAAAGCCTTGTATTGCACACACGACTCATTGCTGGAGGTCTTTTTGAGCTGTCACACAGGCTATCATTTACAGTTTGCTTTGTCTGCTCATGTAGGCACACTGCAATGGCTTCCTGAGTCCCTGGGTCATAAATATATATACATTAAAATGGTAAATCACAAACATATCTTGAAACACAAAACTGTAACAACTATTTTTGCACATTAGGGATAAGATTATTTAGTTATAGTTATTGCACTGAATCTTGCAGAAATCTATTTAGTAATCATAAATAACTATTCTCTGGAGAGTTGGCCTTTTTAACCCCTTTTTGTCTTTGTTAGTTTGTTTAGTTTGTTTAGATAGTAGGTGTCTAACTTTTAGAATGTGAACATTTTTCTTTATATGTTGCTTTAAGTTCATTAAAATTCTTTTTAATAAAACTATTATTTAAAAAAAGAAACAGAACTGTAAAAAAGTTACTGTCACAAATGTACACTCTCAAGCCATAATCAAAATATAACAAAATAAAAAAATTCCACATATCTGACCCACACTTGTAATTCCTTAAGGTTATGTATGGCATCTCCAATGCACAGGGAATTCAAATCACCAACAGTTTCTGTGGGTATAAAATTTTATCCCTGTTCCAAATTAAATACATTAGCATATCCCAACACAAGAATAAGGCTACAATATAATTATGACTTATATTTATATACTGCCCTTCTTCTAATTTTGTGTCCCTTCTCTTTCCAAATTTGGCCTCACAACAACTTTACAAGGTAGGTGAGGCTGAGAGTGACTAGTCAATGAGTTTCATGGACTCCTTGCTATCTGATGAGTCATGCTTTCAACGCTTCCAAATGAATGATAAGTTACAATAATTCAACAGCTGTTTCCTTTCTTTCATCAGTTTTTCTTGCCTATGGAGGCTCACCTGGGACCACCTGCATGCATGTACTACTTGCAAAGCAAACTGGGCAGGGGAGGTGCTAAGCCAGTTGAGAGACTTTGCAAGCAGCACAACCCAGTGGATCCCAAGTGAGTTCTTCATGCTCTCTAGAGTACATGGGTTCCATTTATCAACCAATTCCATTTTCTGTCAGTGTTCTGGTCCCTAACCTGTCAGATAAGTGGGGGAAGCCTGTACAACCAAAGAACCCTTTCCTTAACAACAACAACACATAATAAATCCTCCCTATTCCCCAGACCCATGAGTCAAGATGGCTTACAATTTTTTTAAAAAAATGCGGAGAACAATTGACATGACTAAAAACCTACAAAATGTAATTAATCAATAGAATTAAAAGCATTTTAAAAATACATTCATTAAAAAGCAAAACACAGACACAATACAGCACATTATTTAAGACACTTTTCCCACAAAGAAGGACACTATGGAAGGGACCAGCCTATCCTCACTAGGAAGGTAGTTTCAGAAAGAGAGTACAGCTTCCAAGAAAACCCTTTACCACATTCCCACCAGATTCACTTGTAAGGGTGGTGGGATGGAGAGAAGGGCTTCCTCTGAAGTTCTCAAAACCTGTGCAGGCTTACATGACAGAAGATGATGATGATCATCCTCATCATTTCTATTTGTATCATGCTTTTTTCCTTGGAAGGACTCAGAGGCTTACAATACTTTTAAAAAAGAAAACATAGTTTAAAAAATCATAACATACAAAAGATAAAAGAAAAGTTCAATAATACAGGAGTAATTAAAGCAGAGTTAAAATACATATTTAAAAACACAAACAATTAAGAGTAAGCAGCACCTTTCATCAGCAGGCAATGATAACATGTTGAATGCACTGGTTTAGAACAAAACAGTTTCCTTGGTTTGTGGTGGAAAGGAGTAATTAAGTTGGGTGTTATCTGCATACTGATGGCACTGAATCCCAAAACTCTGGGCAATGTCTTTCAACAATTTCATGTAGATGTTAAATAGCATAGGGGATAAAACTGAGCCCTGAGGGACCCCATAGGTCAAAGGACAAGGGGTCAAACAGGAGTCCCCCAGGACCACCTTCTGGGTTTTGTCCTCCAGGAAGGAATGGAGCCACTGTAGAACAGTGTCCCCAAGTTCCATCCCTGCAAGACGACCCAGAACGATACCATGTTTGATGGTATAAAAAGCTGCTGAGAAGTCTAGCAGAACCAGCAGAGATACACTCCCCTTGTCTAGTTCCCAATGCAGGTCATCCACCAAGGCTACCAAAGTGGTCTCAGTCCCATAGCCAGGCCTGAAACCAGATTGAGATGACTCTAGATAATCTGTTTCATCCAGAAACCTGTGGAGCTGGGAGGCCACCACACACTCCAGAAACTTGCCCAGAAATGTAACTTAGGGACTGACCGATAATTATCTAAAATGGGATAGGGGGATGGCTTTTTTTTTAGTAATGATTTTATAATAGTCTCCTTGAGGCAAGCTAGAACTTTATCTTGTTTTAAGGAGGCATTAACCACATCCTCTGCCCACTAGGTCAGTCCCTGTCTAGCTTTTTTAATAAGTCAGGAAGGGCAAGGATCTAGAGTTGTATTGCCCTTCAGATAAACTGGATCCAAGCTATTGGGCTTTATAGGCCATAACCAACATTTAGAACTAGATTAGGCATGCCCTCCAATTGTCTCAATTTGGCAAGAACAGTTTTGATTAATCCTGTATCATCCAACTTTTTCAGCTGCTTTTAATATGCCTCATTTTTTCTCTCATTCTCCCACTTTCCTCCTTTGTCCTCAACTTGCTTCCATTGCTGCAATCTGAAATCAAAGTGAAAAAGTGATTTGTATTCTATTAACTCAGTGTGGCAAGAGGAGGGGGCAGAATCTTGCCCTTCCCAGTAGACTCAGGCAAAAAGTATATTGTTGCAGCTTCCTAGCTTGTGTGTTTTTCTTCATTAATAATGTTCCCCATCTTGACCACACTCTGGTACTGTTTAGCTACAAGTGTCCTGGTTTTCATTTGTGAAATGTTGGAGAGTATGGATTGAACACATAGCCAGATGGGGGAAAACCTCCCTCTGTAGCTCCAAAATCACAGAACTATAGAGCTGGTTGGAATTCCACAGGTATTCTTGTCCAGTGCAAGAATCAGAGTTCTCACTGATCAGAGAAGCCAGTATAGCTCCTGTATATCTAAAATTAAGAATCAGGAGTGTTTACTCATCAATGGCTGGTGCAGAGATGGTCTTCCACCAATATATCTGGTATGGGCCTGAGCTGTGAATCTTCAGAGCTGTTAATTTTAGAACACTCTCAGACTTCATCTTATCGTATTGGGAATTCTACCAGTGAATTGAGGGCATAGAGTTCATTTTATCAGCTGTAAAGTTACCTCAGAATTCTCATGCACATACAGTGCCATAAAACAAGAAGTCATTACCACTGTCAAAGTAAGTGAAACATACTGAAGTTCATTCTTTAATGGAGGTTTTGCTAGTATTATGCGAAAGAGAGGGAAAAAACAGCCTAATGTGATACGCAAGACTGAAAACGGTCATAGTTCAGGGAATCTGTTTCCTTCTCTTTAAATGCATTTTCCCCCAGTGGCTTCAGAGGGGCTACAAATCTGATTTCAAGACAGCTTAATATTTCTCTGATTTGCAAAATTTCAAGCACTTTTGTACTTTCACTACATTGCCTAATTAAAAAAAACAACCCCTACAGCCTTGTTATATATGTTGAATATATTCAAACCTCTTGTTCTATTCTATTTCTTTTTCTTCTTCTTTTTTTCACCTGTGCAATGGCTAGACAATTATGGCCATAAATACCCATTCCCCACATTCATCACAAATACTCTGTTGCTTGCTAAAATGGGCAGTCTTTGTTTTATCTGACTCTCTGGAAAAACTCATGGTTAGAAAACTTACACCCACCCCACAAGGTTAGTAGCATGTGTTTTATGCTTTTCAGGTAATTAGCCAGAGCATGCAAGGACGAAGGTTAGTCCAGATACGAGTGACATGTGTTTTTTACAAAGGGATCTGAACTGCTTTCCATCTGCCCCCAATCATTCAAAAGTATATTATGTCATAACTGGACATTACTTATGGCATACAGTGGAATAACCCAAGCCACAACTTGGAAAAGAGCTTTTGGCAAGAATATCTTGTTATTTATTAACAGATCAACCACAACTGATGTTATGCCACCAGTACTACAGAAACTTCTTGAAAACAGCAAAATATACTCAACCATTCTTACTGGAGCAAGTCAATAATAAAGGATTGGTGAAATAGTTGTCATTCATGGGCACAATACATGTCCGAGTCTATCTGGTGCAAGCTATAGGTCTCCCTACTTAATAAGCCTACAGGTAGTGAGGAAAGGAGAAGCAGAATTTGAAAAAAAATTTCTTCAGACCACTCAGAAGCACATAATGAGCGTGCCCGCTGCCTGAGTCCTTAGAGAACCTCTGTAACACTACTTCTTAAGCTATCTGATGTGCTAGAGTGCCAGGGACAGACACTGTATTTGTTCCCATTGACTATACTGTTTCTTTCTTTCCTGGAAACTCATCAAAGTCCAGCAGGTGAACACTCAACAACTGGCCCTGGTTCATGGAACATCATTTTGGGTGGCACTGCTCTATAAGAGAGCACTGTGTTAGAAGACCTGCTGTTCTCACTTCTTCTTACTGTGCTTTGTCTTCATCTATTACTCATTTTCTCAGACGTTCAAGGCAGTAACTAAGGGCTGCATTTCTGCCTCTTTTTTCAGTTTTATTTTTCCTACTCAGAGTTGCTTTGTTCGTCCTATACCCATAACATACAAATATCTAAAGCCTAAAGCACAGAATGAACTTAGGCTGGCCAGAGACATTAAAAACAATAAAAAGGTTTTTTTTAAATATGTCCGCAGCAAAAGGAAAAAGAAGGAGACAGTAGGGTCGCTGCGCAGAGAAGATGGCGAATTACTCACAGGGGGAAGAGAAAAGGTAGAGCTACTTAACACCTTCTTTGCCTCCGTATTTTCCCAGAAGGATACAGGCACTCAACCTGGTGGTTGGGAAGCAGGGGAGTAAGCAGGAGAAATGAGGCACATAATAGGTAGAGAGGTGGTACAGGAATACCTGGCCACACTGGATGAATTCAAGTCTCCAGGGCCAGATGAATTGCATCCTAGGATATTAAAAGAGCTGGCAGAGGTCATTTCGGAACCGCTTGCTATAATTTTTGAGAAATCTTGGAGGACAGGAGAAGTTCCAGCAGACTGGAAGAGAGCAAATGTTGTCCCCATCTTCAAGAAGGGAAAAAAAGAGAACCCAAATAATTATCGCCCAGTCAGCCTGACATCAGTACCCGGAAAGATACTGGAGCAGATCATTAAGCAGTCAATTTCTAATCATTTAGAAAGCAACGCGGTAATCACGAGAAGTCAACATGGATTTCTCAAAAATAAGTCATGCCAGACTAATCTTATCTCTTTTTATGATAGACTTATTAGCTAGATAGATGAAGGGAATGCTGTGGATGTAGCATACCTTGATTTCAGTAAGGCCTTCGACAAAGTTCCCCATGACATTCTTGCAAAGAAGCTAGTAAAATGTGGGCTGGACAGGGCTACTGTTAGTTGGATTTGTAATTGGTTGACCGACCGAACCCAAAGGGTGATCACGAATGGCTGCTTTTCATCCTGGAGAGAAGTGACTAGTGGGGTGCCACAGGGTTCTGTCCTGGGCCCAGTGCTGTTCAATATTTTTATCAATGACTTGGATGAAGGAATAGAGGGCATGCTCATCAAATTTGCAGATGACACCAAATTGGGAGGGGTTGCTAATACGCCAGAGGACAGGATCAAAATTCAAAATGACCTGGATAGATTGGAGAGCTGGGCCAGGGCGAACAAAATGAAATTCAACAGAGAGAAATGTAAGGTCCTACAATTAGGTAGAAAAAATGGAATACAGAAATATAGGATGGGGGACACGTGGCTGGATAGCAGTACGTGTGAAAGGGATCTAGGAGTCTTCATAGACCGCAAGCTGAACATGAGTCAGCAGTGTGATGCGGCAGCCAAGAAAGCCAATGCAATTCTCGGCTGCATCAATAGGAGTATGGTGTCTAGATCGAGGGAGGTACTGGTACCACTCTACTCTGCTTTGGTTAGACCCCATCTTGAATACTGTGTCCAGTTCTGGGCACCCCAATTCAAGAAGGATATGACAAGCTGGAGCAAGTCCAGAGGAGGGTGACCAAAATGGTGAGAGGCCTGGAAGCCATGCCCTATGAGGATAGACTTAGAGAGCTGGGTATGTTTAATCTGCAGAAGAGGAGGTTAAGAGGGGACATGATAGCCATGTTTAAATATTTGAAGGGATGCCACGTAGAGGAAGGAGAGGGCTTGTTTTCTGCTACTCCAGAGACCAGGACAAGGAGCAACGGATTCAAGCTGCAGGAAAGGAGATTCCACCTGAACCTCAGGAAGAACTTCCTGACGGTCAGGGCTGTCCGGCAATGGAATCTGCTGCCTCGGAGTGTAGTGGAGTCTCCTTCCTTGGAGATTTTTAAGCAGAGGCTTGATGGCCATCTGTCGGGATTGATTTGAGGGTGTTCCTGCATGGCAGGGGGTTGGACTGGATGGCCTGTGTGGTCTCTTCCAACTCTACATTTCTATGATTCTATGATTCTATCTGCTACAGTAGTATTAAATTAATTACTCATTTCTTTTCCTTTCATGTGGAATATTGCTTTGTCTTGTTCACTTCCCCATACCCTCCTTCATTAACCTCAAATAAATTTCTCTTTTTTCCTCTATAAAACTGAACATCATATAATCTGATATATTAAAACTTCCATTTACTAAGGTCTCAACTCTGCTCTTCTTTTCACCCATATGCTATCACCACTTGTGCAGTTTTTAACAACTGTTTTGTTAATTATTCCTCCTCCTTATTTGATCCTAGGTTTTTAATGTTTTAACATCTTTCTTTATTCAGTTCTAATTTTCCCTGTTTTTCTGTTTATTTCTTCTATTGACTTCCAGAAGTTTGTATTTTACAACATTCCCACTACATGTGGATATGTCAACATTCTGGGGATAATTTTTTATTTATATATGATAACTGGTGTGGTGTTGCATACTACCTTCCTACTATTAATTGTAGAGATGTATTTCTCCAATAAACAATTATGTTTATTTGATGTGAACTTTTGCTATAGTTTGTTTCAAAGATAAATAAAAATTGATACTGGAGAAAGATGTATATTCTATAGCAACTACAGGTTAATAATGGTCAACAGTATGAACTCTTTTACTGCTAGAGCCAAGTATTAATATGATATGAATGATGTTCATATTCATGAGCTCAACAGCCTGGGAAATATCGTTTATATAAAATATATCAGAAATATAGAAAATCAGATGAGTGATAGACTATTTTTATACATTGTTCCAGAAGCCAGCTTAGCCTTCAGCACATTATTCACATTTTTAGTGATGTTTTCACTAAGGAATACATAACACAGGTGTGAAAATTTGACTATGTAACCTGTACTGTCTTCTTCAACTTGTAGTGTCTCTCCAAGGTTTAAGAAGTCTTTCTAATCACTTGCTACCCAATCTTTTTAGTGGGAAATGTTGGAGACTGAAACTGGGATCTTTTTCATGCAAAGCATATGCTCTATCACTGAAACACAGTGCTTACTAATAAACATATATGCTTGCCAATAATTCCATTACACCTCTTTCAAGCTTTTGAATAGCTATTGTTTGTACATAGCCAAGATGGACCATTCAGAAAACACACTGAATTATTTAAGCAGAACCAGGGCTATGATTTAAAAAAAAAAATTAAAGGAAGTCAATTTGGATAGATTCCCTCTCCAAGTTGGCCCCACAGTTCCAGCCCTTGGGCTCCTGTCACTCACCTGTCCTGTTACCCCCAAATATGGAAGACTCAGGGGTCCACCCACAATGCCAGTGGCTCTGTGAATCAGTGGGGAATATTAGCAGATTCTTACAGATTCTTTTTCACCAGTGCAGTTCCTTAAGGTCCCTCCCTGGACCTGCTACTCAGGCCTCAAGTTGGCTACTGTACTGAACAAAGGACTGTGTTGATCAGTTATTTTTACTTATTAAATTAAAATGTTCATACAGTGATACAGAAAATAAAAACCGTAAACATTTATTGTAAAAGATATATTTCTAGTTATGCTGGTTCCACCTAGCGTACATTGTAACACTTCACTTTCAAAGAACGCTTCTCCCTGAACTCTCTCTGCCCTCTCAGTTCCCATCAGATCCTGTTCAGATATTGTCCATTAGCCTCTTCCTAACTGGTGCTATTTCAGTATCTAACTGGATGTATCTCTATCTCTTGGCCAGCTCCATCTAACTGTTTATCAGGAAAGCCTCTAGGCTATATTCTTTCCTCTATAGCACCCCCATCCCCAAACTTTCAATGAGTCATGATTGGCTAGCTCTACTCTGGCTTGCTCATCTTCTTGCTTCACACTAATAAAAAAAAATTCTCCTTATGTGAGTTAACTAGCATAAAAACTTTGAAAAATTACATTTTGGACTACAACTCCCAGAATCCCCCAGTTATAGAATCATAGAAATGTAAAGTTGGAAGAGACCACAGGGGCCATCCAGTCCAACCCCCTGCCATGCAGGAACATCCTCAAAGCACTCCCGACAGATGGCCACCTAGCCTCTGCTTAAAAGCCTCCATGGAAGGTTTTTGTTAGCATCTTCACTGTTAGTAGATGTATAGCCAATCTCAACCTGCAGCACAGATCCTGATGAGAAACTAGTTTTAGTGCTTGGCTACTTTGTTCTCTGTTCTTTAAATGAAAGGATAAGCAATATAGCTTCAAAACTGAATGCAAGTCAAAGTCCTTATACACAAAATTCCCTCATTTTAAAAGTGAAACTGAGTGAGACTACACTGCTGCTAGTGATAAACAACAGTGCGGCCCACTTACTACTGATCAGCCAAAGATCCAACAGTAAATCCTCATCTCTCTTCTGCTCACTCCTGCTGTGGAGAAATCAATCTTATTAAGTCAGACTCTTTGTCCTTCTAGCTCACTAATGATTGGTTTTGTAGAGTTTCAGGTTTACCTGCCATACCCTATCATGCCGGAGAGTGAAACTGGGACTTCTTTCATGCAAAGGCTGTGCTCTGTGTCTAGGTTTCAACTCTTCCCTTCAGTTCCGAAAACAATTTTCGATGCATTTTGTTAAAGTAGAAAACCTTACATGCCAATATCAGTGGGAAGGGTTCAGTTGCTGCAACACAGTTTCATGTTGGCTAGTTACTTTGTGCTCCCTTCTTGTTTGTTTGTTTTGGCTCTACTCTCTTGCACTTTCCACAAACTACATGGCCAGGTGGCAAACCCTGAATCAGCCCCATTCCTAAGGAATCTGTAACTACTTGGAAATGAGCCATAACTCAGGAAGTACTGGATTTAGTTGCCTGCTCAAATCCATCACTGCCACAGCAGGTAAACACACAAGTTGAGAGCCTCTCCATTTGTAGCCATTCTTGGGGCATTCTGTCAAGTATGGGATTTCCCAACCAGTAATTATTGGAGACCATTCCTTCTGAATCAGGGTACCTACTTACATCAGCTGCAGAATGGAGTATGCCTCTCATAGGCACATCACTCCAGAGGATGGGAGCAGAGAGCTTTCAAATCTTATGTTGACTTGAGCTGGGCCTTCTTGCTAATGCACTGTGGTTTAGTTTAAGTCTTGAATTTTAAATCAGTGTGGACCTGTGGGCACAGCATCAAGGAAAATGGGACTATATGTTGCCTTGGTAAATCTGGAAACTTAAATTTATTTCAGCTTTCAATGTTTCACCAAAGCACAAACATGTACTTTATTTCTGTTCATACCCACTGTCTATCATTATAGAGCAAGTTATCAACTCATTTCTAAAAGTTCTCCCTTCTCTCTGACCCTAGTTAGTTAGTTAGATTATTTCCAGTTGTCTTGCTGAAAAGAACTGCAACCACTGCTGCAGATAATGCCTCTGAAGACAATGGTAGTTTATAACACTGCTGCACTCAGTAACTGGCACAGCAGTGTATCAACAAACTACTACATTCGCTCAACTGCTTTATAAGGCAAATACAAGCACAGGCTTCTGTAGAACAATGATTAGGTTCATTAATGCACTATACGTGTCGGGTAGCCCTCCATATTTCAGTTACGGGACATGTAGTAGGAGTTAATTAGCTGCTTGCTTGTAACAAGGTATGGGAACCAGAGACCGTTAGATAAACAAAGCTAGGAATGTAATGATAAGCGCTGCTTGGCTGAAACCTGAGCTCCAAGGTCTCTTGTAGGCAGGATGGGAAACTATTTGCTTTTAATGTTTGGATTTTGCTAATTGCCTTCAGTTCGCTCACTGAAGCCCTGTACTATGTATCACACTCCTATTAAATAGTGTATGAGCACTGTCACATTTGTGTGTGTGAGCTCAGTTCCTGACAATATGACTCTAAATGAAGGCCACATCCTGTCTTTGCAGCAAGTGGCAAATCTTAAAAAGAATGTGGGGTGGATTCTTACATTCAGTGTGCTCCATTCCAATACCCAATCATGGCAAATAATTTGTATTCCACCCAACACCTGTGGAGCAGTTGACAATGCAATCCTCTACCTGGTGGTGATAAGGTTTGCAAGGTGACATGACATCATGAGGAGAAAAGAAGATCTGTGCAGGGAAGGTGGAGGGATGTGGCAAGACAGGATCATCTGTCTTTAGATGATGTATGATATAGGGTCAATCCTGTATTGCCTCTAGCTATTCCCACTTTGAAAAAAAAAACCCTTGCCAATTAGAGTCCTGGGGAACAAACCACAGAACAAATGTATGAACAGTAAGTGTACAAAGGGAAATCTGGTGGAGGGGCACTGGAGGATATCTGACGGGTATATTGTCATGTGAATCCACTATGTGGCTATCCCCAAACAGACACACATTAGACACCTTAATGTGAAGACCCCATTATTTGCAGAAATAACAAAGGAGTTATATAGCCCCTGGATCTATAAATTAAAACCAAGCATATATTGTTTTCAAGTTTAACAAAGGATTGTAAAGAAGCTTCAAGGACTTGGAATGAAAGACTACACAAAATATTCAAGGAGCAAGGCTTCAGGCAAACTGAGGCTGATCATGCTTACACAACGGGGAAAAAAGAAGGACACTTAAATTTTATTTGACCTATGTTGTTGACCTATTCATAACAGCTCAAAGATCAGTACTACCCAGAAAGTAGACATCATCCAGACAGAGAAATGAAAGTGAAAAATTATGCAATGCAACGTTCTACAAAAATACTGAAGCGAAAGCAAGGGACATGGCTGCTACTTCCCAAGTCACAACCAAATTATTGATCTCTTAGAGATTCTAGGAATTCAAGATGCCTAACCTGTATTATGCTTTCTTTAAAATGAGGATGAAAGTGAACTTTTGCAAAGTAACAGCCAGTTATGCTGTCAGAGGAGTGGCTAGATACCTGAACTGTGGACCTTAAGCTTAAATTGGCAGTAAAGACTAATCCATGAGTTTTGCTGTGAGCCCACGTGTGTACTGGTTTGAGCACTGAACTAGGACACTAGGGCCCTTTTCGCATTGAGGCTTCTCGCGCGAGCGGGGAAGGGCGGCTCGTGCGAGAAGCCTTCTCCGGGAGGCTGCCGCTTCCTCCCTCCTTCCTTCCACAGGCGAAAGAACGAGCGGGGAAGCGGCAGCCTCCCGGAGGAGGCGGCGGCTCGCACGTCCGCCCCCCCGCGAAGCAGGAGGCTCGCGCGTCCGCCCCCCGTGAAGCAAGAGGCTGTCGCATCTGACGCGCTAGCGCCCGCCCCTTCCTTCCACAGGGGCGAAGGGAAGGAAGCGCGACCCGGCCGCCTCCCCGACGCTCCGCACAGGAGGTAAGTGCGCGCGGGTGCTAGGAGCGTTGCGCGAGTGCGGGTGATTTTCGCTTCGAGGTGAAAATCAAAAAACCCGCGATCGCGCCACTGCAGCCCCGTGAGCACGGTGGAAGTGGGAGTGCGTCGTGCAGAGCGACGCTCCCACTCCCGTGAGGCTCACGGGGCTGTCGCGCGACAGAAAGCCTGTGTGAAAAGGGCCTAGGAGACCTGGATTCAAATCCCTACTTGGCCATGGAAACTCACTGAGTGACCTTGGGCAAATCATACTGTTTCAGACTCAGAGGAAGGCAAGGGCAAACTATTCTGAATAAATCACTGTGACAGGTTTGCCTTATTGTTACCCTGTTTACTGAGGGTCCCAGGAGGGACACCTAAATAACCTTACAATTACAAAAGATGGGGAAATTAGTCAAGAGCACTGGTTGGCACTATGAGAGGCAGGGTAACGCAGCAGGATCTTGTAACTCAATGTTTACGGGGTCAGGCCAAGTCAAGAAGCAAACCGTGTCAGGAATTAATGAATGATCTTTATTAAATACAGGCACACAATGTAAGCAACACACGCACACAGATAACTAAGGAAAATAAAGGTTTGAGTATGATAGCGGGATTTTCAGAGGGATAGTTGATTCGGGTGATACGGAACCTGTTCCTGGAGCCCGGAAAGAAGACAGAGAGCGAAGCTGGGGTGTGATGCATCTCAGCACATGGTGCTGAGGGGAAGCTCGCCAAGCAAACCATCAGCAAGGCAGTCTGGAACTCAGGAGCAATCCGAGGAAGGTCTCAGAATCAGGGGTTTTTTATAGAGGGAAATGTGACTGCAGGCTATGCTAGACTTGGGGAAAACAATGCGGTTTGGGAGCGGGACAAAGCTTTGGAAAGGTCAGAATTTAGCATGATTGAGTTAAGTCTGAATTGACAAAGAGTTGGCCTGTATGCAAATGCAGAGTGCTTGGCAGTTGAGTATTCAGCTTATCAAGTTGCCTGCTCGGGACAAGGAGTCCTTTGTAAACAGCGTGCATACATAATGAAGGTGTTTGCAGAGAGGTCACCTAAAGCAAGGATCTGGCTATTTCTGGCCTGCCTGGGTGGAGAATGGAATGTTCAGCAATTAGTGGCCGAGCCTAGTCTGTGCTTGTTCGAGGGCCTCACAAACACGTGGAGAGGGGTGGTAGAAGAGAGCCAAATTATTGATATCAAAAT
Source organism: Ctenosaura bakeri (assembly GCA_948474755.1). Lineage (NCBI taxonomy): Eukaryota > Metazoa > Chordata > Lepidosauria > Squamata > Iguanidae > Ctenosaura > Ctenosaura bakeri. The sequence goes on along the minus strand of CAOLHI010001724.1, from coordinate 83,324 downwards.
GATATCTAGGGGTATCTCCAAGTAGGCCTAAACTGCAGTAACATTAGGTTTGCCATAAGTCACAAATGACTTGAAGGCACACAACAAGTTTTATGCTACACTAATGCAGAGTGGGCCAGAGACAACTGAAAACTACAAATCTACCAGTGGCTCTTGTTTGTATATGGGGATAGAGATGTCTCCTAGAGCAGTGACAAACAAGAAATAATAACATTCTCCTCCATGGTATCTAAATGCACAGCCATGGCAGAAGCATGAAGAGAATCAAAGTTGCTTGATGTATTACGGACTGGTTTTGGAATGAGTGAACAAAAAAACAAACAAACCAATCCAACAATTTAGATTATGGAAGACAGCCAGAACTATATTAAACTTTCTCAGATTGAGAGGACTAAAACCATGTAGTAAGCAGAGTATGGTGCCACATTATGCTTGATTTGACTGCAGAAGTTATCAAGATGAATACTGTCCAACTACAGTGATTACAGCAACCCCTTTACAACCTTGCATGTTCAGGGAACATCAGGGAACAGGTTCAGTTGCTGTGACATTGAGTCCTGCTTCTTAGTTGCTTTAGCCCTTTCCTTCTGCTTCCTTTCTGTTCTGCTGTCTTGTATTCTCCCTTAATTATTACTATCAAGTAATAACATCTGAGATCATGAACCGAAACAATTTTCTCCTTTCTTCTAAGCTAAGCCCTATGTCATTGCACACTTGTCAGAAAAACTACTTTATATATTCCCATTAAATATTCCTATGTTTCTTTGACTCTGTCAGATTGTGTGAAGGAGCAGTGGATGGCTAATGGTTCAGTTCCTCCTGCTAGTCATTCACTCTGCTAAAAAGGTAAGTCAACACCTCCCAAATTCCAAAACAGTTGAGGGCAAGGAGAGAGAACAGGAATCTGTGCAAGAGAACAAGTCTTACACACATACCAAACTAGTTTAGATTCTCTCTCTTCCTACTTGCTACTGCCTCCTGGTATCTACCAAGTAAGGGTTTTTTTGTAAAAGAAATTGGCATTTTTAAAGGGTTTACAACTTTCATAATTGTTTGTAAAAAGTCTTCACAGTAATAGCCCTTAGAATACCTCCAATACATGTAGCTGAGCATGGGGTAAATCCGATGTATTCCCAATCATAGACAACATGACCAGTGTCTTCAGAAGGTGAATATTCTGGGATGAATGGGACAGGATCACCATCACAGGATTCAAGGTGACAACTGCGTTCAGTCACTGGTTTGGGTTCCTCACACTCTTCATCAGGCAGTTCCATCTCAGTCTGAGTGAATGTGAGATAAATACGGCACTTCACTTCACGCACCTGAATACCATGACCACAAGAAGCACTGCAAGGCGACCATGGCTCAGGAATAAACCTGCAATTAAACCACAACAGCATAAAAATTGGGACTAAACCAGAGAAGATTTAACTTTGTGTCAGTCTTGCATACAAGAACAAGGGACTGCAAAAAAATTTCTCCAACCCTACAATTAAACAAAGTGAAATGGTGAACTCTGCCAGGAGGCAGCAATAAGGCACTGAACAGAAGAGTTGTGTGCCATATGGCTTTTCTAGTGTTCCTTAAGCTAGCTGGGTCCTTCAGTTGCAGTGGAGGATGCTGTCCAATACGCAGGGCTGAAGAAAAATCCAACTGCCAGGACAGTCAACTTTTGTACACGGATGAGAAGGGGTACATCTTGCACATTATCTCAGGCAGCAGAATATTCTAGGCCTGTCTTATTGCTACCTGATCTTTTCACAGTTAGGAAATGCCAATGCTAACACATTAATATTATATAATATGAGAAACTTAATACATTACATTAAACTGTTAAGGAAATTTGTAGAATTAATTAGCTGAATTAATTAGGTGCCCTTGTCTACTTGATTGTCTACAGAATACCTCTTTCTTGATTTTTTTTCATGCTAATGGATTTGGAGTGGAAAATAATATACAAAATAATGTGCATTTTTCTCCAAGTTGGACTAATAGGAACCCATATGGGTTTTTTTAAAAAAGGCAGGAAAATAAAGAAGAAAGATAACACTACATAATACATAGAACTATGAACGTATGAAAATAGTATAATGAAAATAAGAAAACAAAAAATATGTAACATACCAAAACTACAAGCATCTCACAAGACAACAAACAACAACAACAAAAGACTACAAATAACTAACAATTGGTTCCTGCCTTTGTTGCATACAGCTCTTAGTAAATATTTGTACTTAACTATTAATAATAATAATAATCAATAATATGCAATTACTACTTTAATTTTATTATTTGAGTCCAATTAATTCTAAATTTTGGTATCCTACCTTTATAACTTGAACAGCAATATCTAAATATTTAAAACTAAAAGCACCAATGGTAAAGAATAATAAATTGACTAATAGTTAATTCTTATAATTCATTGATAAATCTTAAACATTACTACTAAAACCATATAATGTAGATTAAAAAATCTAAAATAGCAATGAACAGGATCATCTTCCATTTTCATATAACACTTCTCATGTAGTAGTAAAAAAGAGAGTCAAAGCTTAAAATACAAGCAAGTTCAAAAACCCACTGTCATTAATTTACCCTTGTTTTTCTTTAAATAATTAAACAAACATTTCCATTCAACAAAAAATTCATCTTCTGTTTGTCCCTTTAACCTGTATGTAAGATTATCCATTCCCATCAGTCTATCAAACCATTCTTCCATTGATGGGAATTCCATTTTTTCCAATACTTTACATATACTAGTCTCACTGCCAATAACATATGTTGCACCAATTTGTGTTCTTTCTTATCAATAGTTGTATCATATGCCCAGATTCCTAGTAAATATAATTCAGGATTCTTTGATATTTGGGCTTTCAAGATCTTTTGCATTACATTCTGTATCTTAAGCCTAACTTGTTAAGCTTTTTCTCAAATCCACCATATATAGCACAAAGACCCAAGCTGATCCTGACATTTCCAACATTTATTCTTCATATCTTTTTATAGTAATTTCATAGTAATTTTCTTGAAGATCATAGCAAATTACATTTTTAATATCCTCTGTCTATAATTTCCCCATTGATTCAGATATATGTTGTGTCCAAAGTTTTTTGCCCAGCTGACCATATATTCTTTAACTTGCTCATCTTCCATTTCTAACTTCAACAGAAACTTGTACATTTTAGCAAATGGTCATCAATACATAATAGTAATTCTAAGTCTAATTTGCTCTTCTTGAATTCTTTGTTTTGTCTTCTTTAAATCTTAAACAATAAATAAAGTTGTCTACATGAGAGCCATTGCATATTATTATCTTCTCCTAGTAACTGTTGCAATGATTTCATTGCACAGTCTTGATCTATTCTTTCTAATAGATCATAGTATGTTAATCAATGTTGATTAGCTCTCATTTCTGTTCTGTAAAAAACATCATGTGGAGAGATTTAAACAGGTGTTTTTAAACATAATTTCATTTTACATTTATTCCAAAGTTTCAATAGGACATGTCTAATATAATGGTTGTTGAAGGCAACATTATCTCATCATACCATAAGATACGTGCCATTCAAATCTTAAATCATGTCCTTCTAAGTTCAGAAGTTTATTATCTTTTAATATAATCCATTTTTAATCTAAGTCATACATGAGGCAGCAAGGTAAATTTTTAAATTTGGTAGTCCAAGGCCTCCCCGTTCTTTTGAAAAAAATCCTCTTTGAAGCCTAGTGGAAACAAACTTTTTTAAAAAAGTAGCACTCAATGTTACATAGTAGCAAAGTCTTCTTAAAGTAGATCAAAAACCATAAAATACACTTGAACAAAGTCCAAATAATAAGTTTCAATATAATAAAAAATATAAATATAAAATAATAAACCAAATTTAAAATACAAAAGTAAAAATATATGACCAACCAAGGAAAGGAAAATATGAAAAAAGGAAAAGAATGTAACTCAATCAGTCTTTTCTGGAATCCAGAATCTTACAGCCAAAAAATATAAAGAAAGTTTTAAAAAATCAGTTTCTTTAATTAAATTAATCAAAATCCAAAGTCCAAAGTCCATCAAAGTACAAAATCCAACATGGTAAATGTAAAATTAAAAGTAAAATTAGTAGGTAAACAGTTTTTTTTCACTTACAGTAGAATAGTGTAAAATCCAAGTAATATAAAGTAATCCAAGCATTTATAATCCCGGCAAAATAAAAAGGCACTGTCTCTTTAAATTTTCTGCTCATGAGAAGGGAAGGTAGTTTAGGGCAAAGCTCCAACCTGCTGCAAACAGGGACTTCTTGCATAGTCTTTAATAAAAATGTAATAGAATAAAGATTTACCATAAGAGGTACAGTCTATGATAGTGTAATGTCCATCTGAGGGATGGCAGCTTCTCCCCCTTCCCCCCAGACTCTGCCAAACCTTGTGATTTTCTCTTCAGCCCAGGGCTCCACTATGGCCATTCCATTCCTGAGCAGATGTCCACAGATCCCCAGTGGTTGATCTGGAGATCTTCAGGCTCCCTGTAAATCAGGGAGCTCCTTTACTTGACAGGAGGATTCCGAACGAAGAATATTCAGAACAAAGAAGCCACATGGGTGTTTCTATGTGCAAAAAATGTGCTTTCTCCCTCTTCTCATTTATATGCATCTCTTTCTTCATTATCATTATACATAACTTTCAAAAGTAATTCAGTATCCTCCACAGACTTCTAAACAATCATCTTCATGCCTTTCAAGGGCAGAGGATCACTCCAGTACAGCTACAGATTCCGCTAAGAAAAGGCAACTTGGTACTGTGAGGATGCTGCCATTCAGAACAGCAAAACTTTAGTACCAGAATACTCTGTGTCACATTTCATAAATTTCACCCCTAACCAGATGCTTTAAAATCTGAGATGATCTACCATTCTAGTAGTTTTATCCTCTGCATGTATTAACTGGTTTTAGCTCTTTGACTTCAACTTCATTTTACTGTACTGACTTTTACATCTGTTATTATCTTAGTTCTCATAGCATTGTGTTTTTAGTTAGCTTTCATTTTTTATTATTTTATTTTAATTGTCTCTATGATTCCTAGGGAACTTGTCTTATATGTGTCTCAGAGGAATTAGTGAGAAACTTGCTGGGTCAACATTTTAATGCAAGTTTATACAACTCACACTTCTCATAACCAAAGAGAGATCTGAACACAAACTGTGTTCGAAAGCTTGTGATTCAAATTGATTCTCTCCAGGCTAGAGGACCATGGCCTACTCTTGTTTTAAGGAGAAACCAAGGGGTTGGAAACTTTGTGCATCCAACATCTTATCCTGCCCTAAGATGAATCAGAAGTCTGGTAAATCATCCTCTGAATACACAGTGAGTTCACTCAGAAATGTCAAAGTTGCTGCAAACGAACTTGTCAAACACAGCGTACACTGGCAAAGCTACAAAGGAATCCTGTCGATCTAAATAATTGAAATCTAAAAGTCTGCCACTTTTTCCATCACTGAAATACTTGCAAAATTCTGATTATATTTTAAAAGCAGAGGACATTATCACAACTAAACTCATTTAACCCATCAAGATATATACAGATATAGATATAGCACAGTTATCTCACTATGGAGAGTAAGACATCCAAAATATGCAGATAATTGTAGGTGTAGATAAATGGGAAAGCTATTTATAAGAAGACTCCATCCATCATTCCTTTCAATGCCACTTGCATGAGGGTTCAAATAGCAACAGCATGTGATGAATTCCATTCAGAGGCACTGATGGATAGACAGTTTTCTGCAGTATAGGGAAAAGAAGGCATGCTGCTGTATGGAGTTCTACTGGAACAATTTTAGCAATGCCCATGGTTTTAGGACATGGTTCAACATCACAGGATACTGTATCCTTGCTGATTCAATCTAATGTTTGGACAGGTGACAGCCTGGGAACTATAGTTTTGTGCCTTCAAGTCATTTCTGACTTATGGTGATCCTAAGGAGAACCTATCATGGGGTCTTCTAGTGGCTGAGAGTGTGCAACATACCCAAGGTCACTCAGTGAGTTTCCATGGCTGAGCGAGGAATCAAATCCTGGTCTCCAGGGTCCATAGTTAAATGCTCAAACTACTATACCATGCTGGAAACTATAGGTACCATATGCAAATTTCACAGATATAAAAAAAAATACTATTTTGTATTATTGCATTGTATTACTTTATTCATAGCATAGCTGAGAGTCAAAGCAGACAATGCAACTGCAATTAAAAAGCAATTAATAGTTTATATTTTATATTTTAATTATAATAATTAATATAAATGCAATTCAAAAGGCACAGGATGGAAGGGAAAATAGAGCCTTGTCATAGACAAGCGACAAATGGTTTTCAACACTACCTCTACAGAAAAAAAACTATTTCCATGCAAAGACTAGAGATGGGGAGCATTTCATTTCAGGTTTGACAAGCATTTACAAAAATTCAGAAAAATGTTTTCATATTCAGGATGGACAGAATTTTTTAAATAATCAAATATGGGAGAAGCCAAAGCACACAGATTTGTCCATCTATGTCCAGGGATTTGAATGCTTAACTCTGAAATTCTGCTGGTACAAATGAGGGAGAATTTAAATTTGGTTTTGAAGAGTTTAACAAAATTTGCAAATTGTATATTTAGAACAAAAATGAACTTACAATTTAAAGCACCTGAATGTTGGTGCATGTGTGTGTATGTGTGTGAAACTTCAGATTTTTCCATTCCTAGCTAAGACCCACATCCCTCCAAATATTTCACAAAACTGGGACATGTGTAGCAAAGCAACATTAGAGTGTAGTCAAGATGGCAATGCTATTAATGAGGAAAACGACAAGCTAGGTGAGGCTGCAGCAGTTTTGTTTTTGCCTGAGCCTACTGGAAAGGGCAAGATTCTATCCCTCTGCTCCTCTCTCCCAATTGAGTTAATTGAGTACAAACTACTTTTGCACTTTAAACTCTGTTTGCAGCAATGGAAGCAGGCAGAAGTCAAAGGGGAAATGTGGGGAAAGGAGAGAAAAACTGGGACATTTTATAAGCAGCTGAAAAGTGGCAGGGAGTGGAAGGGGACTAGCCCTGCTAAATCATGACAGTTGGAGGATAAGCAAGTGCCAGATGCAAGGGTTTCCATCCCCAACCTATTCTTGGATAGATTTGTGCTTCTTTATTTTAAAATGCTGCTATATCGGGGCTTGTGTGAACTTTATTTGTTAATTTCTAATAATGAATTAATAATGTTGGATTGTCCTTCTACCCAATGAATTTTTGAAAGAATGTCCAAAGAAAAAAGATAAAACAAACTTCAAAAATGTTTAAGCCAAAGGTTAATTATAAAATCAGATAGCATAATCAACTATTAACAGATTTAAGCAATGTTGTGCTTGTCAGCTATCTTAAGGGCAAAAAGAGGAGGTTAAGCTTCAAAGTATAAACATATAGAGAAAAAGGTGGTTGGTCTTCTCCACAACTTGACCACAAGACCTGCTGATGCAGTAGTATGGCAATCCTGTGATCTCCCAGCTTCAATGAAGATCCCTCTAATGAAGATTCCTCCAAGAATAACAACTACATCAACAAAACAACCAATAACAACTGTAGTAGTAGTAGTAACTGACCCACATTCATTTCAGACTCACAGTGGCTTACAACCTTCACAGCATATGATAATTAAAAAGTAACTAAAATAATAAAAAATTAAAGCCAGTTTTAAAAAATAAGAAAAAAAAGAATTTTTTTTTTAAAATTTAGTTTTTTTAAAAAAAAATAGGATTTTTTTAAAAAAAAATGAAAACCCAGCATTCAAGGCCTGCTGAAACAAAGAATGTCTTCACCTGATTTCAAAAAAATAGTAAGGGAGGTGCCAGTCTAGCCTATCCTGGAAGGGCATTTCAGAGACTGGGAATAGCCACTGAGAAGGCCCTCCAGCGTTGCTACCAGGTGCCCCTGTGTGTGTGGTTAACCAGAGAGAAGAGTCTCCTCAAAGATCTCAAAACATGGACAGGTATGTACAGGAGAACACAATCCAAATGACATTGACTGGATTGTATAGGGCTTCACAGGTCTGGGTTCTGATCAAAGTGACTGGAGGTTATTAAAGTGACTGGAGGTTATTTGGAGGTTATTAAACTTCGTAGAATACCAGATGGTGGGCTGAATTCGTGGTTCTTCACAAAGCATCAGTACTGCAGGGTTCAAACTGTGGATTAGGCATTTTCCTCTTACAAGCCCCAGTGCATACTAAAATACTAACGAGTATAGCAAGGATCTTCTTGGACTAGAGGTTAAAATGACTTTAGAAGGCTACGGCTGTCTGTAAAGTTTCCAAATCTGAGGTCAGTAACTGATCAGACTAATAACCTTCTGCCTGATCTGTCCCAAGATTATAATTGTGTGATAATTTACAACAGCTAGCCAATACACTGCCTGAAGGCTGTATGGATCACCTCTGCCCAGTGTTTAGGTCCTTGAAATCTCTAGGACCTCCTTGTCACAGAATTAAAAAGTTCCTCATTCAAGAAAAGGAGAAATTTTCCCTCATAGTAGATATGCAGGATAGCAATTCATCTCTAAATAAAGACAAAGGCCTTGTTTTAGCAGAATCATAGAGTTGGAAGAGACCACAAAGGTCACTGAGTCCAACCCCCTGGCATGCAGGAATACAACATCAAAGCCGTTCAACCTCTGTTTAAAAACTCCAAAGAAGGTGACTCCACCACAATCTGAGCCAGCATATTCCACTGTTGAATTGTTCTTGCCATAAGGAAGCTCTTCCTAATGTTTAGATGGAGTCTCTTTTCCTGAAGTGTAAAGCCATTGCTCCGTGTCCTGGTCACTGGAGCTGCAGAAAACAAGTTTCCTCCATCCTCCATATGACATCCCTTCAAATATTTAAACATAGGCCATTTCTGCACGGGGTGAGGGAATTGCCCTGTGACGCTACTCACCGGTCCACGCTTCTCCAAAGCAGTGCATGGCCGCTCCAGGGACGAAAATGGCGGCTTCCAGTAGGTCAAGTGTCTTGACCAACCACTGAAGCTCGCCAGCCTAAAGCCCGCCCCTAACAAATCGCAGGCTCGCACCAATGCGAGCCTGCGAATCTGCATAAGGGAGCAGGCTCGCAGTGGCGCGCTCCGTGCTTTTGAAAGACCTGTTTTTAGCAGTATTTCAAAAGCACGCTGGACTACCACTTGGGGTCATTCCAGAGCAGGCTTTTATTTTTTTTATTTAATTATTTATTTGTATCCCCCCTCTCCATATGGATCTGGGCTGGACTGTGGATCTACGTTCAGTAGGTCCGACTCAGTCCACTCCCAGGTGCAGACGTCCTCCCTGGAGGATGCTCTGCCCCGTGTTAAAAACCCCGTGTGGAAATGGCCATAGTTATCATGTCACCTCCTAACTTTCTCTTCTGCAGGCTAAATATACCCATCTCCTTAAGTTGTTCCCTATAGGGGATGGTTTCCAGTCCTTCTATCATTTTGCTTACCCTCCTCTGGGTATATTCTAGTTTTTCAATATCCTTGACAATATCCTTCCTGAACTGTAGTGAATTGGACACAGGTGGGTATCACATGTGAAAGATAAGATGAAACTAAAGGAAAGGAAGGCTTGCTGGAAGACTTGAACTTGACCAGGCATTGACAAACCAGCCCCACTTTTCTTTTTCCCTCATTGGAGTAGCAGCAGCCCTTTTAATCTTACTATCACACCATGATGCTATAAAAAAAAAAAAAAAAGAGGGATAGAGAGAGAGATAAGATAGGATTAGTGTATATATGTGTTTTTTGTTTTTGTGTGTGTGTGGGGTTTCCAATGTGCTTTCTCAAAACTGTAAGTTAACTTTCAAACACCTACCCTCCAACATGTCACTGATAAAAAAATGGGACACAAACATACAGTTCTGGAAGTTCTGCAATTCAAAGGCAATCCCCTCAAGTAAGCCTCATTTAACTGGATGGATTTTTATAATTTTATAAACAGATGGTCCCTCCACATATGCATGTTATCAGTACCCATGAAATACAGTCAGCCCTCCACACTGTTGGATTTCTCTTTCACAGATTTGATTGTTTGAGAGTTTTTCCAACCCCTTCCCCCTCGTCTCAAGTGCTTTGTTAACACACCATACACCCCCACTCTGCAGCATGTGCTTTTTTCATAATTAGACATATTTCCTAGTTGGAAACATGTCTGAAAGTGCACTGGTTGTAAGCATTATGTGGGAAAGCCCAGTTCTGATGGGCTTGGGACGATCCTTTCAAAAACTGTAAGTTGCAAACATTCAAAAACAATAGGAGGTGAAAATGCCCAGGTGAAGCAATTGGGAATCTTACTGTGAGCATATTGTTATAAATAAAAAGGGAATTCAGAAGACAAATTAAGAAAGAGATATCTTTTATATATTCTAGTTAAAAATAAGCGTAACATATAAATTCTTAATATAGAAAAGTTAAAAGAGGACTTGAGCAGGTTTGGCAAGTTAAAATACAAAATATATCAAAATACAATACCACAGTGAAGCAGGATACAACAAACTGCAGCAACAGCAAATCAAGAAATGGAAATAAGTGTCCACTAAAACAATGCTGCTCTTATAGAGCCTTTACACCTGCTGCTAATAATAGAAAGCAGGTGAAGGTCCTCTATAACAACAATTAACCCCATAATAACCAGAGTTGTAAATCTTGTCAATTCCAACACATATCCTACAGAGACCTTCCCCATTCACACTATCTGACCAAAACAATAAGAGATTGTCAGGACTCCCATCAACATTTTGTCACCTCATTCAATAAGTCAATCAGCCCATTCCAGACTCCTTTGTCATAGCCATTACTACTTTGTCCATGCCCTGAAGGAAATAGAGTATAAAACCCTAGCTCCAACCCCAGTAAATTGTAGTATGATGGGTATATTATGCTGCCCGTGGTACCCCAGATTCCTGTTCCTCCATGCTACCCTCAGACATGCTGCCTGAATCACTCTGCTTCGACCTTCTGATTCAGGATTGGTAACTATCACCCTTTCCACCCAATTTCTCTTTATCTAACCTTTCTTGCCTCACTTTCTGATAGCTTGGTATGGTTCCTGAAAGTCTGATTTCTTATATGTTTGCTAATTTGCAATAAAATACTTTCTTCAACTCTCTACAGTTAGTACTGGTATACACAGGTGAAAAGATCATGCCACTATCCTCCTCTCTCAGGTCTCCTTTGAGCTACAATCTCCCAAATTCTAAGGAGACACTGGCATTGTGGGTGGACCTCAAAGTTCCCTACCTCTTAGGGTAACAACTTCTTTTCCAGGGGAACCTTTCCTTTGGGCAACTCTGATCAAGCCGTACAGCCCTTTAAAAACACACTCCCTGGCCCTCCTCCTTCTTCACCAGCTGCTGCTCTGCCAGCTACGGATAGCTCTCAGCCTGATTTCTCAGCACCACAAAACTCCTGATGCTTCCCCACATACACTCAAGGAAGGAGGTGGGCAAGAGAGATAAGGTATAGTGCCACCATGTTGACCCAACCCCTTTCCCTCTCCTTTTCCTTACCTGGTTTGGATCTTGGCTGCTCGCTCCTTCCCACAGACACACACACACACTCGCTCCTTCCCACAGACACACACACACACACACACTTTGATATCTGTGAAGGAAAAAAGTTTTTTTTAAAAAAAAAATTACACAATATTGCCCAGCAATGCTGGAAGGCTCCAGCAAGCTCAAGCTGTGCAATATAACAACACGCCCAACGATCTTACTTTCCAGACACATCTTTCCCCAACCTGGATTTACATCACAACTCCCTTCTTCACAGAGATAATGAACTGTGTAGTCTCACCCATCTGTAGGTCTCCTGGTGGCATGAAGGTCAGCCTACATCATTGTATCCCTTTTCACATTACACAATTACAGCACTACGCTGATTCCACTTTATCTGCCATGACTCCATTCTCTGGCGTTCTGGGATTTTGATTTGGTGAGGAACTGAGGCTCTCTGGTTGGGGATTCTAAATGCCGTACCTTAAACTGCAAATCTCAGGATTCCACAGGATGGAACCACAGCCATTAAAATGGAATAAATAGCATTACAGGAAGCTCATGCCTTTTGACACCCCTTTATCTGACAACTCACTCTTTTGATACTTCCAAGTTAAGGAAAAGTTCTATTAATTTGATGGGGGCTCCACTCTTCCATCTGTTCTTCTTGCCTCTGGAGGTTTGCTTGGGACCACTCGCAAACGCATGCTGCTTTCAAAGAGAGCTGGGGAGGGGGGAAGGAGCCAAGCCAGCTGAGAGACTCTGCAGGCAGAGTGTGCATGGTCAGTCCCAAGTAAGCCCCCATAAGTCCTTCATGCTCCCTACAGTACAGAACATGGGTTCTCCTTTTCAACCAACTCTGTTTTCTAACAGTACTCCAGTCTCTAACCTGTCAGATAAGTCGGGGAAGCCTGTATAATTGTGTAGTGTGAAGGGCACAGGGCAGCTTACAGGCAGATTGCTGTACATACCCTAGTTACTCCACTAGACATTTCTGACAATGGCAGAAAAGGAGGTACAGGCAATATGCTGAGAGGAATCAGGTGACCAAGGAAGCCAATGAGGGTTCTTTTGGGTTTAAACATGTACTCTTCCAGAAAAGCCTTTCCACACTACACTGTTATAGTGCTATTATTCCACTTTCAACATCCTACAGAATCCTAGGGTTTGCAGTTTAGGGAGGAACATTTAGAATTCTCAGCCAGAGAGCTCTTTGGCCTCAGTAAACTACAAATCCCAGAAATCCACAGGATGTTGAAAGTGGAATAATAGCACTATAACAGTGTAGTGCAGAAATAAGAAAGTTGTTCTCAGGAGAAGGCAACAGATTGACTCCTCAATCTTATTTGCCTACTTCACAAGTTGATCATTATTATGTTTGCACCACACTATTTGGCTGTGCATCTAGGCAAACAGTGAGGCCATTTGGGTTAAAGGAACCTCTCGGAACCCCTGGATAAATAAAACTCATTGTTAGTTAGTTAGTTAGTTTAAAAGTCACTGTGGACAATGAACTATCTATGAAAGGGAAAGAAACAAGCATCAAGATGATGGTGATAGTGATGATGACGATGATTTCTTACCTACCTCTCCCCATGGACTGAGGTGAGGGACAACAATAGATTGACATATAACAGTTAAAAACAGAACGACAATTGAAACAGTAGTTAAAATCGGTATCATCTTAACAGAAAAAAAAATACAAATACTTAAAAACAGACAATACATATTTAAAATTCATTCTTAAAATTCACAATTTAAAATCATCAAGATAGGCCTACCGGAACAAGGAAACAACTGTATTCATGCTTTTTATCATTTTTCCATTTTAAGACCTATCTTCCCTTTGCCATGTGTTTATAATTAATTCTTCTATCTGCAATGTTTTTACCATTATTTATTATAAACTTGTTCGATCACTTTATGTTGTGAGCTGGTAAATAAAACTTATTAATTAGTAAATATGTGACAAGGAGAGTTTCTAAATTGATATTCATCTAAAGCAAGAAAAATATTCTTTTTAATTTTTGTCTTTAAGCAGTATATCGCAATGCCTTAACCAACATAAATATTTGACAAAGCTGAAGAGGGGGGAAAAGAAAGGTTAAACGTGACAGCAGTACACCAGCAATTCAGAATTCAGTGTGTATAGGGTAGCTGAACACATTAGAGTATCCAAAAATAATGTATGATGAATTCTTTTGAAGCTTTGCATTCTTTTGTTTGAAAGTCTAAACCACAGAACAAATTCATTTACAAAGAAAAGGCAGAATTCTAAGCATTTTTTCCCTTGACACAGCAGGCCTATATTGTAATTGAGGTTTTCCTGCTGCATATTTAGTGTCTGGAATTTTACAACACCACAAGTACAAGTTTTATTTTTTAAAAAAATTAAATGTGGATCTAAAATCCAGGTTGCTGCTGATAAATAATATGATTTTGCAGTTGGCATCTACCACAGAATTCAGACATTCCTTTCAAGATAATAAAGCACAGTCTGCCTAAACTTTAAAAAGTAGCAAAGCTGCAAGGCTAACTAGTTACTTGTATTTACCTATCTTTTCCAATAACAAAAGTATAACTATGTTATCATCATTATTGCCAAATCAGTCAAGAAAAAAGAAATTTACAATATTGTATCCAATGTCAATTAATAAATACAACTTCCACAGTCTCAGAATGAATGGAATGAAGAATTAGACTGTTCAGTCTAACCTAATTAAAGGTGTGCAACCCTGGCTCCTATACCCTTTCTATCGATCCATACTAATCTTCAACCTTTTCAGGGACAACTCATGTTTTACATACTAACACTTTGTCAATAAAGTTTGGAATAATTAAATTCATTACTGGCACTTTAGTTCACTTAATGCCTCCTTTAAGCATGCAAACCGCACATATCCAGGTGTAGCATCATTTAGTAGCTCAGCAGTGAAGCAAAGTTTGAAATTTGCAGAGATGCAGGTGTGTTTAAGTTATTTATCCGCTTCCTGGAAAATAACTAATGCTCAGTGGAAATGACTCATATTCCATCACTAGAAGGATAAATGCCCACCTCCTATTATTTGATAGATCAGGGATCTCATAAGCAGTGATGTATTTAAGTCTTTTACTCCAAGTCTCAAGTTGAGTCTTGAGTCAAGTCTCAAGTCAGAGAGCCAACTTTATACCCTAACCTGTATTCCAGAATTTCTGGACAGCATCAAATAAAGTCAATTTTAACAATTTAAGTAGAATCAGCCCTCCACTTTTGTGATTTTGCCATCTGCAGTTTCAGAGTGGGGAATAGGATCCTTCTTATTTCCCATTTGCAAAGCTTGCCTTCTGCTCTTAGGAAAAGTTTTAGAAAGCCCCTCCTATATGAAGCAGGGACTGGCTGCTGAGCATACCTCAACCCCACCTCAAGCCCATTTACTGTTCCCTCTGAGAAATGTGTCCACACTTCGGGTTTGAGACAGATTGTCATGTGACCAGTAAATTGTTAAGGTTTCTGGAGGAATATGCTATGTTACTGAATCAAGGACAGCAATCCATGGGGAGAGGTGGAACAGTCACTAAAAGTAGGCAAGTCTCAAGTCAAATTGGGTCAGTGTGTAACTTTTACCAAGTCAAGTCCAAGTCAAGTCACTGAAGTGGCTTAAGTCTGACATGAATTCGAGTCAATTGACTAGAGTCTACATCTCTGCTCACAAGTCTTCCAAATAATTTAATGTATGTCATACAGATACCAACTTCATATGGATTCTGTTTGAACGCTTAGTCATAATTTATGCATTCCCACATTTATGCATAGATTAGTGATCGCTATTGTATTTTCATTTCTATTTCTTTTTTTAAAATTAAAGGATAGAATCATAGAATCATACAGTTGGAAGAGACCCCAGGGGCATCCAGTCCAACCCCCTGCTATGCTGGAACACATATCAAAGCATTCCCAACAGATATTTATCTCTTTCTTCCCTTAATGCTTGTTTTTTCTTTGCATGGCTAATACAGATTAAAAGTAACAATATGAAAAACCACAAAAGCATTACATTATGACTCTGACTTAACAATTACTTCTTTTGCAGTATAACTGTAACTTCTAAGGGCCCTATCATACTACACTGTTATAGCGCTATTATTCCATTATAACTGCAATGGAACATCCTGTGGAATTCTAGGGTTTGTAGTTTAGAGTTCTCTGGCTGAGATTCTAAATGCCCCTCCCTAAACTGCAAATCCCAGGATTCCACAGGATATTTTCATGGTGGTTAAAGTGGAATAATAGCACTATAATAGTGTAGTATGATAGACCACTCAGAATTTTTTAATCATTACAAGGGTGTGGCCTCACTAAGAAAAATACCTTCCTGAACACTCCACCCTACTTGCAAGATAAAATCAAGACAAAACCTTACTCTAAGGGACCAGATCTAATTTCAATTCAGTCATGGAAACCCACTGGACAATCTTGGACAAGTCACATTCTATCACCCTCACAGGAAGACACTGACAAAACTCCTCTGAATAATTCTTTAAAAGAAAGCCCTGTGATAGGGTCACCATAAGTCAGGGTTAACACGAAAGCCAATAACAACAACAACAGTTAATATGGTAATCAAGAGCCAGAAGGGAAATATTTTTGACAGCTGAACAGGAGTTAAATGTGCACAGAAGCTGCACTATTTGCAGCCATCCCTGCTAGGGTTCATATTCCATATGGTGTTACTTAACAGTACATATGACAGTCAAGGGTTTCTGTATGCTCTATTCTGCTGGAAGAATCTCTGTCAGTCCACAGGAAATTTTCTTTTTTCTCTTGGTTTACACATTGCTGATGCCAAGGCAGCAGTGAGAAGGTCCATGAGTCACGGCACCCTTCTCCTTGCCTTATTGCACTCCCTGCCTTGCTCAAGACAGCATGATGGGCTCAACTGCATATGTCTACTGGCTCTCTGCTGAGTTCCTTCCATTCATGACTGGCTTTTTGGTCCTCTGACATTGCAGACACACAAAGACATCTTTGTGCTGAACCAGTGAGCTCCAGTAGCAGTCATGAATGAAGAAGGATATCCAGACTTTAACGTCCCCTTACACACAAGAACTAAATTTTCCTCCAGCTGAGTCTCCTCAGTTGGAGACCCAGAGAAGGATTATAAACCTTCCAAAGATTCCATGGGCACTTTTGGCTGCAGCTGGAAAACTACCCAATCAGAAGTGGCACAGTCCTCCAGAGGCTAGCCTTCAGAAACAAGAGGCAAAGTGTTCACTCCAGTCCTCTGGGGACTTACATAAGAGTATTTCCAGCTGATGGAGCATCAGTTCATCATTGACTTTTGTCCCACTCTACCTCCCTTTAAGAGCCAGCATAGTGTAGTGATTTGAGTGTTGGACTATGACCCTGAAGACCTGGACTATGACCTGAAGATTCCCTGCTTGGCCATAGAAACTCACTGGGTGATCTTGGGCACATCACACACTCTCGGCCCCAGAAAACTCCATGTTAGGTTTGCCTTAGGGTCACCATAAGCTGGAAACGACTTGAAGGCACACAACAGCAAACCTCCCTTTGCTCATTCCTATTAATGCAATTATCCCAACTTTTGGGGTAGTTTGGCATAGCAGCAGACTTGGGTTTGGACAGACTGGCCTCCTAGTGTGTCACACCTAGTGAGGGTTCCCTTATGGGAGCTTCACACCCTGGTGAGAGAGGAGGTTTTGTCTATGTGGCATCCCATTTTCACCACTCCAGTGGTTCCCAGCACACTGGCTGGGCTGCATGGTTCATCGCCTGACAGTTGGGTCATCTGATGTTTGGATCCAATCCCACTCAGGCCAAGCCTACTGCAGCAGTAACTAATAAAAGTTGGACTCTTTTTTTTAAAACACCCAAATATGGATTGTTTTATTTGCCAAACACCATTGCTCTCAGAGACAGATGAGCAAGCTACTCCTGGATGATTTTGGTCATCTGTACAGGATGCATATCAAAGTGCAATATGTGTCTTTCACACTACACAATTATGAGTCCACTTTAAGTACCATGGCCGCACTCTGTGGTATTCTGAGATCTGCAGTTTGGTGAGGCACTAGAACTCTCTCGCACAGAATTCTAAATACTTGATGGAACTACAAATCCCAGGATTACACAGGATGAAGCCATGAAATATAAAGTATTATCAAAGGGTTATGACTGAAAGAGACTTTAGAATCTGAGTGTGACCAATGGAATATATGAAACTCTGATCCCTTGCAATCAGGCTACACTTGGCCTGTTTCTCCAAGTGATTATCAAAAGAAGAAAGACAGCAAAGATCTTGATTTCTTTAAGCCTATTAAAGGGGGGGAAAAGCATGTGGAATCTTTTTATGGAAGGCTTACTGAAAGTGCCCCTTTAAATAAAGAAGGCTCTAGGGAGAATCATTTACAAAAATGACAGGTATCAACTATAATCACATTCCACTAGTAAAAATAAAAAAAGTTAAGCCTTGATTTTTCTTGGTTTAGCTCTGCAAACAGCATCTTTAAAAACATACACACACATGCATCACTTTTCCTAACTCTGAAGGCATAACACATAGCTGAATATTTTTTAAAAAATGAACAAGGAGCTGGATTTTCACACATGGCTTATAATCTAACATCATTTTCTAAAGATTGTTTGCAATTTATTAGGGAAAGCTGCCAAACTCCTGCTTAAAAGAAGGTGTAGATATGGACCCTGAGCTTCATATTAAACACAAAAAGCAAAAGCGGAAGGAATAATTATCTGATGCAAATTCTCATATGGTGTAAACTTTTATCAAGGGCTCTTGTGAGAACTTGCATCAGATAATTCTTAACTGTTTGTAGGGGTACTCAGAGGAAGGGCAAATCAAGGTGCCCACCAGAGTTTGTGAATGCTACTTTTTTTCTCTAAAACTCCCAGAAACTCCGAGCCAGCATTCTGCCTTGAAATTTCTGCAAGTTATAATCCAAAAAAAGGTTGATTTTCCAACCTCTGGGGGCCATCAGTTGCTGAGATGAACTTTGTCATCATCTTCATAGACAATAGCAGGATAGAGGCAAGATAAACACTATTGTTACCAGCCACCCCCATCCCCAGGTTTGATATGGTTTTATTGGTAGAATATGATTTAATTGGCAAAATACACTAATTGGCAATCATAGAATAGAGTTGGAAAAGATCACAGGGTCAATCTAGTCCAGCCGTCTGCCATGCAAGAACACACATCAAAGCATTCCCAACAGATGGCCATCCAGCCTCTATTTAAAAACCTCCAAAGAGAGAGACTCCATCATATGTCAAGGTAACCTATTCCACTGCCAAACAGCATAGGAAATTCTTCCTGAGGTTTAGGTGGAATCTCTTTTCCTGTAGCTTAAATCCATTGTTCCTTGTCCTGCTCTCTGGAGCACTGGAAAACAAGCCTGTTCCCTCTTTGATATGACATCCTTTCAAATACTTAAACATGGCTATCTCTCCCTCCACCATTTTGGTCACCCTCCTCAGGACATGTTCCAGCTTGTCCATATCCTCCTTGAAGTGAGGTGTCCAGAACTGGACACAGGATTCCAAATGAGGCCTAACCAATGCAGAATAGAGTGGTACCATTACCTCCCCTGATCTAGACACCATACTCCTATTGATGCAACCAAGAAATTGTGTTGGCTTTCTTGATTGCCACATTACACTGTTGACACTGTTCAGCTTGTGGTCTACTAAGACTCCTAGATCCCTTTCTCATGTACTGTTGTCCAGTCAGGTGTCTCCCATATTTGTGCATTTCATTCTTTCTGCCCAAGTGTAGGACCTTACATTTCTCTCTGTTGAAATTCATTTTGTTAGCTTTGGCCCAGCTCTCCAATTTGTTAAGATCATTTTGAATTTTGATTCTGTCCTCTTGGCTATTAACAACCACTCCCAATTTGGTACCATCTGAATTTGATCAGCATGCTCCCTATTCCTTCATCCAAGTCATTGGTAAAGATGTTGATTATCACTGGGCCCAGGACAGAATCCTGTGGCACCCCACCAGTCACTTCTCTCTAGGATGAAGAGAAGCCATTGGTGAGCACCTGTTGGGTTTGATCAGTCAGGCAATTATGAATCCACCTGACAGTAGCACTTTCTAGCCCATATTTTACTAGCTTCTTTGCAAGGATATCATGGGGAACTTTGACAGAGGCCTTACTGAACTCTAGAAATGCATTCCCTTTGTCTATCAAGCTTGTAACTCATAAAGAGAGACAAGGCTAATCTGATATGACTTGTTTTTGAGAAACTAATGTTGACTTTTAGTGATTACAGCATTACTTTCAAAGTAATTACACTGATAAAATTACATTGATACAAAATGGACCCTGAGATGACTGTAAGGCCAGGCCAGGCAGAGGAAAACACTGGCTGAACACACGTGCTGCAAAGTAGATAAGAAGATCCCATATAGGCATAGCTGAGGTCATTGTCAGGCTAATCACCAGGCAACTCCAGATATAACAGGCTTAAACTAAGCTGTAACATCTGTGATTCCACACAATAGCAACAGGAAGTTCCCATCAGAACACTGATTGTTTCACGTCTTCTTTTTAGCACCTCATGTTTCCCTGCACTGTTCCTTTATCAATACAGAGCTATTACAACAGCCATTAACCCTTTGTCACCTAACACTAAGACACTAACCATTAACTCTGTCCAGACCCCATTGTCCACATTGCAACCTCCATTGTTTGCTTAGTCAGAGAGCCATTCACTTTTGCTCTCCAGGCAGATTTTTGGTATAGAAACTATCCATGAATATCATGCTGTTGCTCTAATTTCCAAACAAGTGATGTCCTTTGGCACAAGTCTAAGCCACATCTCTGCTTTCTTCACTGCTCTCCAGACTGGTAATGATTGCCCATTCAGTAAAACTCCACTATCAACAATTCCTCCCTTTATCCTTCAGTTAGCTCTTGTGTGAGTGTGTGCATGTTTGGATATTCTATGTGTGTGACTGAACTCTTCAATAAAACACATTTTAGTTTATTTTAGAATCTCTGGCTGTTTCTTTCCTTCAAGGATCCTGTAAACAGTGGTGGAAGATCTCATAAGGTCCCCCCCTTGCAGGTCTCCTAAACTGAGCTAATTAATTCCTCATTGTCAGATGGAGGTACTGGTATTGTGGGTAGACCCCAGAGTCACCCACATTTTAGGGTAAGATTATTACAGAGGATAAAAACAGTTAGCAGGAAGACCTATGAAACTTTTAGAAACACCTTGCTTTAGCTTCAGTCTCTGAAATACCACCATTTTCCTCAATAGATGGAGTGACATCATTTGAGACATCATTTGGGACAGTTCCATTCTTACATGACAGAGTCATCCTTTGTCTCTACTAAGCCCAAGTCTGATAGCATGAAACTGACAAATTAATGAACTCCAACTTGGCAGTGTCATCCCACTTTGCAAGGCAAAATAAATGTGCAGGATCAATAACACCTGCTTAGAAGGCAATGTCAGATTTGAGCCAGATACTGATCTCCACCTGTTTATACACACTTGCCAAGACCAACAGGACAGAGGAAGAAAAATACAAGAGACATCTAGCCACATCCTACATTTCTTGGTTAACAAGTGTTCTGAACTTGTAGAAAGAACACTGACCTCACTAAATATTTAAAGAAAGAAAACTGACCTCATTTGAGTTTTCTGGCAGTTCTACCTAATTTTTGTTTAAATGTTCAACAGTACTCAGTACAAATGCAGCATATTACATGGGTGTGTCTAAAAAGATGTGGTCAGTCGTCCCAAGTCAATATTTCTTGAGAACAAAAATCCCCAAATGTACAAGCAGAGTTCCAGAGCCTACCTTGAAAAATCCTTCCCCTACCCTACCACCTATTTCTCAATAAATGCAGTGGGGAATTTGATCATAGCTTTAAGGGTGTCTCAAACCATTCAGGGCTTTAAGGATAATTGCCACTAGTTTGAATTGTGTAAGGAAATTAAATTGGTTCCTGGTACAACTGTTGTAACATGGCTCTACCAGGCTCCCACAAATTAGCACAGTTTGACATGCTCCCCCTTTTTTATTACAACTTCTGGCACTGCCACCCCTCCCAGTTATTATGTCCACTGGCCACATTGGCTCGGATATTCTGGGAGTTGTAGTACAAAACAAGAGAACTTTTATAACCTCTGATAATACGCATTCACTAATACTGTTAGTGTTGCCAGACTGAAAACTGGAGGCAGCTCCTCTACTCTTATTAATTGTGTAGAACAGGATATTTCAGCAGGCAATGCTAGTCAGGTAACAAGCAACATTTGCTAAAATTCCCACTTCTACAGCAACCATTCTCAATAGTGGTCAGATGGCCCCCAAGGGGGCCCTGAAACATTTGAAGCAGGTCACAGACTGGATATTGTGAGAAGGGGAGGGTTTACGGGGGCCCTGGTAACTGAACTACTGAAATATCCAAGCAGCAATCTTAAGTGGAGTCAACAGTTTCCTTCCTATTTATATACTTTCCAACACACTGTTTGAACTGATATTGCAAGAAGAGGTGACCTTCAACTGTCATTGTCTAATCTGGAGCCCAGTTTCATGAAACTTGCAGAAGAGCACCAAGTTCAAGCATTGCGTTAGGCCTGATAGGTGTTTAATTTCATACAATCTGTTTTAGAGTTTTGTTCAGTATCTCAGCATGTTCAAGCTTTCTTGGTGTTCAACAATCAATATTCTTCTCTCCATTCAGGTTGTATTCCTGTTTGATAGGACGGCCCTGGAACCTGAGAAGAGTCCCTAAGGGGGCTGTGGCCAAAAACAGTTGAGAATGGCTATTCTACAGAACTATTAAAGGTACTAGAGCCCTCTCCAGTACCCACTCTGGCAACCTTAAATACTGTAGTCACCACATTTTGGACACTCATGCATCACACTGCACCACATTTTGGACATTCATGCATCATACATGCATCACACTGCAGTAATACAGTCTGGATGTTAACAGAAGTGTGTATCAACCTGATTAGGTCCAGTCTTTCAATGAATAGGCAAATGGTGCCTTTTTGTCACGCATTCACCAAAAGGATGTTAGACCAAAGTATCATTCCTGAAGCCTTTCAATAAATTCTAACTGCAACACCCTCAATCTACCAAGGGTAGAGGAGAGAAAATCTAGGTCACTGAAGATTTCCTTATGACTGTAGATGTGAGTGCTTTCACTCTTCATGTTCAAGCACCACCCCCTTGAAAAAAAAATCACTGGTCATCAATTACAAGAGTCATTCCAGAAATCAGCTCACCCAGCAAAATATCTTGTGGAGTACAAGCATCTGTATAGCTGAAAAGCTTTGACAGCATTTCTGAAAAGCATAATTCAAACACATTTTGGCTTTGACTGCAAGTGCGTCATTCAAGGATAACTGCTTGGAAGAATCTGAGATCTGAGCTGAAAGGACAGGCCCAGCCCAAGAAAATTCAAATGCCAGATGACTTGGCAGGGAATAGTAATCTCTACAAGCAGTCATGAGAATGCATCAGCAGCCTATACTCTAATGGAGGGGAGGTGCACAGGAGAGGGAAATGGCAAACTTACATTGGCTCCTCAGACACAGTCCTGATCTCCTCCACTTCATGGGCTTGCTTGTACCAAGGGAGCTTTGCTTCAACAGGGTTCTTTTCTGGAAAAAGAAAATGCACATGAATTGGAGAAGATGATTTCACCCTTCAACTGTCCCAGCTTAGCAGAGACACCCTCTATTAATCCTCTGCCATCCCATTTTTTTTGAGGTGCTTTTAAAATGTACTAGGTTGTCTCTTCTCCTCCTCCCACTCCCCCTTTTGTCCCTAGCTTTCTTCAGTTATTTCCAACTGAGTTCAAAGTGCAGTAAGAAGAGAGAAAGGGACGGAATCATGCCTTTCCCAGTGGATCAAGGCAAAAGCAAATTGTGTGCTTCCTCATTAATAACTTTTGCCATCTTGAGTACACTCTGTTGCTGCTTGGGCACATATGCCCCAGTTTTGTATGAACTGTTGGAGGGTATGGATTATTTACATTTCCCATTTATCATGAACTATGGGAAACCAGGGATCTCATTCTACTGAAACATCCTAGTCAGTGTGCTGAGGCATCAGAGTCCTTCTCAGCCACAGAATGGGGAAAAGAACACATAACAGAAGATTGATATATAGACGGGCAATCTTAACCCTCTGGATTAGAAAGACTTGGAGTATATACTACAAGTTGATGTCTGTTGGTCTTTTATTTTTGTAAATTACTCTGGAATAAATTTAGACGAAGGGCAGCAGGAAAAATATTTTAATAAACACATGTGCGCATGCATGAATGAGTGAAGAAAAGCCTATCCTCTGTCCAGGCAACCCTGGAGTACTCTTAGTTTACTTTTAGTTTAGTCCTCTTGTTTTTAATCTTGTTTTTAATTTGTTTTTAATAGTTAATGTGTTTTAGGGGGTTAGAAGGGTGTGGGGGTGGGGAGGCTGGGGTACATTTTAATGTTTTAATGCATTTTATACATTGCTGTAATGCCACCTCGATTCATTGGGAGAGGCGGGATAAAAATAATAATAATAATAATAATAATAATAATAATAATAATAATAATAATAATAATAATTTATTATTATTATTATTATTATTATTATTATTATTATTATTTAGTTATGCTTTAGTTAGTTAGCTATCCTTTATGTTCTAGATCAAAACCACAGGTCTGGTTTAGGGATAGTTAAGACCCAAGCTTAGAGAAGCCACACTGAGGAGCAGGGCTTTTTTGCTTTGATATTTTCTAATATAGCATACCATCAATCCTAATGTCAATATGTGAATTGCATTGTCTTTTTTAAAAAAGATGGTGTTATGCCTGCTGTGATCTTTCCCAACATGGCACCTCCATGTGTATGGGACTGTAACTCTCATCAGCAACAGACATGAAATTTCCCAGGAATTTTGAAGGGCATTTCTGAATTTCAGATACCTTAAAAACCCAACAAAGAAAGGGTTTTATTACCAAGGCTACCTGACTCTAGGAAACTAGCTACAGAAATGTATTTCATATTTCAATAGAGTAAGTCTTCAGTGACCAAGCAAAAATCCTGCAATTCATTCTCCCTGATTACATAAATGTAGTGGTGTGATGCTGGATTTATGATCCCCTCCAATCATAGCTTTGCACACCTAAATTTTGAAAATGTACCTATAAAAAGTGCTATCTCCATGTCAGCTTTAGTCTCAGCAACTTTGGAAGAAGGATGCTGTGTTCCTGCATTTTCTACAAATAAAAACTACTCTCTATCTCAGAGTGAAGTTTGAGGAGTGTAGGTTATCCAGTGCATGACAGTGCACCAGCTGCTCCCATTTCTTGAGAAGTCAGGTCTGGCTATGGTGACACATGCCTTGACTACATCTCATTACTGTAAAGTGCTCTACATGGTTACATGGGGCTACCTTTGGAAACTTCAGCAAGTCCAAAACGCTGTGGCCAGGCTGTTGACTGGGGCTGGCAATAGGGATTATGTGACTTCGCATTGTTAAAAACAGTTGTATTGGCTCCTGGTCCATTTCCAGGCAGAATTCAAAGTGCTGGTTTTGACCTTTATGGCCTTAAATGGTTTGGACCAGACTATCTGAAAGACTGTTACATCCTTATATAAGCCAACATGAGCATTAAAATCTACAGGAAAGGCCTTTCTCTCAGTCTCACCACCTTTACAGGCATGGTTGGTGAGGACTTCAACCACTGGCCATTTGCTGGGGGTGCTCTGAGTTTGTGTGCATGGCAGGGGGTTGGACTCAGTGGCTGTTGTGGTCTCTTCCAACTCTATGATTCTATGACTTGGAAGAGAGCCTTCTCCATGGCTGCTCCCAGAATACGGAACTCCCTTCCACGGGAGGTCTGGTTGGCCCCCTGATCTCTTTCCACTGGCAAATGAAAACATTTTCATTTAGGTAGGCTTTTGGATCATGAAATTTAAATATAAAGCTGTAATGTTTGTAAAGTGTTATGCTGCATTTTTAATCTTTTTGTGAAATAATGTCTGACATATATTTTAAGTGCTTTAACTGTTTTTAAACGTGTTTTAATAATCTGAATATTTAATGTCTTTTTAGCTTCTGTAAACTAAATGTTTTAGCAGCTTCTTTTTAGATTATTGTAAGCCACTTTGGATCCCATTTGGGATAAAGGCAGTGTATAAATCCAATATACGAATAAACAAACGAACAAAATGGGTCTTCATTTCACAATGGTTTGATTCATCAATTTGTCCAAGGTATCATGTTAATCAACAAAAGAAGTCCTCTCATTAGCAAAAGAAGTTCTTCCATTGAACAATGGCTTCCAGTGGACACAACTGTATTAGGTCTAATCGGTAGTTACCTTTGGGTTTGTAACATGGAACTGTCACAATACACTCTTCTTTGATGTGCAGCTTAAGTTGGGAATTGCAGCCACCAGTGTGCTGTCCACGATGATCAATGCACAACACAACTCGGTAACGTAACCCTCGTCCACATGTCACAGTACACTACAAGGAATGAAATGAAATAAATACTAAAAGAGTTGTCAACCAGTAAGTGGATTTCTGATTGATTCAGTTATTTGTCTTTGCTAATCAATCATTTCTTAATTAATTGAACAGAAGGAAATGCCTTGAAGAAGGGGTGGGCAAAGTGAGGCCTGTGGACACATGCAGTCTCCAAAACCCCTGTGACCTGCTTCTCCCACAGAATTCCTGACTCTTTTTGAAAGCAGGGAGAAAAAGATGACATTGCACTTTCTCACTGAATACCTGGAACAAAGCACCAAATGAGCTGTAATCGATGAGAAAATGCACTTCAGTCAATAGCAATATCATAATTAGTATCGTATATCCTACACATATTATCAGTCTAAGGAATCTTAATTTAATATTTTATAATTTAACATTTTATTAATTTTGAATAATCTGGAAAATTCTATTTATCCACTAGCAAGGTAATTCATTATAATCATTCAATCTGAGTGAGTTTAGGAATTATTTTTCCCCCATGAAGTTGTACAATTTTACAAGGTTCTCAAGTTTAACTTGGGCAGGGCAGGAATCCACAGCTAAGGTATCCCTGGTAGATGTCCATTCAACCTCTGTTTAAAAACCTCCAGTGAAAGAGAGTCTGTCATCTCCTGAGGTAGTCTACTCTACGGTTGAAAAGCAATTATTGTCAGAAAAGTTTTCATAATCTGAATCTATTAGTTCAGGTACTACCCACTAGAGCAACAGAAAACTGACTTGTTCCACTTTTCAGATGATAACACTTGAGATACTTTGAGATAAGCACACTGTGTGACTCACTGCGCAGTGTCACTGCAGGTCAGAGTGTGAGTGACGGACTGGCAGCGTCCTCCAGCTTCCCCGGTGGTGGCTTCTTCTTCCCAGTGGGCTGTACAGCTTTGCACAGCCTTGGGATTGGCTACTTGAGGCAGTCAATAAATTCAAATGTCTGCTTTGAATTCATTGGCTGCCAAAGTCCGGCTAGTGTGAATTGCATGCAGTCTTCACTCAGGCGGGGTTTTCAGGTAGTTTATAGGCTGTTGATGAGCTGCTAATCAGTTCCTTGGAGCAGGTCTCTGCCTACCCACCCTGTATTGTAGTATTATGTATCATCACTGTTTGGGGATTTTGTAGGTTATGCTTGCTGTCATTTCAATAATAACCAGGTGGGGCAGTTGGCATGGGTCCTTGATTTGGGATAGCAGGTATCAGTGGTCATCGGAGCACTGGTTGGTCGGGGGGTTGGTCCTAAGAGGATACAGGGGCTGCAGGCAGTGATGGGCATGCCCAACTTGGAAGGGCATGTGTTCTTGCACCTTCTGGTGGTATGGGAACAATACTGAGTGGATCCCGCTCCTCCCATTCCTATGGTTATGGCTATGGACCAGATACCTGATCTCATCAGGTGAACAAGCGGGTTCATCGATGCCTGGATCTAGACCCATGTGTACGCCAACCCATTCAGTATATGTAGCCAATAAATGTTGTGGCCTTTTTTCCTCTTCCAATCATGGCGTCCTTGTGTTCTTTTGGAGTGACTGTTGTCTCTGATCATACAACTATTACATCACTTCACAATCTTCTGTTCTCTGAGTTAAATGTACCCAACTCCCACAATTAATCCTCTTTGGTTTTCAGACCCTTTACTACTTTGATTACTCTCCTCTGGAGCCATTCTAATTTGCTGATATCC
Organism: Ctenosaura bakeri; assembly: GCA_948474755.1. NCBI lineage: Eukaryota > Metazoa > Chordata > Lepidosauria > Squamata > Iguanidae > Ctenosaura > Ctenosaura bakeri. The sequence goes on along the minus strand of CAOLHI010001724.1, from coordinate 55,581 downwards.
AACTGAAATTGTGGTGCTCACAACAGGGCACAGTACCGCAGGTGACATCTGACCAAAACAGAATAAACTGGTACTATTACTTCTTTTGATCCGAACCATATAGTTCTGTTATGCAGCTTAGATTTGTATTGGCATTTTTTGCTGGTCACACTGTTGACTCTTGTTTAATTTGTGGCCTCTTAATACCCCTAGATCCTTTTCAGTCATTGTACTGTCAAGCCATGTGCCATTCATTCTATATTTGCACATCTCTGGAGTAATTGTTTGCTGCCCAAACCTTACATTTATCCCTGTTTAAATTCATTTTGTTCATACTAGCCCAGTTCTCTAATCTGTTAAGTCATCTTGATCACTGATTCTGTTTTCTGAGGTATTTTCCAGCTTAGTGTTATCCACACATTCAATGAATGTGCCATTTATTCCTTCATCCAAGCCATTTATAACAATGTTGAATGATACTGGGCCCCAGACAGAACCTGGTAGCACTTCATTAGTCATTTGTCTCCAGGATGACAAGGAGCCATTAAAGAACATTCTTTGAGTTCAGTTTATCAACCAGCTGCAAATCCATCTATAGTAGAATCATAAAGCCAATATTTTACCAGCACATCTACAAGCATATCATCAGGGGCTTTACAGAAATCAAGATGCACTACATGCATACTATTTCCCTGAACTACCAACCATGCAACTCTGCTTAAAAAGAGATATATCATTAGTCAGATATCACCTCTTTTTGAAAAACTCTCAAGATTATAGATGAAGACTCTAAGTTACATCTGTGAGTTCCTATAGTACCCTTGGATGCAATCCATAAGACCATGAAGACTTGAATGCATTTAAATTAGCTAGATGTTCTTGGGCAGCCTCTTCACTTACCTTTGAGCTGTAGCCCCTCACTCTATCATTTATTCTAAGTTCCCTCATTTGAGCATTGCATTCCATTTGGGAAAAGACACACGTAAAGTAAGTGCTGAACAGTTCTGCTGTCTCTGATCACCCATTAGCCTTTCTCTATCTTCTCCATGCAGTGGCCCTTACATTTCCTTGTTCCTTCTCTTGCTTCAAACATTTCTGAAAAGTCAATTTTTTTAAGTTTAAATCAATCTTGCAAGTCTCTCATCATTCCAGCACTGTTTTTCACCACAAAAATATTGGCTACTTGTTTGCACTCTTCATTGGTAATTGCCTCTTCTTCCATTTCTGCCCCCTTCAAATCTCAACTCACCCAAAATATTATTTTGCATTCACTGTGGTTTCTTTACACGCCTCTCATTTTTTTTCTTGTTGGAAGTGTTCACAACTGCACTTGCAGCATCTCACCTTTGAAATACTCCCACTCATGCACTTCACTCTCTTTGAGCATCTTTTGACCATGAGATCTCACCCAATATTTTCTAAGCTCATCAGAATTGGTTTTCTTAAAGCCTGACTGCAGGTCTAAAGTTAGATTTTCAAGGTGATTCACAGTGTTAAATTCAAACATATAAAGACAGAACAAAGAGAAAACAGGGACATGACACAGATTAACTGGTATTAGTCATAATGTTCCCTGTGACAGCAACAATAATAAATAGAACCACAGAATCGTAAAATCTTAGAGTTGGAAGGGACCATAAAGACCATCTAGTCTAACCTCCTGCAATGCAAGAATACCCAGCTAAAGCACTCCTGAAAGATGTCCATCCAAACTCTGTTTAAAGACTTCCAAAGATGGAGACTCCACTATGCTCCGAGCAGTCTATTCCACTATTGAACAGCTCTTACAGTAAAACAGTTATTTCTAATATTTAAGTAAAATATCTTTTTTTGGTAACTTGAATTCATTGGTTTCTGGAGCAGCAGCAAACAATTTTGTTCCATTTTCTATATGACATCTCTGCAAGTGTTTAAAGACAGCCATCATATCATTTCTCAGTCTTCACTTGTCCAAGCTAAACATACCCAGCTCCCTAAGTCCTCATAAGGCTTGGTTTGCTAAGGGGTTATTGTACCCAATGTGGCTGATGTCAGTTTGAGATTTAGAAACTGACAAGAATTGCTTCCTGGATACAGGAGGTTCAGGGCCACCCTTGTGATCCTAAATTCCCAGTCCAGGCACCTAGGGGACCCCATTCAGGTGCCCCAGAAATGCAGAGGATTGGAGGGGATCAGGCAGACATTGTGCTCAACCATGCTGCAGTTGCTGCTTTCGGACATAATGTCATCCAGCTAGCCTTCTTAATTGCCTCAACAAATAATTTGGCAATTAAGGAAGCTCAACAGCTGTTTTAGGACAATTTACTTTGACATCTCTCCCTCTACAAACCAATTGTGAGTTCTAAAGGGTTCTCCCCGCCTTTTTTTTCTTTTCTGTCTTAATATGATGAAAAGAGTCCAGTATGGAAGATAAAGAGACAGCTTTGAAATTTTTTCTTTAAAGTGTACTGGTTGAAATACAGCTAAAAACATTTGTTTCAGCTCCTTAATTTGTTCTAAGAGATTATTAAGGCTTTAATTCTGAGAATAAACAAACTGTGAGAAATAGCCAGCTTACCTTATCCGTGAGATAAAGCTCAAGGTCATTGCCATGTTTCGGACAGGAAGAGAAGACTAACTGAAATTTGAATGACCTTATTGACAGATTCCAGGTGGCAGACAGTTAAGAGCTGTCTAGAGTGAATGAGAAATTGAACTGCATTGACACCAAGTGGTGGAATGACATAATTATAGCTAGAATTTTTCTATTCAATCGCAAGTGCTGTCGAATGTCAAAATGACTACAATTAGAAAGTGAGCAGAGCTAGCAGATCAAATAAGAACCTCTGTGTACTGACCTAGAGAGGAAGATTCAAATATGATCATTTCAGAAGAAATAAAAAGACTGAGAGATGACATGAATGAGATGAAGATGAAATTTAAACAGGAGTTTAAAACAGAACTTCAAGATGTAAGAACCTACTTGGATAAAATTGGAAAGGACATGAGGTAAATGAATGAAACAGCGAGTTTCTTAAAAGAAAGAACACAGAAATTAGAAGACGTCACTGGAAAATTGTCAGTGGAACAACAGCAGACTGTGGACTCAGTTACATTGTTGGATCTGAAAGAAAGTGAAAGATGCCTTTATATTAGGGGGATATCTGAGAAGCAGAATGAAAATATCCATGCAAGAATCATAGAGGCACTGGCAGATTTCTTGGAGAATAGAAAAGAAGACTTCCTTTGTGACGTGGACAAAGCATACTACGTGGATTCTACGATAGCCAGACAAAGAAATCTGTCAAACAACATGATTGTTTATTCTGTGAGATGGAGAATAAAGGATAAAATTCTTCAACAAAACTATCTGAACAAGCTTAAAACTGATGGGAAAGAGATGATAGTCCTCAAATATATACCAGCCACAATTTTGAGAAGGAGATGAGACTATACCATCTTGACTAGCAAGTTGAAGCAATATGGAATTCCCTTCAGATGGAGGAATTTAGAAGGGGTGATTTTAGTTCTACGGTACAGACAAAGGAGAATTAATCTTAATACAAGTTCAAGGGCAAGAGAGTTTCTGGAGAAATATGGTGAGGATCTTGAAAGAGCAATCCTCAAAAAAGAGAGAGAAAAGACACTGGAACAAAGTTTAAAGGAAGAAAACAATGGAGAAGATAACAAAAGTTTTTGGACCAAGGCAAGTGTGGATATGAACTATAGTGAAGAGGAGGTCTTGTGTGTGTGTGTGTGTGTGTGTGTGTGTGTGTATAAATAAATAAGAGGCCAACTCTGCTGGAAAGAAGACAGAAAAATGTTCTTTTTATGATTATTAGGAAGAACAGAAATTAGACTTAACTTACCTTCAAGAGACACATATAAGGCAAAACATCAAAAAAATACTTGACAAATCCTAAATTGGGTCAGGAAATCAGTTCATGTTATGACAAAAAGAAGTATGGTGATCTATGCAAATACTAAAGTGGTAACATCCTTTCTCATCTTTTGAATCTTCTCCCATTTCACAGGAGAAGAATGGGGATACAAATTCATGGACAAAAAAGATTTGGTCTTGGGGGTTTATACTCCCAAAGAGAGCAAAGCCCCTTTATTTGAAAACTTTTGGAAGAAATTTTGGAACTTTCTTATGATAGGTGCATTCTTATGAGTGATTCAAATGGCAGTTAATCCTAAAATTAATAGATTTGCAGAAAAAGAAAAGAAAAAGGACCAGGAAAAATTTCTCAAATCCTTTTTTAATCTAATGGACAATTTCAAACTTATGGATGCTTGGAGAGTAATGCATGGAAAATCAAGAGAATTTACACTCTTTTTAGAAAGACAAAAATAATTTTCAAGGACTGATATGTTTTTAATGTCTAAATCATTGGCCAACTCTATAAAGGACTTGGAGCTACTATCAAAGTCTATTTCAGATCACAGTCCAGTGCTGTTAACTCTTAAAAAGAAAAAGACCTAGTGGATTTGAAGACTGAATGTATAGCATGTGTAGGGAAAAAGTCAGAAAAAGATAAATTGCAGAATGCCCTCAACATGAGCTGACTTTTTTTTTTTTTTTGGTTAGAGTTACAAGCTTGGTGGATGAAGGTAATGCTGTGGATGCAGTGTATCTTGATTTTAGTAAGGCCTCTGACAAGGTCCCCCATGATATTCTTGCAAAGAAGGTAGTAAAATATGGGCTAGACAAAGGTACTGTTAGGTGGATTTGTAATTGGCTGACTGGCTGAACACAAAGGATGTTCAGCAATGGCTCCTCTTCATCCTGGAAAGAAATGACTAATTGGTTGCCACAGGGTTCTGTTCTTGGCCCAGTGCTATTCAACATCTTTATCAATGACTTGGATGATAGAATAGAGGGTATGCTCATCAAATTTGCAGATGACACCAAATTGGGAGGGATAGCTAATACCCCAGAGGACAAGATGAGAATTCAAAATGACTGTCACAAATTAGAGTGCTGGGACAGAACTAATAAAATGAATTCTAACAGAGAGAAGTATAGGATGTTGCACCTAGGAAGGGAGGGAAGGAGGGAGGGAGGGAGGGAGGGAGGAAGGAAGGAGAAACGAGCTGAAACATGTTCAGAGGAGGGTACACAAAATGGTGAAGGGTCTGGAAAGCATGTCCTGTGAGGAGTGGTTTATGGAGCTCAATATGTTTAGCCTGATGAAAAGAAGGGATGTCATATTTGAAGGGGTATCATATTGAAGATAGTGCAACATAGTTTTCTGCTGCTCTGGAGACCAAGACAAGGACCAATGTATTCAAACTACAGGAAAAGAGATTTGACCTAAACATCAAGAAAAAAGTCCTGACAGTAAGAGCCGCTCGACAATGGAATATGCTGCCTCAGAGTGGCTGCCTTGGAGTTTTTAAACAGAGTCTGGATGGGCATTTGCTGGGGGTGCTTTGAGTGTATGTTCCTGCATGGCAGGGGGTTGGACATGATAACCATTGTGATCTCTTCCAACTTTATGATTCTATGAGTCTATGAATGAAACTTTACTTAAAAATCTAGTTGCATTGAATAAAACTAAAGAAATCTTTATAAATTATTATTATTATTTATAAATTATTCTGAGGATAATGTGAATAAAGGTACAGATGTATGAACAGTATGGGATGTGAGTAAAGCTGTTATGACAAAGTTCTTTATATAACAAAATGCTGAACTTAAAAAGGAAAGACAACAAAAGAATCAAATTACTCTATTTGCAGGTGTATAGTACGCACTGGTGTATAAGACACACCATATTTATACACCAGCAAATATTATTTACCCATGTATAAAATACATCCCTTTTTCAAACAGTATTTTTCAGGGGGAAAAAGTGAGTCTTATATGCCAGTAAATACAGTATTTGGCATAAGATTAAGACAAAAGAGAATCAACTTAAAAATTATCCATCCAATGATCTATTATGAAAGAGAAAAAGATCTTACAGAAACAATTATCCATGAATAGTGTCTCTGACAGAGAGCAGATGAGATTTACTAAGCAAAAATATTTAAATTAGCAAACAACCCAGGAAAATGCCCTGCTTATAAACTGAGAAAAGAGAGAGGAAAAAAATGATTTTAAGGATTAAAGATGAAAAAACATTGATAATGATAAGATCAAGAAGTTATTTTATACTTTTTTCTCAAAACTTTAAAAAAATGAGCTATATCTAAAAAAATTCACAAGTATCTGGATTTATTAAATTTACTTTTGATTTTGGAAAATCAGAGATGAGCTTTGAACATGTCTACAATGTGGCAGAAGTTTTGGAGGAATTCAAGAAGGTGAAGATGGGGAAGATTCCAGGACCAGATAATCTCCCCCCAAATTTATTTATTATAGAAGTCTGGAACATCAATTGTACTTGCCATTTCAACAACTTATGAATTCAATTACCATGACAGGTAAATTACCAACTAGGCTATTTCCACACTACACTTTTGTAGCGTGATTATTCCACTTTCTTTTTTTTCCTTTTTTTCTTATTACAATCATACAAATAAAACATTCCTTATTTCTTATAGTTACAAAAATTCATTTCCATCATCACTATACCTCTTATATATACTTAATAAACAACTATTAAATATACAACTTAGCTTTGGCCTTTATACAGATTAATGATACAATCTTGTATATACTAATTACCTTTAATATCTTCTTCATACCTACTTACCCTCCTTCCCTTATTCCTTCTACATTAATTGCGGGCAGTTATAACTTACCTACGCCTGAGCAACTCTTTATGCACTATACATTAACAAATACCACTACCTTTCCTTCATGGTTTTAAACACTTATTACAATGTTCATACTTCTGAGTCTTGGTTTTCTAGTTCTCTTATTTTTACCTCCCCCATTGGGCTTCCCAAAGGGGTTTTACTAAATTCCATTCCTCTATAACCAGTCTTCTTGGTCTATCATTTATTATTGATGTGAGTTCATCTAACTCTCATAACTCATATAATTTCTGATTATTCCACTTTCAACATCCTGTGGAATCCTGGAGTTTGCAGTTTAGGGAAGGGGGGGCCTACTCCAAACCCCAGGATTCCATAAGATGTTGAAAGTGGAATAATCGCTGTGAGGGGGTCTTGACAACAGAGCCTCCTTAGCCACTGAGAGTGTTTAAGCTGATTGGCTGGTGAAATTGAACCTTGGATAGCCCAAGGGGAGATGCTGGTGGAAAGAGGAAAAATAATGGATTTGAACTGTCTGGTGTGTGTTTGAAGAGGAGTGTGATTTGTGGTGTGTTTGGGAGAGGTTGGAGATTTGAAGAGCTCTGTGGGAGAGAGAACTGAGAAATTGGGTGTATGAGAGATAGTGAATGGATTGAAAGAGAGAGAGAGAGAATGGGTGTGCTGTTTATAATCATTTAGATACAAAACACATTTAAAGCAACAGTGTTACAATAAATGTTTGAAGTTCTGTGTTCCTTAAAACAGTGTCACAGAGTCTGGAATATACACGCTACCAAAAATATCATCTTGACCTTAGTGCCAACAGCACCACAGTTTTGGAAAATATAAATCACTGCTGATCCTTACATCTGGGAGAAGGGTAGATTTAGGGAAGGCAGTTAAGGGGGAGAGTCCTGAAAGGAAGAAGCCAAGCGGAAAGAAGAGTGAGAAAGGGACTGCATTCTCAGATAGCGAGAACTGAGGGAGACCCGTTTGTCCTGGCCCTGGCTTGATTCAGACCTGAACACAAAGAGGTGTTAGGCTGGGAAGGCTTGAGTGCGAGGCTTGGGTGCGCCTTTTGCACTCAGCACTGACAGGCGGTCATTAGTATCTGGATTTATTAAATTTACTTTTGATTTTGGAAAATCAGAGATTAGCTTTAAACATGTCTCCAACTATGGCAGAAGTTTTGGAGGAATTCAAGAGGGTAAAGATGGGGAAGATTCCAGGATCAGACAATCTCCCCCCAATTTATTATAAAAGTCTGGAAGATCAATTGTACTTGCCATTTCAACAACTTGTGAATTCAATTACCATGATAGGTACCAACTAGGTACCAATAGGTACCAATTACCAACTAGGTCATTTCCACACTATACTTTTGTAGCGCGATTATTCCACTTTCAACATCCTATGGAATCCTTGGGTTTCAACATCCAGCAGGCCGGCCCTCCCCAAACTGCAAACCCCAGGATTCCATAGGATGTCAAAAGTGGAATAATCGCACTATAAGAATGTAGTGTGGAAATGGCCCTAGTTGGTTTTAAGCAAATATTACACTGCTTCCAAAGGAAGAATGAGATATGACATATCCAAGAATGAAAGACCCATTTCACTTTCGAATAATGATTATATGGCATTATAATTACATTATAATTACATTAATTGATTAATTACATTAATTCTTCCTGAAATGATGAACATATTATCAAATATAATACATGAAGAACTATGTAGATTTTTGCCAGAGACCCATTAGAATCTGCAGATACACTACTTTAAGGTATTGAAATATTTTGGCTGTTTGCCAGGGTTTAAAAAATAAAGATAAGACGTATGTTAACTAAAAGCATGGCTATTTCTTCACATGAAGACTAGCTGCTGAAGATGCTGGATTTGCAGAAATGCATAAATTGACTATTTTAATTAATGAAGGATCTTATGTTAAAACTGTTGGGAGAAAAGTCAATTATTGGTTTTTAATGTTAAGCTTATAGTTATTAAATACTAGGCAGTAGTGTGATAATAATAGACACACAAAATATATCTTGTAGATTATCTTTGAACCAAAATTATCTTAGAACCAAAATCTGGTGAGTTAGAAGTCATTTTTACGTATTTTTGGCTCTTTTTAGTTTAGTTGTATTGTAGTTTAATTCAGTATTAGGTTAGACGTTAGAATTTCTCTGTCTGTTTACTTACTTACCCTCCCACTATATGTTGTTTTATATACTAAATGTATACTAAATATATACTATATACATACCATTTACACTGAATAGGATTCTGGTAAATAAGGACAGAATAAAACAAGAATGCAAGAAGCAGTTTCTTCATGTTCAGAGACTGTATTGTCTAATCCATTCTTTTGCATCTTATCCAGTATTGCAGTATTTGAGACTAACGATATTTTAAAGCATTGTCCAGGCATAGAATCATAGAATCACAGGCAGAACATTTATTGTGAATACGTAACATTATAAAGTGTATACACACACTTCCACATAAGTATCTATATGTACTGCAATCAATAACTTGTTTTTTCCTTCCTTACTGGGTGCTGTTTTATAGCTACAAATACAGCATTTTTTTGAAAATAAAAATAAAAATAGAGGGTTAAATTCTTTCCGAGCCAGCTTACCTGTGACCATTCCAAAGCCACCCATTTAGGACAATCATACAGATTGCAAGCTTGCATGGTCTTCGGCTTGGGTGCATACATGCATTTCCATTCCTCTACTTGCAAGATCTCTCCATGCATGGTCTCCTCCACGCACACAAAACTCCTCCTCTGAATTCCACCTCCACATGAAACTGAACATGCAGTCCATGGGTTGTGTTCCCAGCTGGGTTGGAAGAGAAAAACATACCACAATAGGAAACAAAGTCTACTTTCTCTATTTATGGATGCAAACTGTGATGAAAACAATAGACAATTTACAGTCAGAGCCAATGTTGTGAAGTGCTTTGAATGCCAGGCTAGGATACTTGGAGACCAGGCCTCGATTTCCTGCTCAGTCATGGAAAGCCACCAGCTGATGTTGGGTAAATCTTACACTTTCTCAACGTTAGATGTTGACTGCCTGTTTCTCCTGACCATCTGCTATTATTAAAAAAAGCAAAAACAAAAACCCTTGATCCTAGTTCACGTTTCTTTTCTGTCCAGCAAATGAAATAAGATTCCCATTTTTGCAGCTAGATTTCATATTGGTGTTCAGGCTTTGGAAGCTAATATGGTGGAGTAGTTTGAATGTTGGGACACTGGAGAACAGTATTTGAATCCTTGCTCAGCCATGGAAACCCAATGAGAGACCTTCAGCAAGTCACTCTCTTTCAGCCTCAGAGAAAGGAAAATGCAAACCCATTTTGAACAAGTTTTGACAAGAAACCCCTGTGTAGATTAACCTTAGGGTCACCATGAGTCGGAAACAACATCAAGGCACACAACGCTTTAAGTAGTGTATAAAAACTACACTCATACATGTTATAGTCCATATGTCTTATACAATTATGCACTGTCCTTTTAATTTTATATTTCGATTTCTATTTAACGTTTCATGTAGCCCTTGAAGGAGGCCACTGAAATGTATACAGGCTGAAAACAGTTGGACTTTTTCCAGAATAAAGCAACCATCCATTGCAGACATGTCTCCTTTTTTCCTTTGGACACAGATGAGTAGCCACTTGGCCTATTCCACTTGGCTTTTCATGGTTTTTAAAATATAGTACTTAAGGTTCAGGCTTTCATCATGGCGGGCAGTGTTGAAGATGTGATTTAGTACTTGCTGTCTTCAGGGCGAGTACAATCATGCACCCTGAAGCTTTGAACTTGACAGGAGAGACCCTCCTGTCAGGAAAGGGTTCTCTGATTTACAGGGCCCCTGAAGATTTACCACAGCAGTCGTTACAGACCTCGGTGTCAGCTGTTTGGGAATGGAACGGAGATAGACAAGATCTGGACTGCAGGGAAATATCGCTAAGCTTCCAGCGCAGCTGGTAGGTGAGAGCCATCCATCCTCCCATATGGAAATTAAGCTCTACTCCATCTGATCTTCAGGTAAGGAATGTAGATGTTTAAACTAAAAAAAATTCATGAAACAAGGAACACCTGGACTGCAGCAGTTGTAGTTTTGCCTTTTAGATTTGGAATTCTCTTGCATATTTTGAATGTTTTCTCTGTTTTTTCAGTTTGACTCTATTGATGTTACTTTTTATTAGCACCACTGGATTTATTTTAGAAGTTTGGCTTTTTCTACTTTTATCTTTTTACTAGATAATAATAAGGAATTTTTGGAAGGACTTTGATTGAGACTCTGTATATCTTTTTCTTTCTTTAGGGCTCTCTTTTTCTCTGTTTTTTTATTGGACTTTGATCTTGATTTATATTAATTGTCTTGCTCTGATTTTTTGAATTAACTGCTTGGGAGAATTTCTATTAGAAACTGATTGAATTTTAAAGGAATTGTATATACCAATTTCCCTTTCATTATTAAAAGGATTGGGATAATAGTTTGATAACAGATATCTTCTTGGTGAAGTGTGTCCTACACACGTGCCCCCCTACTGGATACATTGCTGTCTGGGAAAAATTTTATTGTTTCTTCTGTTCTCTTACTATGGGAATATCTACTGTTGTTTGTGCTACTGTAAAATAGAAGGGGGTTTAACCATGGATCCTGAACTACAAATTAAAAATAGTATGAATACTACAGAGAAGATATCCAGAAGATGAAGAAGGAGATGTAATAAAGGAGACTTTCCCAAGCTCGAATATGTCATAAAAGTATGATTCCAGTTTTAACGTCAGTTTAGAACAAGAACAAAAAGATGTGGACTATGATCAAAAGCCTTTGGAAAAGGATCTTATGAAGAATAAAGAGATGGATACCTTAATGCTTTCTACTAACAAGCTTCAGAATGTTCTTCAGAAAATAATGGAAGAATTCAATAGTGTGAAGACTAAATTACAAAAGGTTTTGTTGAGAAAAGAGGATTCTTTGGGGGAAAAATGGAGTTAAGCTTATGAAATGGATAATATTGAACAGATTTTTTTTGTGATGAAAGGGTTTATATACCCTGTATTAATTCAAATTTGTAATGATTATAAAGGCATTATTTAATGTAGATTTGGCTAGAATCTGACTTTTTGAGTTTGTCCAAGGTTATCAGAAAGGATGATGTTCGTAATAGGTATGATGATAAAATAATCTGGCCTTTGATTCTTCATTTTCTAGTTTACTTTGGAATGTTAAGAATTTTTTTGGAGGAAATACTGTTTATGACATAAGATTTGTGGTTAAAATACACATATTGATAAGTAAGGGGAAATGCAGTTAACGGAAATATAACTATGGAACAACTTATATGGCACTTAAGTGGTGTTATTTTTACAAGAAATTAATTATACTTAGCAAGGGAAAATACTATGAATAATAGAATTTGATCTATATCTGTTTAATGTTATGAATGCTGTGAATGTTGATAAGATATGAGTTTAGTTTTGAGATTAAGAATTATATAAGTAGCTTTAATAGCCTAAGTATACAGAGAGTTATATAAGAAGCTTTAATAAGTAACATTAGAAAAATAGTTTAACATTTAAAATTTTAATGAATATATACATTATACAACTGTAATCCTTTGTGGTAATAAAAGTGATAAATGGACGTATGATATTAGTAGAATATTACTAATAGTGATATTTTCAGTGTACTAACTGATTTTAGATTTTAGATTGAACAGCAAATATTAAAATACATTACAATAGGTTACTGAGGTAGGATTATTATTAGATTGCATTTCACTGGTTGCTGGTGGGATAGAAATCTCCTTTGATTTAGTCGGGTAAGTTAGTTGTTTAGTTTGTTTAGTTTATAATGATATTTGTATAGTTTTGTCCTTTTCTTCTAGGTTTATTTCTCTTTTTTTGGTTCCGTTTGTTTTTCTTCTTGTGTATGTTTTTTATGTATCACATACTTTATTCTAATAAAAATAAAAATAATAAAAATATAGTGGTTAAGATTCTTAATTCTGCTCTTTATTATTTTTAAGTGCATTTTTAATGTTTGCTATTTAAAGGCATTCAGTTTGGTTTTGTCATTATGCAAACCTCTTGGCAGGGGGCTTTGGACTAAAAAGTGTCACAAAATGCTTTTATAAAGTACACAAGCATTTATTTCATGTCCTCTGTCTCTGAATGGTCTAGTTATATAGATCTGATATTGTACTGAGAGTCAGCATGAGTAACATTAGAATCACATCATGGAAATCCAGATTCAAATTTCCCATTTAATTAATCTGTATCTCTTTTATTTCAGTCAAGAGATGACAATTAGAAATGCACTAAAACAATAATCTTAATTATAGAACATATATTATCCAGACATCTGCAACTCAAGCATGTAATTGTATAAGGACAACTCCAGACACTGCCACGTCACTAATTGCTTCCTTATTTGATTTTCAACTACCAAAGTTTGGCCATAGCCAGCAATATTAACAGAATGCTTCTTACCAAGAAATATTTAACATAAAATTGAGCAGTCTTGTCCAATAATGTAGTTAATAAGAGAGCAATCATTTACAACAAAATCCCTATAGATATGATAGAACAAAAGGACATGGTCCACAGATTCTATCTGTTGACTGATAAACAGAATTATATGCTAAGCCACATTTACACACTACAAAGCCATGATGTGGTTTGCTTAGATTTGGCTTGTTGCAATGTTTGATCCCATAACACCTAAAAAAAGACTGATTTCTTCATCAACTGCAAATCACAATCTGAACCTACATTTTCTATTAGCTTACAAATTCTGGCTTCCTTAAAGTATGGCTAGTTGTGCCATATCAGCATGTAATCTTGGCTTATGGCTCTTCCAGCTTCCCACCCTAAAACTGGAAATGTTAAAATAGGCAGGAGAAAAACAAACTGGAAAGAAACCAGAAATTAGAAGACAAAGCACAGGGTTTTTAAATTTTTCATGTAATATGTGATTTAAGAATAAACTTCTTCATCTGCAATCACCATGTTTTGCACCATGGAAGCACAACAAAAAGCAAACTTTTATTCTCAGTATTAAGATTGATCTGTATGTTGAAGGAGAAGAAGGAGAAGCAGATTTTCTTTTTGGCGTATCAATGCAAAAAAGCAATACTTAAAGTTCTAGCCTAAAACATCCTGAAATATTAAAACTGTAGACTGATTACATCTACCAAACAGGTTGAAATCAGCAGACAGGTTGAAATCAGCAAGAGTATCCCACTTAAAGCCCTTTATCAAAATTAACAAAGGTATTGTAAAAAAAAAAAAAAATCAAACACTGAGAAGATGTAGCAGAAATTTCTAAGTCTAAAGGTAAATTTAAATAACTGCCCCTAAAGATGCAGAAGACAAGAATCCTTTCCGCCTGAAAGAGTTCACAAAATTCACCATTCAGGATGAATAAGCACATTAAAGGCATTACACACAAACAAATTGTGAAACTTACTGCATGTGAAGTGTTGACAATTAAACCAAACTTACATGATCAAAAACAGGCAACACAGAGAATACAGCTAATGATTTCAGCATACCACTGACACATGTGCTCATCTGATGTTGTTCTTTCATTAGCTTAACCAAAAGAAATGATTAGTGTAATATACAGTACAATAAAGGATGACAACTATTAAAACTATTCTGTTGTAGCAAATCCTAGTATGTTCAAATCTAGTCACCAAAAGCAGGTTTGGAGAAGTTACTAATCTGGATTATAACTCTCAGAATCCACTGTTCAAAAAGTAAAATCTCCAGTTTCTGATATTTGTGCATAATACACCTAAGTAAACTTTTGCACAAGTACTCAACACACAGCTGTACATCAGGGATACAGGTTACTGGGGGAATACTTGGCCAGCACATGGTTTTCTCCCTTTTTGGTAGTAAGTGAAGATATTTTTATTCTTCCAAGTTCTTAATGGATAATTTTATTTCTGCTATTTCATTTTCTTTCTATTTTGTTTTTTAAAGACTGTTTATGTATATTTTTTAATTAGTGTCTGATATGATTGTAAAATTTTTCTGCTGATTTCATCTGTAAGCTGCAATAGAAGTTTTGGCTGAATGGTGGAATTGTAATGTTTTAACCAAACAAATTACCAAACAAATAAGCCATGTCCTATGAGGATAGACTTAGAGAACTGGGTATGTTTAGTCTACAGAAGAGAAGGTTAGGGGGGGACATGATAGCCATGTTTAAATATTTGAAGGGATGCCACGTAGAAGAAGGAGGGGGCTTGTTTTCTGCTGCTCCAGAGACCAGGACAAGGAGCAATGGATTCAAGCTGCAGGAAAGGAGATTCCACCTGAACCTCAGGAAGAACTTCCTGACAGTCAGGGCTGTCCGGCAGTGGAATCTGCTGCCTCGGAGTGTAGTGGAGTCTCCCTCCTTGGAGGTTTTTAAGCGAAGGCTTGATGGCCATCTGTCGGGAGTGCTTTGAGGGTGTTCCTGCATGACTGGATGGCCCGTGTGGTCTCTTCCAACTCTACATTTCTGTCGGGACCTCCGCGGGCCCCAGACGCAGCACCCGAGGAGGAGGACGATCCGGTCTCCTCGCAAGTAGTGGCGGAGGTCTCCTCCGAGTAGCGGCGGAGGTCTCCTCGCAAGTAGCGGCGGAGGTCTCCTCGCGAGTAGCGGCGGAGGCCTCCGGCGCCGGGAACAGCTGCCCGGACGCCATCGAGGCCACCGCCGCCGCAGAGGAGGCTATGGAGCCACCTGCCGCTACGGGAGGTCGTCCCGAGCCTGCCTGCCCTGACGCCACTGAAGACACCGACGGAGCCGGCGCTGCGGAAGAGAGTCGCCCGGAGGTCGCTGGGCTGCCGCTCACCCGCGGGCCCGATCCGGAGGAGCCTGACGGCCTCCCTCCCACGTTCTCGCAGCGGCGGCAGGCCAAGGAGGCTGCCCGTCGCTCCCGCCGGTTGCTGGAGCGTCAGCGGCAGGCTGAGGGCTTGCAGCTGGCTAAGGACGCTCAGCTGTGAGCCCGGCTGAGGGCTCCCAGCTGTGCAGCAGCTTCAGGATTGGCCGGCGCCGGCGCCAGGCTCCTACTTTAGAGCCAGAGGGAGCCAGGTTCAGCACGAAGCAACAACCAACGGCTCTCCGTGTGTTGCCCGTCAGAGCTGCTGCCTTGTTCCTGCCGTGTTCCTGCTTTGTTCCTGCCTGCCTTGCCCCTGCTGTGGTCCCGCCTTGCTCCTGCCGAGACTCTGCTCGGAAGCCTTGCCAGCCAGCTTAACCCTTCGTTGCCCGGGTGAGGAAAACCCTTTCTTTTCGTTCCTGTTTACCGCCTGAAGTAAGGCTTGCTTTAGTTTTGCGGTGACTCTGCTGGCTGAGGCTTCCGGGACGCCAGCCTCGGCCTGAGCCAGACCCAAGCCTGCCCGGCCCCGCCCAGCCGCCGACAATTTCTATGATTCTATGATTCTATGATATTACAGCTGCCTGACTCACCAGTGGCATGATCAGGGCAGTGGCATGCTCATGTGTTCCTCACAGGGCATGGCTTCCAGACCCTTCACCATTTTGGTCACTCGTTGATTGTTGGCTTTGCAGAACTGCTTCAGGACAGACTAAACTTTTTCACTGGATTGGACTAATTTTTCTATTAGTGTATCTGAAATTAATCTGGATTTGTACTCTCTGATTTTTTCTATTACAATTTGATATTTGAACTGGCAAGCTGAAATAATAAATATAGTGGGTAGTGCAATTAATACATAGAGATGTATAATAATGTGCATTTGAGCTCTGAAATAATCTATTGCAAGCAACTACCAGAGTGGGAGGAACAGTGACTGGAGAAGGGCAAAATAGAATTACACATAGAAAACTATTGGGGTATAATTTGACTGTGTTATAACCTTATAATTCATGAAAATACTGGAAGGCAAAAAGAAAAAGGGGACTAGATTGCTTAAATTTCATTAATGAAGTTGATGTTTAGAAATATCAGACAGAGATAAATAGGAGAAACATTGAAGACTTCGAAAACAAAATCAAAATCAGTAGTCAGAGCTGAAAATTGTAACAAAACCAACCTTGAAAGGAATCCTTGAAGTGAGGAGGAGAAAAGAAGAAGAGGAAAAGCAGCGACATGGAGGAGTAGAGAAATGAAATGAAGTGACGACACACACAAGACCATTATGAAGAAGAAGTCTGGATATATATTTTTAAAGAAAAAGAAAAAAGAGTTAAATTGATCCAAACTCTTTAGGTTGAGATTAATTAGTTATTTAACGGGTTTCTATTAAGAAACTTATTATATCATATAAATAGGTTATTACAATTGTCTATAATTGCTTGACTATAATTTATTTACGTAGTTACTAATTGATTTGACTTATCAAGGTATATTGAGGTATATTGAAACATTTAATTATTTATTAAGAAGCATATACAGAAAGTACTAGTGATAGTAAAGTGTCTTACTATTGAATTCTTAAAGTGATAAGTGCTAAAGTTCTAGTGGGTATAATCAGATGTGAGAAAATCCATATTATAGATTAACAGAAAGTTTATTAGATTAATATAATTAATCTTTAATATAATTAATCTTTAACATAATTTAATTTTACAATTAAATTTACATATTTGTTTGACTTAGAATCATAGAATCATAGAAATGTAGAGTTGGAAGAGACCACACAGGCCATTCAGTCCAACCCCCTGCCATGCAGGAACACCCTCAAAGCAATCCCGACAGATGGCCATCAAGTCTCTGCTTAAAAACCTCCATGGAAGGAGACTCCACTACACTCCGAGGCAGCAGATTCCATTGCCGGACAGCCCTGACTGTCAGGAAGTTCTTCCTGAGGTTCAGGTGGAATCTCCTTTCCTGCAGCTTGAATCCATTGCTCCTTGTCCTGGTCTCTGGAGCAGCAGAAAACAAGTCCCCTCCTTCTTCTACGTGGCATCCCTTCAAATATTTAAACATGGCTATCATGTCCCCTCTTAACCTCCTCTTCTGCAGACTAAACATACCCAGTTCTCTAAGTCTATCCTCATAGGGCATGTCTTCCAGGCCTCTCACCATTTTGGTTGCCCTCCTCTGGACTTGCTCCAGCTTGTCAATATCCTTCTTGAATTGGGGTGCCCAGAACTGGACACAGTATTCAAGATGAGGTCTAACCAAAGCAGAGTAGAGTGGTACCAGTACCTCCCTCGATCTAGACACCATACTCCTATTGATGCAGCCGAGAATTGCATTGGCTTTCTTGGCTGCCGCATCACACTGCTGACTCATGTTCAGCTTGTGGTCTATGAAGACTCCTAGATCCCTTTCCACTTTACCACTTAGTGGTGGTATATACAATTTAAGTAATTAATTTAGACAAATAATAAAAATACTGCTATATTTTTCATCTTTTGAGATAATTGATTTACTGCGAAAATTGAATTGATCTAATTTGAACTGATTTAATGATTTAATTTGGTTAGAGATATTTAAGTGTCATGTAAAAGTGAAGTTGGTTATTTAACTGAAAGGGAATCATCAAGAGAGAGGGAAAGGGAGTAAGGGAGAGGGGAGAGGAAAAGAAAGAGAAAAGAAGAGAGATCAAATCTGGAAATTAGGTTTAAGGGAACATGATCTTTTCCCTTCTCCCTTCTGATTCCCCTCTCTTAAGGCTATACATACTCCTTAAGTAGTATTATTCCAGCTGCATAATTAACACCTTTGAGTGTTAATTTGATAACCATAAAGTGAAGCCAACGGAGGGGACATTTGCATTCTTCCAGCCACTTCAGGATTTTAGGAATACGAACTATACCTGTAAGACTTGACAGGGTGAGGAATTGTCATAACTGTAAATTTATATTAGAGAATCATCTGCTGATCAAAGGTAAAATTATATCTTTTATTAAATCTCAGTTTCAAGAACTCTATTGGCTACCGAGGAGAGAAAAGCTGCCACTGCTGCCACCCAGGCTTTAACTCAAACAACTACTGGTAGAAGGCCATCAGTAGAGCTTACTACAAAAGCAGTAGACCAACCTATTAAATCTGTGGATGCAACCTTTCAAATACTGGAGGAATTAAAAAGTTTAAAGAGGAAATAAGACAGAAATTAAAACATACCAGACAAGAAATGAGAGTGGATTTTAAAAGAGAGCTAGACCACCTGGTGGACACAATAACTAAAGAGGTAAATACACTGAAAAAATATATATGGGGAATGTCCAAGATAAGTTAAAGCAGGCAGAGGACACAACTAGACAATTAAGTGAAATTCAAGACCAAACAACACAAGCAGTAACAGTTCTGGAACTGAAAAACAGCGAATTTTGTCTAAAATTGAGGGATGTACCAGAATCATAAGAAGAGAACATTCGTACGAAGATTTTGACAGCACTAGACAAATATGTTAAGATACCTTTGACACAATTAGAGGCAGATTCAGACAGAATTTTTCACGTGAATTCCAGAATAGGAAGAGACAGGAACCTTCCACAAGTTGTGGTCATATTCTTTGTCAAGATGAGGACCAAGGACATCATACTTCAAAAAAGTTACAAAGAAGCATTGATAATAGAAGATAAGGAAGTGAAAATCTACAAGGACATCCCTGCTCAAATTCTGAAACAAAGACAAAATTATAAATTTTTGATGCAATTCCTTCTCAAGAATTACATCAGCTTCAGATGGAATGGGGTGGAAGATCTTTCTTCAGATTCTGTCAGAAAAGATATAATATAACATCTGTGGACAGAGCTAAAATGGCTTCAGAGAAATGAAAGAAGGATATTGACAGAGTTCAAGAAACGGGACTTCTGGTCTGACAATGGCACCGTAACAAGGCTCTCCCTGTAGCTCCGAATGGGAGACACTTCTATCAGATGGTTGGAATCGATTTGGAATGTTTCTGAATTGACTGAAATCTCCCTTCGTATTGGGAGAACAAGTGGAGTTCCAGAGATCGAACACACAATTCCTAGCTTCCACCTGAAGCGAAAAAATATGCGACAGTTGGCAGTGGACGGAGCAGAGGCAATTGTAACAACCACTGCCATCTGACAGTGCTTTCAGCTTCTAAATGGTGCCCACAGACCTTTTAAATGAAAATTTCGACTGGGCTGGAACATTTTTAAGGGTCTGTATCATTTCATTCTCAGAAGAGACTTAGATCCATTGCAATTTCTAATAGTGGTAAGAAATTCTGGGGTTTTTTTTCTTGATTTATAAAGAAAATAAAGAACGTATTTCCCTGAGGACTTTGAAGGAGATACCAGGAACATTGTTACAGTAGCAGCAGGGCTAGTGACATGGGAGCCATCTTTGGCCGCTGGTGTTACAGGAGTTATCTTCAGTTGTTAGCTTCGTTTGTTGTTGTTTTTTGGCATTTCCTCTCTCAACATGGAGATAATTTACTGGATTGAAGGACTACTTATTCGCACTGGATTTTCTGGCTAAGGAATGTAAGGAAGCATTTAAGTATAATACATAAAATAACAAGTTTGATGGAATTATAAAGAGTGAGACTGAGAGACTGACGACGTGATAAGGGAAAGATTTTTATGGCGGCATGCAGCATAAATTGTGAATTGAGAATTTTCTATAGAAAGTAGAAAACAGAGACTAGATTGGACTTGTTAGATTTCCCCAGACTTTTTGACTTATTGGAGAGAAGTTAATCTACTCTAATCTAATTCTTGATACAACCTGTGGGATAACAGAATTAAAATAACTCCGGAATAGCTCATGACGGACTGTGAGAAAGAGATCAGTCAGCGACAGAAAAAGGAAGAGAGGGGATTCCATGGTGGCGAGCAGCAAGAGCAGCACAAGCAGCGAGGCTAAAGAATAGTGACTGGTCTGGGCAGAAAGGATCCCATATTCTGAGATTCTCCTGCTCAAATTTTACTTTTTCAGGTTTTTTTTTATATAAATCCTTCTCTCCCTTTTAAAATGAAGTGACTGAAAACTTGATTAGCTGGGGATACCTTGGGGCTTTGATTCTGCCCAATTAATGTATTAGATATAATTGTCTACTGTCCATCCTTTTTCTCTGTTATTTCTTTTCTTTTTTGAACTATTACTGTCAACATTATTAGCATTATAGCTTATTTTAAGGATACATATTTTACTAAGTATATATAGACATAAATCCATGAACTATACAGTGTAATTAACAGTGTAATTAATTGTGATCTAGATGACAATTCAAGCAATCAAGGGGTGATCAATTCCATTGCTAGAATTAGTTAGATATTATTTATAGCCATATATAAGCTATTGTAGGATTGTATTATTAATAAGGAATATAAAGTTGTTGAGATAATTATTCCTAACAATCTGTTATTCACTAGAATCAACCACGATATATTATTAATTAATACAATTACTATTTGAACTTGAAATTAATTTTGATATTGATATAAATTTCATAATAATTCACTTTGTTATATTGAACTGAAAATATTATCTGAGAAAGCAGAAATATATACGATAAAGAAACTACTGAAGCCTATCAATTTTCCAACCTCCTCCATTTGGGAAAGCTACATGGATACTAGAAAAACCACCAAAGCAGCAAAAATGGCCACTTCTTCTTCCACTCTCACTATTCAATGGAAATTATCATTGGAGCCACTGCCCAAATCAGACCACTCAATATCTGATCAATACCAATACACTCTTTTAGAGGAGATGAGAAACATAAAGTTGGAAATGAAACAAGAAATGAAAGACCTCAGAAGTGAGCTGAAACAAGATTTCAAGATGGAGTTGAAAGGAATCAAGACTGCTTTGGGAGGACTGCAAGAAGATTTGACCACTACCAAGAACTGTGTGACAACATTCTGAAAAACAATCAGGCTTAAAAATTAATAAAGAAAAAACAACTGTATTAACCAAAAATACCTCTGAAGAGGAGGAGACCTTAAGATCACGATTAACCGGATATACCATCATTAAGAAAGTTAAATATTTAGTAACTGTAATTATGAAAAAAAAAATCTGATCTCTTTAAAAACAATTACAAAAAAATATGGAAGGATACTTCGAAAGATTTAAAAAACTAGAACAACTTGAGATTATTGTTTTTGGGGAAAATTGCATCTGTGAAGATGTCTATCCTACCAAAGATCCTCTACCTATTTCAGACAATCCCAATTATACATAGTGATAAAATTATCAAAGGTTGGTAGAAAGAAATTTCTAAATTTATATGGGGAAGAAAAACCCCGGATTTTACTCAAATTGAAAACTCTAGAAGACGCAAAAGAGGAGGCACTGCCAAATTTGGTGTTATACTATCATGTTTGCTGCTTGAATTGGATACAAGACTGGATCAATCTAGATAACACCAAATTATTAAATCTAGAAGGAGAGGGTCTTTGGTGAGGTTGGCATTTTTACCTATGGTATAATAAGGCCAAAAATAACAGAGAATTTAACCACCATTATATAAAGAAAGCCCTATTAAAGGTATGGAGAAGATATGTCTTGAGAGTTTGTTTGAAAACCCCCACTGAGTTTCCCCTCATGAGGCCTATTATAAAAAAAGAAAATATATTATTCGATAAATGGATAAAATACAAAGATCTGGTTGGGAAGCAACAAGATCATTTAAAAATTAGATCCCAGCAAGAATTGAACAAACCTGGGATTAAGTGCCATTGGCTCTTACACAGACAGCTCAGAGAAAAGCTAAGAATCGATATTAAATTAAATGACTATCAAGTAAAGGAGGAAGATATGACCTCAATTTTATGTTCAAGAAAATCTAAACCTATCTCTTCCATTTATATAATTCTTTTACGATGGGGGTAATGAGGATGATCTTGTTAAATCACCTATGATTAAATGGGCACAAAATGTCTCCCATCCAATTCCCATGGAACAATGGGGAAAAAATCTGGATAAAACGAGTTAAATATACTGCATGTCAAGATATCAAGGAAAACTTATATAAGATGTATTTGTGATGGTATCTTACACCCGTAAAATTGTCTAAAGTGTTTATTATTCAAATAGCATAATTATTCTAACAAATGCTGGAAATGTAGTCAAGAAACTGGTACTTTTTATAATCAGTGGTGGATGTGCAAAATCATTAAAAAATTTTGGAAGGTTATTCAGAGGCAAATAGAGAAAATGTTAGGTTTTCAGTCTGAAATGTCTCCAGAACACTACCTATTATCTATAATGGATGATGGTCTAGAAAAACAGGCTGGAAAACAACTGTTTTACATGGCAACTGCCGCTAGGATGTTGTTAGCACAAAAATGGAAATCGGAAAACATGTCCTCATTAGACAAATGGGAGATGAAAGTGTTTGACATGATACAAATGGATAGGCTTACTTATGTATTAAGAAGAGAGAAAACTAAGCAATTTATGCAAGAATGGGATACTATAATTAACTATTTCAGGAATTTATGGAATGGTATTAGGATGGTGAACATTGATTTTTGAAAATACTCAGGAATATTAATTTTAATGGATTATGAGATTGTTTATAAAATAGGATGGAATTTATCTCATTCCCAAAGTCGGAGGGGGAAATTATGAAGATATAGAAAGATTCTAGGATTGAAATATATGTATCTTATTATTTTTTCTGATGATAAAATGTGTGTTAATGTTACTCTTTTCTATTTTAATCAATAAAGATCTTTTTTTAAAAAAAAGAAGAAACACTGGCAAGCTGCCAGACCCAATTAAAAAAAAAGATTTCAAGAAACAACAAGCCAGACAAATCAGACAGTGAATCCAAAAGAACATACAGATGAACAAGTCCCTTTAGCTGAGAATATACCAAATAAAGGATCATCAGAGGAGTTAGATAGATATTGAAGAAATAGATCAAGAGACAGAAGAAGAAGTAACTGAGGAGGATCGTGGTGTCCCCTGTTAGATGGCATTAAGATTTTATTTTGGAATATCAAAGGAATAACAATGTAGTTAAAAGAAAACATGTGTTTCATTATTTAGAAAAACAAAATTTGGATTTAATTTGTCTACAAGAAATTCACATAAGGGATAGGGATATAAACTATTTACATAACCCCAGGTTAGGAAATTGTTATGCAGCAACGTATCATAACAAAAAGCAAGGGGTAGTAATGTATGTCAACTAGATGGCTACTACTTAGGAACTGAGATTAATTTTATAGATTACAAAATTTTAGTAGTGGGAATCTATACTCCTATTGATGGGAAAGATTTTTTTAAAAAAAAATTGCAAAGAACTTAGTTAAACACAGTAGTGAAAGAAACCACGAAAATTTATTAATTCTATGGGATATGAATGGAGCTAATAACCCAATAGAAGATAGATTCTCATTAAAAGAAATCAAGAAAAACCAAGGAAAACTCTCTAGGATTTTTTTCCGATTATTAAATGATTTCTCACTTACAGATGTATGGAGGTACAAATATGGTAAGGAGACAGGATATACTTTCCATGCAGAGAGACATAGATCTTGGTCTGGAATAGACGTGTTTCTATTATCCAAAAAGATGCATACTGACATTAAAAAAATGGAAATATTATCAGAAGTGGTATTGAACCACAATCCGATTCAACTGGAACTGAATAGGAGAAGACGGGAATTTCATTGGAAATTAAATTACTATCTATTAAGGAATGGAAAATACGTCAATAAAGCAAAGGAAACACTCAAGTATTATTTTAAAAAGACACTAAGAAACACTATGGATCACTATGGAAGACTCTCCTATGAAGACCATTTGGGATGCCAGGAAGGCATTAATGAGAGGGTATTTTATCAAATGGTGGGCTGAGACAAAAAGAAAGAAAATGGAACAGATTCAAGAAATTTTAGAAAGGATTAAAAGTAACGAGGATAAGCTAAGAGAATCTCCAGACAATAAAAGAACTAATGAAGAGATTAAAAGACTACAAAAAAGTTTAGAAAGAGAACATTTGCAAGAAATTGAGAAGAAACTGAAAGCTTATCGAATGAGAAATCTTGATCATGCTAACAAGTCAAGGAAATGTTTAGTTTATAAGTTAAGGAAAGAAAAGGAAAAGAAACAGATTTGGGAATAGAATCATAGAATCATAGAAATCTAGAGTTGGAAGAGACCACACAATTCAATATGATGGTGAAAAAATTACTGATCAAGCAAAAATTTATAAAAATACTACATAGAACTATATCAGGATACTAAACCAACTCAAATAAGGGATGAAGATACTAGGTATCACGTGCTATCAGAAAGTTAAAGATTTCTAATGCCCCTGGGCCAGACAGTTTTACTGCATTATATTAGAAAATATTTGAAGAGGAATTGATGTTACCTCTTCAGAAAACTTTTAACCTTGTGCAAAAGGAAGGAATTCCAGAAACGTGGATGTACGCCAACATAATGTTGATACCCAAAGAAGGGAAGGATCCATCACAACCCAGTAACTATAGACCAATTTCTTTATTGAATAGAATAATAGAATCATAGAGTTGGAAGAGACCACAGGGGCCATTCAGTCCAACCCCCTGCTATGCAGGAACACACTTCAAAGCATTCCCAACAGATGATCATCCAGCCTCTGCTTAAAAACCTCCAAAGAAGGAGACTCTACCACACTCCATTGAGGTAGCATATTCCACTGCCAGACAACTCTGACTGTCAGGAAGTTCTTCCTGAGGCTCAAGGTGGAATCTCCTTTCCTGCAGCTTGAATCCATTGTTTCTTGTTGTAGTCTCTGGAGTAGTGGAAAACAAGCCCACTCCCTCCTCAACATGGCATCCCTTCAAATATTTAAACATGGTATCATGTCCCCTCTTAACCTTCTCTTCTACAGACTAAACAGCTCCCTAAGCTGTTCCTCACAGGGTATGGCTTCCAGACCCTTCACCATTTTGGTTGCCCTCCTCTGGACATGCTCCAGCTTGTCAATATGCTTCTTTAATTGAGGTGCCCAGAACTGGGCACACTACTCCAGATGAGGTCTAACCAAAGCAGAACAGAGTGGTACCATTACCTCTCTTAATCTAAATACCATGCTGCTATTGATACAACTAAGGATCACGTCGACAGATTACAAAATTTTCTCTTCAATACTGGCAGATAGACTTAAAAATATTTTGCAGGAAATTATACATGAAGACCAAAACAGAATTATTCGAAAAAGTCAATTAAAAAATAACATTAGGATAGTGTTGAACATGTTAAAATATTTTGAAAAACATAACAAGAGGAATCTGGCCATGCTTGTTTCTAGATGTGGAAAAGGCCTTTGACAAGCTAAATTGGGTATTTTTGATTAAACTATTAAAAAGAACAAATTTTGCGATAAATTTTTCTAGCTGGATGAGGAAAATATATACCCAACAAAAGGCCCAAGTAATTGTTAATGATGAAAACACAAAACATTTTTATATAAAGAAAGGCACACACCAGGGTTGTCCCCTATCTCCATTATTGTTCATTATTGTATTGGAAGTATTAAATAGGTGTATAAGATCAGATTCAGGGATTGAAGGGGTGAAAATTAAAAACCAAGTATATAAACTTAATGTATGGATAATTTATTAAATACATTGAAAGAATTTGGTGACGTTGCTAGATTTAAAGTTAATAAGGAAAAAAATCAGATTTTAACTAAAATTTTGAGAATTACTGATGAAAAGGAACTCATGAACAAATCAGGTTTTAAAGTGGAGAAGAAAGTAAGGTATTTCGGAATATGGATTACAAAGCAGAATGCCAATCTTTTTGAAAATAATTATATAAAGACATGGAAAGGAATTAAACAAGATCTAGATAGATATTCTAAATTATAGCTAACTTTATTTGGCAGGATGGCTGCACTGAAAATAGACATTTTACCCAGAATTAACTTTTAATTTAAAATGTACCAGTTATAATTAATGATAAACCTTTTTTAAATTGGTGTAAAGAGCTGACAAAATTCTTGTGGGAAAAGAAAAACCAAGAATAAGATGGAATTATCTGATAGATTTGAAAACCCGTGGAGGCTGTTATCTCCCAGACTTGAAATTATACAATCACACAAGTTCATTGCTAGTTGGCAGATTGGATAACTTTAAAAAAATGAAAGAATTCTGACATTAGAAGGTACTGACACAAGATTCAGGTGGCATGCTTACATGTGGTATAATAAAGCTAAGAATTGTTAAAGATTTTTAAATCATTATGTACAAAGATCAGTTCTTAGGATTTGGTTAAATTATAAAAACAAAATTGTTAACAATATTCCACTGTGGACTTCCCCACAAGAAGCTTTTCTTGGGGGAAAATTTGATAGAAACAACAATTGGCTAACATATAAAACTCCTCCTACCCATGAAAAGCAGGAAAAATTACGAATAAAATCAAGAGAAGAAATCCTACAACTAGGCTTTAATTGTAATTGGTTCCCACATACACATCTATGAGAAAGGCTTAAAAAGGATTATAAATTAGAAGGATTTGACTTAGCTCAACAACATAATGAGTTTGAAAAAATTGTATTTGAAAATCCCAGCATATGGGATCATGAAGATATATAAATTTTTATTGAGCTTGGAATTAGAACAAGAGATTATAAAGGAGAACATGGTAAAATGGGCGCCAAATATGGGGTGCCCAATTCAACTAGAGCGCTGGGAAAATTCATGGAAAGAAACAGCTAGATTACTTAAGTATCTGTAAAGGACAACTATTACAAAATCTTTTTTAGGTGGTACTATACCCCAGCCCAGATAGCAAGAATAGCCAAAACTAATAAAAATAATTGGTGGAAGTGTAATCAAAGAGGAACTCTTTATCACCTATGGTGGACTTGTATGAAGGCAAAAGAGTTTTGGAAACAAATCCATAGCACCATATTAAGAATCTTACAAATAGAGTTCCCGATGCATCCAGAAATATATTTGTTAAATATATTTGGTGGAATACAACAATTAGAAAACAAGATCACAACGGAAGCTGTTAATCCACATGGTCACAGCAGCCAGAATGGTTTACATGAAAAGATGGAAACAAGCAGAAATACCTGAAGTGGATGAGTGGTTAATAAAACTATATGATTTAATAGAAATGGATAAATTAACAACCACATTAACAGAAAATACAATAGAACAATTTAAAGAAGGTTGGGAACAAATTTTACCAACATTTGAAGCCAAATGGGGAACTTAGCCATAAGGGGGATAAAAGAGAAGCGGTACCACTAGTAGATTTCTACTAATGGTACCGCTTATTCTTTTATCCCACTTATGGCTAAATCTTTAAGGAGACTGGGTGTCAGGAACAGATTCACTCTTACACGGATCAACAAACTTAATAGAAGATTTATTGTAACATAGTAAGGGATGCTGTCTTCAGACGTTAAAGCTCGAGAATGGAACGTTTCCCCCCACCTTACACTTTAACAGACAGTTTCTCCTAAGATAGTTGTAAAAGAACGAACGTCATCATGCCAAACGGTTCCTTTGAAATTCCAGCCAGAAGGAATGGTTGGCGCCTGGGAATAGCTAACAGCCTACTATCACTATTTCCTCAGTCTACTGCTATCCTAAAACAATAAAACATGGAGGACTCCCTCAATCCTGCCCCACTTTTTTAAAAAAATATATACATAAAGATACACAAAATATAGAAAATATCACGGAACAGTAGAAAGACAAGAAAACTAAATAGTAATATGAATGCAGTAGCAAGTCAGTCGGGGCGTTGAGGAACATCAGCCGGCGAAGAAGTCAGCGAAGGTGCCCTCTTCAGCAAACTGGAATGAAAAACAGGATGAATAGCCTTGAGGGAAGAAGGGAGATCTAGTTCAAAAGAGACATCATTAATAGCCCTTTTCACAGGAAAAGGTCCGAGAAAACGAGGGAAAGTTTTTTAGACGGAGAAGGAGAGGAAATGTTCTTAGAAGAAAGGAAAACCAAATCCCCGGGCTGGTAAAGGGGATTAGGCTGCCGTTTACGGTCAGCGAAACGTTTGTGGGAAGCTTTAGCGGATGCTATAGCATCTGAGACGGATTGCCAAATGCCAGAAAATTTAGAGACCCAAGCAGAAACAGAAGGAGGAGCGGAGGAAGAGAGGGAGAGGGGGGAAAGGAGAAGGAAGGAAGCCGTAAACTATTTCAAAGGGGGGTTTCCCAGTAGAGGTATGAACCGCAGAATTGATGGCAAACTCAGCGAACGGAAGGAGCGGAGCCCAATCATTCTGGTTCTCAGAAACAAAACACCTAAGAAATTGTTCAAGAGATTTGTTAACACGCTAGATTGGCCATCTGTTTGAGGGTGATAAGCACTGCTGAGTTTCTGAGTGACTCCCAGGGTTTTCAGTAGACAAGTCCAAAACTTGGAAGTGAAAATTGGATCCCTGTCCGAAATGATCACCGAAGGTAGTCCGTGAAGTTTCCATACATGATTAACGAACAGGTCAGCCAGCTGGTCAGCACGGGTAGTTTCTTTAGAGGCACAAAATGACATTGCTTGGAAAAGTGATCAGTAACAACCCAAATAACATGAAAGCCGTGTGAAGAGGGAAGAGACACGATAAAATCCCATGCGATGACCGACCAGGGGCTAGCAGGCGCAGGCAGAGGTTGCAGGAGCCCTTGAGGTTTAGATGTGGGCGACTTAGAAACGTTGCAAGTGGCACACTGCTTAATGTAAGTTTGCACGGAGGGGTTTAATCCAGGCCACCAAAAAAGGCGGCGAATCGCATGCAATGTCTTCAAAAACCCAAAATGTCCAGCGGGTTTGGAATCATGATAACGATGAAGTACCTGCTCGCGGGCAGCAGGGGGAACGTAGACCTTGGTGCCATAAAAGGGGAGATTGTCAACCCATTCTATTTTATCCTTGTTTGCCGGTAGCCAGGAGTCTGCATGCGCTGCATGAATGATAGCATCGCGGAGAGCGGAGTCACAAAGAGAGGAGGCAGAAAGCCTTGTCTTTGCTAATGCACGAGTAGTCACTTGAGAAGCCAGAGAGGAGGCAGGAAACAAGGTATTGGAGTGGGAGGACGTAGCAGGGGATTCCGCAAAACAGGGAAGTCGAGAGAGAGGGTCCGCCAGTTGGTTAGTTCGGCCAGGTTTGAAAACAATTTTAAATCGGAATCTCTGGAAAAATTCAGCCCATCTCGCCTGCTTAGGGGAGAGTTTCTTAGCAGACTGTAAGGCTTGCAAATTCCTATGATCAGTCCAAACTTCAAAGGGAGTCGAGCCCCTTCAAGCAAATGACGCCAAGAGGACAGCGCAAATGGATAGCCTTGGCTTCTTTCTCCCAAATAGGCCAATTAGCTTGTTGAGGGGAAAATTTCTTTGAAATGAAAGCACAAGGCCTGAGTGCTCCTGTGGTGTCATGTTGTAAAAGAACGGCTGCCATGGCAAAGTCCGAAGCATCCGTTTGCACAATGAATTGCTTCGTACTGTCGGGAAAAAGGAGTAAGGGCTCAGACGTAAATTTAGATTTCAAATGGTCAAACGCCGATTGACACTCAGGCGACCAACAAAGTCTATGCGCCTTGCCCGCAGTGGATCCTTTAGGTTTCCGTAGAAGGTTGGTGAGTGGAAGCGTTATGGCAGCAAAATCCTCAATAAAGTTCCGGTAGAAGTTCGCAAAACCAAGAAATTGCTGCAGTTGCTTCACAGTTTTAGGGACGGGCCATTGCAAAATGGAGTTAATCTTCGAAGGGTCCATTTTAAGTGAACAATCTTGAATCCTATATCCCAAGTAATCAAAAGTTTGGGTGTCAAATTGGCATTTAGATAGATTAACCACGAGGTTGTTATCTATAAGCCTTCGTAACACTTCACGAACCAATGACACATGAGATTCCATGGAATCTGCGTAAATTAAAATGTCATCCAGATAAATCAGAACCCCCTGATACAACAAGTCATGGAAAATGGTGTTCAAAAACATTTGGAACACAGATGGCCCCGATTGTAAGCCAAAGGGAAGAACCGTCCATTTAAAGTTACCTAGAGGAGTTGCAAAGGTGGTGAGCCACTCAGAGTCCGGGTCCATTCTAATCCTATGAAAAGCCTCTTTAAGATCAAGTTTGGTGAAATATTTTCCTTGAACAAGATGGTCCAAAACAGTCCGTATCAGAGGTATGGGATAACAATTGGAGGAAATAACCTGGTTAATAGCAGAGTAGTTAACTATCTGTCTCGGATCCGCGCTGGGATCTTTTCTTTCGGAAGAAGACAGGACTCGCCGTGGGGGCTGTAAGGGCTTGATAAAGCCGCGAGCCAAGTTTTTATTTAGGAACTTCTTGAGAGCAAGGAGTTCTTTTTGGCTCATGGGATAAATTTTCGGTTTAGGCAGGGTGGCCCCGTCAACTAATTCCAGTTTACAGTCAAAGTCCGTGTGGGGAGGCAATTTGTCAGCCTCCCTTTCGTGGAAAGCCTTTTGGAAGTCTCGGTAGTGTGAAGGAATTTGTTGCAATTCTTCATGGGGAATAGAAAAGTTTTCATCTGAAGAGGACATAGTGCCAGCAGTCCAGTTTATCTGGGGGTTATATTCACGAAGCCAATCGATTCCCAAGACCAATTTGAACTGCATCGCCTTGGGAACTAGAAATCGCATGCTGTAATTGTTTTTGTCCATTTGAAATGAGATGGGCTTAGTGATTTTACTAATTACTCCCCCAGTCATTGAGGTCCCATCCATTTGCGTTAATTTGATGGGGCATTCCAAGGGCTCATAAAGAGTTTTCAATTGTTTGGCCAATTTGGGGTGTAACAAACTTCTGGAGCAGCCAGAGTCAATTAATGCCCTATGTACATGCAAAGTCCCATCGCTGCCACTAATCGCAACCGTGGTGTAGAAATGGGGAATTTTAGGAGTACTTACAGATGTTCCCGCCGCTTGCCAGTCATCGCAGTCAGGTTTAGAATCTCCATCTATGTCAGATGAGGACGAAGAGGTGGTTTCATCATCGGGATCGGAGTCTCCTGTCGCCGCTGCAGGGTCCTTAGAAGTGCGTCTAAGTGGTTGTTTGGCGGCCGCTGTCTGATGTGTGAATTCTATATTCTTTGGGTCTGCTCGTGCTCCCTTAGTCCCAGTCGGAGCTTGGTTTCCGCGGCAGGTGTTGGCGAGGTGGCCCGGTTTTCCACAGTTAAAGCACATGCCCAAACGGAGACGTTTGTTCCGTTCCTCAGCATTGAGGACGGTGGGACCGCGAGGTTGTCGTTTTGGCACGTCTTGTCTTTGTCGGTTCAGCTGAACAGTCTGGGTTATGCCTTCCATTTCAGTAGCTAGTCTGACCCAACCTAGCAGGGTCTGTGGATTGGCCTGCATTAAGCACCCGTGTAGAATATCAGGATTTAGTCCATCTTTGTATAACTCAATTAGAATTTCATCACTCCACGGGACTTTGGTGGCCAGGTTTCTAAATTCACGGGAATACGTCCCCACATCGTTCCTGCCTTGTTTCATTCGTTTCAGTTGATATTTGGTGTTTTCCAATAAATGGGGGTCTTCAAAGCGTTCCCGCAGATGGTTCATGAAGAGCTGCAGATTTTCAGTTTCGGGGGCGCGGGAGTCATATAGGTTCGCTACCCAGTCTGCTGCCAGTCCTTTCATCCTCTGGCTTAGGTATCGAATTCGGGCCGCATCATCCCGAAATAGATGGCCGTGATCAATCATGAAATTGTTTGCCATAGTCAAAAAAAAGGAGAGTTTCTCCCCCTTCCCGTTGAAGGTCGCTTTCAGGTCTCCCACATTTCTGAGTACCAGTGGCGCTGGCGTGTGCCCTGTTGGTTGCTGGGGCGGACCAGGGGTGCCTGCCGCCGAGACAGCCGCTCGTGGTTCTCCTCCTGGTGATCTCCCTGTCTGCGAGGGACGGATGCGCATCTCGCGTAGCATGGTCTTGAGTTCGAGTATCTCCTCATCTTTTCTTTCCAGTTCGGTTTCCATTTGCTTTATCTCCTCCAAAAGGGATAGGTCTTTTGCTGATGTATCCCATCTAGCAGCCCTTCTGCGTTGTCTCAACGACGTACGTGGCTTTTCTCCCCAGACCCAGGTTTGGCCGCTTGTGGGGGTTTCCATAGCCTCGGTCAGGCGCAATTTTGTCTTGGTATCCAGGGGCACTTCAGTTTCTGTAGCTCCATCAGATTCTGCAGATCCTTGCTCTTCTTCAGTAATCGACTGGTCCATCAATTGGTGCATTTTTTGAAAGGATTCTCAGCTTTCTGTCAGGAACAGATTCACTCTTACACGGATCAACAAACTTAATAGAAGATTTATTGTAACATAGTAAGGGATGCTGTCTTCAGACGTTAAAGCTCGAGAATGGACGTTTTCCCCCCACCTTACACTTTAACAGACAGTTTCTCCTAAGATAGTTGTAAAAGAACGAACGTCATCATGCCAAACGGTTCCTTTGAAATTCCAGCCAGAAGGAATGGTTGGCGCCTGGGAATAGCTAACAGCCTACTATCACTATTTCCTCAGTCTACTGCTATCCTAAAACAATAAAACATGGAGGACTCCCGACATCGGGCAACAGAATATCACGATAAAAGGTTTGGATGAGCAGAGAGATTAAATCATATGTATTGGCAGAAAAATATAATGAAAACAATATAGGTGCCGTACTACAATTAAACAATTAAAATAGTTGAGAAAATGAAAATAATAAATGTAATATAATTTAAAAACAGACACCACTCAACAAAAGTGGAAATACTAGGAAGAAGGCAGACGACCTTGAGTTGGAAAGGAACCATAGTATAATAGATTTAAAAAGACTATAAGTAGGTAAAGTTCTACTGGAAGAATTGTATTCGATAATTTATCGTTGGCAGATATTATCTATGGAATAACCAATGTTAACAGGAAATGAGAATAAGGGAAGGGAATTTAGGAGGAAATAATTATGTGATTGAATATTTTGTAATTAATTAATATCTTGTAATTAATTAAGATAGGATATGAGGAGTTAAGTGATAATATGAGGAAATAAGAAATTATATAAGAAGGTCTTAGAAATAATGATCTTGTAAGACTATACAGATTCACTTTCTTTATGGACTTTCTAGGTTTAGCTCTTTTTGGAAAGGTTTGTTATTTGTGGCTTTATATAGACAAGTTATATTGTTATTGCACTGATTGAATAAAAAGATTTGAACACAGAAAATCCCAGCATGCGGTTTCTAAAATATACGAACTATTAATTCAACTGAACTTGTGTGATGAGGCAGTAAAAGAGATAATAGATAAATGGGCTAGGAATATAGGACATGAAATTATGCTTGAGTGCTGGGAAGATTCATGGGGAAAAACAAATTATGAATAGCCTCCCAGGAATTAAAAGAAAACTATTACAAAATGTTCTACCAATGGTATTTAACTCCTACTAAGTTGGAAAAAAATTACAAAACAAGTAACAATGAATGTTGGAAATGTCAGTGAGAGGTTGGACCCTTTATCCACATGTGGTGGTCATGTCCCCACATTAAGGATTTCTGCGATAAGATAAAGGTAGTGATGTCAGAAATATTATCAACTCTGATACCTATGAAACCTGAACTATTTCTTTTAAATATTACTAAACACTTAAAGATAAAAGTAATAAGGGAGTGCTGGAGAATAATATTATATCCGATTATGGCTGCTGCATATTTATAGCAAAATTTTGGAAATGTTTGGAGATACCAGAGTTGGAAATATGGTTATATAAAAATTTGGACATGATGGAGATTGATCAACTTTCACAATATATTAAGGGGACCTCAGAAAAGCTACTAAAAGAATGGCAACCGATTAAAAACTTCCTCAAACAGAAGTGGAGTGATATTATAGTAGAATGAATGATGGAAATATAGGATGGTTGACATGTTCTATCCTTTATTTTTTCTTTGTTTTCTATCCGGCATTCCTGATATTTTCTTATACTTAATTAAAGGAAGTGTAGTAAGAAACAGTGTGAACTGAATTAATAAACGAAAGTTTTACTGTTACTCTTTACTGCATTTACAATTATAGGGAAACAACTTCAGTTAGGCCAAGGATGTAAGTATGTTTATGTTAGTTTTTTGGTGTTTCTGTTGATATGTGTACCTATATTAGTCATCATCATCATCATCGTTTATTGATTAGTCAACTGACCATATCAACAATAAAAACATAATACATAATACAGATGCAGAAATTACGTACACAAATGGACTCAACTCATATAAAATTAACTAAAATAATTAAAACATATAAACTTAGACTTAATAAATAGTGAATTTGATATAAGAAGTAAAATGCATGGTAAACAAGAAAGATAAAATAACAAGTATAAAAATTCAGTCATAACATTTAAATAAGCTCATCGCCATGACAGGGGACCCCATTTTGTGTGATAAAAAGATCGGTACCTACTTTCAATTTCTGCCTTCTTTATTATTTTACCTTTTTTTCTCTTTCCCTCTGTTTTATTGTATTAAGAATTGTTTCTTTCTGTTGTTTTTATTTTGTTTATGCTAAAAAAAATAAAATTAAAAGAAAGAGAACTTTTATGTAAGTTGTAACATCTGTTTACAACCAATGGTGGTGGTGGTAGACTTTGCATAGATTCTGAGGTGATATATATGAAGCGCATGGAAGACTTTGGCTCTTTCCACACAGGGAAATAACATGCGGTAGCATGACCTCCGTGGGAGGTCGTCTACATGGTAAAGTGGATTGGGGTGGATTACTTTAGAGTAATTCCACACCGCAACCCACGCTAGGGCGCCTGGAAGTGGCGGCGCTGCGTGCTTTTTAAAAACCACTTTTTATGTGGTTTTTAAAAGGCACAGGGCGTGCAGCTGTGTCGCAGCGCCTGGTGTGGATTTGCAGGCGTGCGCAAGGGTGTGCCTGCAGATCTGCCGGGGGCGGGATTTCTGGCTGGCGAGGTTCTCCAGTTGGTGGAGAGCTTCTGCCAGTCATCAGCTGCCATTTTGGGTGCTGCCGGACGCTGCGGGATGCTGATAAGTGTGGAGCAGTGAAATGCGCTGCTCCACGCATCGGCGGACTGAGGTAAGCTCCGTTTTAGCGTGGCTTACCCCATTTCTCCGCCTGCGTGTGGAAAGGGCTTTTAAACATTTAACTGTCAAATGCCATTAGTGATGCACTGCATGCAATGCTAGCTGCAGAACCATTTATAGCCTACTTTTGTACAGCTGTTTAATTTCTCTCATCAGTTTAAAAACATGCACCATCTCTAAAATTCCCCTAGGAGTACATTTCAGATGGGAGAAGGGAGTCTGTGGGCAAAGCAGTGCAGGAAATACTTTCCAGAGTTGGAGCCTATCAAGGCAGGCTTTCTCAGCACTCCAGCAAGCCTGAAATGCATGGATCCATTCTAAAAGTGTGTATGTGCAAACATACATGTATGTGTGTGTGTAACTGTGGTGGAAGAACACTTTTTTTCCTGGAGATTTCCTCCTCTCCCCGTTTATTTCAAAAGCATTCTCCATCTATTAAAACAGTCCAGTTGTACACTTATAACTTGAATTACTGCCACATAATTTCAAGATCCATTGTTTATGCTGCTAGGACTTCTATCTCTGTTCAGATTCCTCATTTGGCTAATGAAGGTTGTACTGGGCACTGGAGGATCATGAAAGAAGCTTCCAAACAGCTTCACTGTTTATGGGGAAAGGGGGCTCAGTGGATTGTGGGAGCTCAGATGGGGAGTTTTATGGCACTCTTCAACCACGAGAGTTGGAGGACGCAGTTCAAGTGAGAAGATTAAGGGCAGAGAGGCAAACCTGCTCTAGATCCACAGTTACTCCTTTGAGAGGAAAGTCATGCACACTTCCAAAGTGGAATCAAGTCCAGGAATAGCTTTATCATCAGTGTCATTTCAGGTGTGCTCCATGACATAATTGATAACATGTCTCAAGCACCGGAATGAATGTTGTTGCTTATGCTGGTATGAAAATGAATGCTGGTATAAAACGTTGTTGGAGGAAGTTATCACCTCAGTTGGGCATACGGCTGGGATTAATGTCACATGTTACTGGCTACCATAGAATCATAGAGTTGGAAGAGACCACAGGGGCCCATTCAGTCCAACCTCCTGCTATGCAGGAACACCAATCAAAGCCTTCCCAACAGATAGCCATCCAGCCTCTGCTTAAAAACTTCCAAAGAAGGAGACTCCACCACACTCCATTGAGGTAGCATATTCCACTGTCGGACAGGTCTGACCGTCAGGAAGTTCTTCCTGAGGTTCAGGTGGTAGCTCCTTTCCTACAGCTTGAATCCATTGCTCCTTGTTCTAGTCTCTGGAGCAGTGGAAAACAAGCCCGCTTTCTCCTCAACATGACATCCCTTCAAATATTTAAACATGGCTATCATGTCCCCTTTTAACCTTCTCTTCTGCAGACTAAACATACCCAGCTCCCTAAGATGCTCCTAATAGGGCAAGGCTTCCAGACCCTTCACCATTTTGGTCGCCCTCCTCTGGACATGTTCTAGCTTGTCAATATCCCTCTTGAACTGAGGTGCCCAGAACTGGACACAGTATTCCAAATAAGGTCTAACCAAAGCAGAACAGAGTGGTACCAATACCTGCCTTAATCTAGACCACAGTCCTATTGATGCAACCAAGAACCACATTGGCTTTCTTGACTGCCGCATCACACTCCTGACTCATGTTCAGGCTGTGCTCTATCAAGACTCCTAGAGCCCTTTCACACGTACTGCTATCCAACCACATGTCCCCCATCCTATATTTGTGCATTCCATTTTTTCTACCTCAGTGTAGGACTTTACATTTCTCTCTGTTGAATTTCATGTTGTTAGCTTTGGCTTAGCTCTCCAATTTGTCAAGGTCATTTTGAAATTTGATCCTGTCCTCTGGCATATTAGGAACTCCTCCCAATTTGGTGTCATCTGCAAATTTGATCAGCATGCTCTCCACTCCTTCACCCAAGTCACTGATGAAGATGTTGAACACCACTGGACCCAGGACAGAACCATGTGGCACCCCGCTAGTCACTTCTCTCCAGGATGAAAAGCAGCCATTGGTGATCACCCTTTGGGTTCGGTCGGTCAACCTATTACAAATCCACCTAACAGTAGCCCTGTCCAGCCCACATTTTATTAGGTTCTTTACAAGAATGTCACAGGGAACTTTGTCAAAGGCCTTACTGAAATCAAGATATGCTACATCCACAGCATTCCCTTCATCTATCAAGCTTGTAACCCTACCGTAAAAAGAGGTAAGATTAGTCTGTCATGATTTATTTCTGAGAAATCCATGTTGACTTTTAGTGATTACAGCATTGCTTTCTAAGTCATTACAAACTGACTCATCTGCTCTAGGATCTTTGCTTGTATTGATGTCAAGCTGAACAAGTGATAATTATTTGGATCCTCTTTTTTTCCCCTTCTTGAAGATGGGGATGACATTTGCCCTCCTCCAGTCCTCTGGGACTTCTCCTGTTCTCCAAGAGTTCTCAAACATTATTGCAAGGGGTTTTGAAATGACTTCTGTCAGTTCTCTTTTAAAATCCTTGGATATAATTCATCTGCCCTGGAGACTTGAATTCATCTAGTTTAGCCAAGTATTCCTGAATTACTTCTCTACCTATTCTATGCTGCATTTCTCCCCCTTCCTCACCTTCTCCCCACCCCCCAGGTTGAGTACTTCTGTCTTTTTGGAAGAAAACTTAGGCAAAGAAAGTGTTGAGCAATTCTGTCTTCTCTCTTCCCCTTGTCAGTAATTGGCAGTCTTCTCCACACAGCGATCCTATTATTTCCTTGTTTTTCCTTTTGCTGTGGACAAATCTAAAAAACCCCTTTTTATTGTTTTTAATGTCTCTGGCAAGCCTGAGTTCATTCTGCACTTTAGCTTTTCTGTCCTTCTGCCTACATATCCTGGCTATTTGCTTGAATTCCTCTTTGGTAGTTTCACCATTCTTCCATTTCTCATACATGTTTCTTTTAACACTTAGCTCAGCTGAGAGTTCTTTCATCAACCATTCCAGTTTCTTTAAACACCTCCCATTTTTCCTTGCTATTGGCACAGTTTTCAATTGTGCTTTCAGTATCTCACTTTTAAGAATCTCTCATCCATCATGAACTCCTTTCTCTTTTAGTAT
Source organism: Ctenosaura bakeri (assembly GCA_948474755.1). NCBI lineage: Eukaryota > Metazoa > Chordata > Lepidosauria > Squamata > Iguanidae > Ctenosaura > Ctenosaura bakeri. The sequence continues at coordinate 16,865 of CAOLHI010001724.1, read as the reverse complement.
TCTTGACCACAGAATTTCAGCAAGTAACTCCCTAAGTTCACAGAAACCAGCTTTTTAAAAGTCTAGAATGCATGTCTGGCTACACTTGGCTTTTCCTTCCCACTGAATGACAAATTCCAATAAAGCACGATCACTCCCCCACTAAGGATCCCACCACCTCCATCTCATCAATCAGGTCATCCCTGTTGGTCAAGATCAGACCTAATAGTTGATCCCCTTGTTGCCTCTTCCATCTTCTGAACCATAAAATTGTCTGCAAGGCAAGCAAGGAACTTGTTGGACCTTGAGGTCTTGGTAGAGTTGGACTGCCAACATGTATCAGGATAATTGAAATCTCCCATTACTACTGCATCTCTCCTTTTTGAAAGTGTGGTCACTTGCTCCAGGAAAACCTCATCCAAGTCCTCAGACTGGCCTGGAGGCCTGTAGCAAACCCCCACAATCACATCCCTATTGTTTTTCACTCCCTTAATTCTTACCCAGATGCTCTCGACCTGGCTTCCCAGATTTAAGTCATGGATCGCTTCAAAAGTGAAAACATCCTTGACATATAAGGCAACTCCTTCTCCTTTCTTGTTTGCAATATTTCTGTGAAATAGGCTATACCCCTCTATTCCTACGTTCCAATCATGAGACTCATCCCACCAGGTTTCAGTGATGCCTATTAAACCATATTTATTTTGTTTTATTAAGAGTTGGAGTTCATCTTGCTTATTTCCCATGCTCTGTGCATTAGTGTAGAGGCACTTAGGACCATGTGCCCTTCCCAGAAGTCCTGTACTAAAGTTACTTTTGTTTCCTCTGTTGGTCTCTAGTACTACTTGGCCTGCTCTATCTATATCATTCCGGCTATTTTTCGCAGCACTCACTGAATCCTTGTCCTGAATAATACTGTCTCCCTCCCTAACTGAACTCAGTTTAAAGACCTCCTGATCCACTTTGTGAGACTGTTAGCAAAAACGTTTCTGCCGACATTGTGAGATGCAGCCCATCCATTGCCACGAGACCATCTTCATGGAAATGGAGACCATGATCCAAAAACTCAAATCATTCCCAGTGGCACCATCTGCAGAGCCAATTGTTGATCTCCACTATTCTTCTCTTCCTTCATGGGCCATGTCCTTCCTCAGAGAGGAGAGATGAAATTACAATCTGTGCACCAAGGTCTTTCAGCTTCCTACCTATAACCTTGTAATCCTTTGTGATGCGGTGAAAGCTATACCTCACAATGTCATTGGTTCTGACATTAATCAAAAGGAGGGAGTTACGGTCAGTAGGCTTGACCAGTCTTGTTAGCCTCTCTGTTACGTCATTGATTTTCATCCCAGGGAGACAGCACACTTTGTGATTCATCCTGTCTGGGTTGCAAATCGTTAGTTCCATTCCTCTCAGCAAGGAGTCCCCAACCTCCAGAACTCATCTCCTCTGAGGTTTGTTCAGGGTTACTCGATGAACAGATTCTTCCACAGCTGACTGGACATTCTGTTCAGGCTGAGACTGTTGGTCCTGCTGCTGTTGGATTTTGTTTTGCTGGTGCTGGAGTTCCTGTTGCTGATGTTGATTTCCTCTTGGTGACATTCCATTATCTCCTCCTGCTGTTCTATTACTTCTTCTTGATGTTCCACTTCATCATTAAGTGATTCTGGAAGCCTGAGAGTCTCTGTTTGGTACCTGGTCCTTCTACTCCTCCATGTCACATTCTTTCAAGCATCCATCTCTTGGTTTTGTTGGTACCCTGTATGTTGGGGGTCCCGAGAGGGGCACCCAAATAACCAAATAAAAACACACGTTGGGGGAATTTAGCTTGAGCACTCTCTGGCTAAACGAGAGGCAGGGTAACGTTAGCAAGGATCTCTATGTCTACGGCTTCAGGTCAGAGAGCAGGCAGGCGGGTTTAAAAGTAACAAAAATAACAGTTTTATTGAGAGATAAACAGCAAACAAGACAACATGCATGCTAGCTAACTGGAAAACAGAAATAGAAAGCTTGGGAATGGGTAATACAACACCTGGTCTCGTAGTCCTGGAGAGAAAGATGGGGGTTCCGGGGAAGAAAGCTCAGCGTGGCTGGCTGAGGGGAGCTCCTTAGACAAACCGGCAGCAAGGTTAGATGGAAGTCCAGGGTGATCCAAGGAATCCAAGGAGGATTTGGGAAAGGGGACTTTTTATAGGGTGGATTTTTCCTACAGGCTATGCTATGCTCGGTGAGAACAAAGGAAATTTGGAGCTGGACAAAGGATTTGGAAAAGGTCAGGTTTTGCATGATTAGCTTAGCACTTAATGACAATAGCGTGGCCAGTACGCTGATGGCCCAACACAAAGAAATGGCTCGGCTCTTGGCTGCGTGGCTTTGTGTGGATATGCGCCGAGCAAAGCAGGTTTGCAGGGAGGTTTTTCCCTAAAGCAACAGAGAGGCTTAAGTTGCCTGCCTGAAAGAGGTTTGGAATGTTTACCCATTAACGGCCGTGTCCCAGACGTGCTTGTCCGGAGGACCTCTGCAAACACATGGAGTAGGGTGGCAGAGAAAAGTCAAGCAAAGGCCAAATTATTTGATATCAAAAGGATATCTAGTGCTCTCACCAGACATATCACAACTGTAATAACATTGTGAACTGACTTCCCTGTCCACTAGCTCCTCCGTATATTGCGTCTTCAAGAAGGGGCCACCAGGTGTTGTATGTTTAACCTCAACTAAAATCTGAATGATTGTTGTAAGTGTGTGTTCAGCCATACTGTTAAGGCATGGCTCTATTTACTTAGACATGACGGCAATTGACAAGTGATTTACTATATATGAGATTTAGAGCACCTATGCTGGAACAGCGTGTATATTGTTACACACTGTTCTAGCATAGGTGCTCTAAATCTCATACATAGTAAATCACTTGTCAACTGCTATCATGTCTAGGTAAAGAGAGCCATGCCTTGACATGTATATCAAAGAAAAGGTACTGCATATCATCCTAGTGGAGAGGGATCAAAGAGAGTTCATTGAAAGATGCTCTTCCCAAGGAGTCTGGTCAGTGTTTACATAGATACGTAAAGAACTGAGATAGAGATAACACGGGAGATGAGTTAGGAATCAATGTGGGTTTTGATAAGGAAATCTGAGAAAGTCTAGGGGGAATGGCAAGATTGAAATATGATAAGAAACAAGATCCTATGGGAACAGCTGAGAGTTTGGAAGAGGAGGAGACCTTGCAAATCCACTAATGAGAATTGTGCGCATGTAAAAATGTGCATCACTATCTAACCAAGTGTGTATTGCAGAATGTTAGCTTCAGCAGCCGTTATATGTTATGCCTCATATACCTCATTAAACACTGTTAGAAAACTCTTCGTGTTTTCTTGAGAGTAAAAGAGAAGCCACCACATGACAACCAGACAGAATGAAGGTGATTACCTCAGGCGGCAATCAATGGAAGCAATCAAGGGCAGTCTGCTGGGTACTACTCATGAATCCTTTAGCTGTTCCCATCTTTGAATGATATCTATATCATACAACCCTCACTAGTAGCCTGCTGCCTCAGATGAAGCTGAGGACACTTTCATATTGCCAGTGCTCAAGTAATATTAATTGCTTCTTCACTCCTTTTCTTATCATATACCAGAAAAGTGGTGCCATCTTGTCTGTTTTCTCAGGAAGCAAAATTTCTTGGGCTAAGCCCCCTCAGGAGTGATCAATTCCTTCAGTTTTGAAGGATGAGTGGCTGGCCAGAGGGCTAGTTGATGAGCCATTGTGATAACACATCTTTCTCTCCAACTGTGCTGACTAGATGACCATGGTCATGAAGGCGTATTTTCTCCTACTACTACTTACCATGACTCTTAAAAATCCAAATGGTGGGGTTAGGGAAGGTATGACTGCAATGCTGAATAAGTATAGAAGCAGATATACATACCTGGCCTCAGGGAGTGAGGAGCAAATCCTCACCAATCTTTCTTAAAGCATGGAAGAGAGGGATAGAGAATTCTAGAATCTGGTGCTGAGATCCCATTGAAGCACTACCTTTCTGTGATTAAATTGGTATAGGCAATGTCAGTAGGAAGAAAATGTTGTAGGTACAGCAGCCATGAAGGAAGTAAGGCAACAGAGAAATAGGCTGTTCAGAGCCAGCAGATGTTGTCTGCCTTTCCTCATCACCACACTATAATGCTGGAAAAAGTGCAACCACTAGCATAGTGCATCAGCAGGTTACCAGTGGTTACCAGTATGCACTGTCAGCAGAGACAGGGGACGTTGCAGTAGAAAAACTTACGCTCACACTAAAAAATTGGGTCACAACAGGCTGGCAATGCATTTAGGTTTTTTAAGTTTGGGGTGGTTGTTGTGTGCCCTCAAGTTGCTTCCAACCTACAGGGCCCCAAAGGGGAACCTATCACAGGGGTTTCTTGTCAAGATTTATTTGGAGAGGGTTTTCCATTGCCTTCCTCTGAGGATGAGAGTAGATGATTTGCCCACAATCATCTAGTTGGTTTCCGCAGTTGAGCAAGGATTCAAACAAGATCTCCTGGAGCCTGAAGTTATTTAGTTTGCTGGCAAACTGCATTTAACAAATGGGAACACGCACCTACCTTGCTAATACAACAAAATCAAAAACCGATACCACAGTGATATCTTTATTGCACCCTTGTTAAGCTACCTTATTAATGGAGCCCTTGCACTTAAGGAAGTTTGTTAATGGAACATCATGCATTTATATGCCGTGTGCATTGGTGTGATCTTACTTTTAGAACTAATGGTCATGCAGGCAGTTCATCATGGCCACTGCCATCTATGGCAAATAGTTTTTAGTCTGTTTTGGTAAGCCAGAGCTCATATGAATGATATAAACCATATACACTGTATTAAACTATCACCAGAATGCTTTTCTCATCCTTATAGAGGTCATACGTACCGAGGAAGTGGTTGGAAGTGATCATAAGGCATAATTTCTTTAAATCCATCACTGTGAATAAAACAAAAATTTACATTATTTGCCAGACACTGGAATATATTATGGTGTATGATAGATAGACAGATAGATAGATAGATAGATAGATAGATAGATAGATAGATAGATAGAAAATATTTCACATACAAATACACACATTACATTTTGGGGAAATGACCTAGTCGAACATTCTCATCTTGCCTTTGGAATCCTGACTAAAAGTCAGGCTTCCCAAAGACATTAGTAACCAAACTGTCTTGTTAAGACATTTCTCTATAGCTTCCAGGCAAGTATATACAATATGCACAGGCATCAGAGACTTCTTAAGGCACAAATGGAAGGTGCAAAACATCTGCTCAGACCAGGAATAAAATCTGGGAGTATGATCTTCCGTCTGTGTCAGATCCGTAGCACATCTTGGAAAAATTCTGGGAGTTGTAGCTCAAAACAGTAAGGTTTCCAAGAACAGACTGTTACCAGGTTGTACACCCCCATACTTTGATATAATTTAATGGGCAAAATACATTAATTGGCAGATATGTTTAATTGGCATAAAATATAAATTATACACACGTGATGGCTAGAAGGCCATGTGGACAAGGGAAACTAGGTGGGAGCAGGTCAGAAGTTACCTCAGCATGGCCAGGTTATAAATTCACTATGGATTAGCTGGAAAGCCTTTCTTAATGTCTCTAAACTAATCCTCTCAACTGTTCAACATCAGAAAACAATAGTCAAGCCAGATGCAGCAAACAAGCACCGCTGCTGTGTGCATTTCCTACCAAAGCCTTGCCCAGTCACCTCACCCAACCAAGACATTGAAACAATCAGTCCATTCCAGACCCCTTTTGTTTACTGTACCAGAAAGCAATTAACTCACACGCCTTCAGGGAGGGAAACAGAGTATAAAAATCCCCAGTTCTGAGCAACTTGCTTACAATTCACCAATTGCTGAATGTCTCTCTAACACTTTGATTCCTGGTTGTGTACTGCCCTTAGACGCACAGGTCTAAGCCACTTTGTTGCTCCTTCACTACTCTTCAGAAGTGGTAAACCCTGGAAAACCCTCAGCCTCACTATCCATAATTTTTCTTCCCTTTATCCTTTGGTTAGCTCTTGTATTAATGTGTGACTATTTGTATCTTCTGTGTATGCACAAGTGAATTCCCCTCAATAAAACACATTTTTAGTTTACATTTTGAACTCTCTGGCTGGTTCTTTCTTGCATGATGCCGTAAACATTGATGGAAAAATTTTGTTAAGTTACCCTCTTCTCATAAGACTCCTAATTTTGATCTAATTAATTCCCCATTGTCATGTGGAGGTACTGGCATCACAGGTGGACCCCTAAGTCACCCACATTTTAGGGTAACAGGGCCAATAATGTAGCCATCTCTGCCTGATAAAATACAGGCCCCAGTTCAGGTCCTCAGTTCCACCCCAGCAAGTGGTCTCTGCAACCCTGAACTGGAGACTATACACTACAGCTCTAGATTTGGTATCTGGACTCATGACTCTGGGACAGTTCTGACACACAGAAGATGAAGAAATAATAAGAGACAAACAAGAACAATTACCCCATAGCATCTTAGCACCTCCATTTTTATTTTCAGATTACATGCTCCTCAGTCATGAAGTTCCCATTCTACTTCCAAAATATTCTATAACCTTTTATGATCTGTATTCAAGTTTTTCCAGAGTAGGTCTGTGGAGCAGGCCTCCTAAGTTCTAAGCATCTAGATTTTTGAGGGGGTCTTTCCAGCTATCAATTACTAATTTCAATTGGGATTAGAGGAAACAGGACAGTTTAGTTATAGGAAATGAAATCCACTGAGAGCATTTCCTTTTTTCCTTCTTCAATATATCTCTGGCTCTGCCAGCTGGCATTTTACTGTGAGGTTTTGGGCTAGATACTGCTGTGTTATTTTAAGATACTTCAGGAAAGCCAGGAAACAGCATGAGACAGCCCAACAGCCAGCATACTTTAAATGTCACTGTGCAACTCAATACGGTCTATGCAAATTGCAGCAGCCTCTAGGAAATTGGCAGCAGTATCATGTGGTCTTTGCACTACAAGCATCTTTCTTTTTCATTATATTTATGTGTTTTTTTTTAAATTGAATTGTATAACCTTTTGTTGGGGGAGAGAGTAGAAATCCTTGACACTGATGTCCAAAATGAAGGGAATGAACACAAGAGATAGGGTTCAAACTGCACATTGGTTCCAGCTGCACAATGGGGGATCCCGGAGCAGAGGAGGGGAATGGGTAGCCCTTCAGATCTTTGATCTTTGATTTCCATAAGTCCCAACCACAACAGCCAATGGTGATGGATCATATGAGCAGCAGTCTAACACCTGGAGGGCCACACATTCCCCATCACTATACTAGAGTGAGAGTGTTGTTTAGTGGTTTGAATATTGCACTATGACTCTGGAGACAAGGGTTCAACTCCCACTCAGCCGTGGAAACCTACTGGGAAACCTTGGGCAAGTCATACCATCTCAATCTCAGAGGAAGGCAAAAGCAAAACCCCCTTTGAACAAATCTTGCTTAGAAAACTCTGTGATAAGTTCTCCTTAGGGTCACCCTAAGTCAGAAACGACTTGAAGATACACAACAATAACATACCAGAATGTCTTGAGAAGAGACAAAGTGCACCTTAAAAAAAAAAAAAAAAGCAAACTAAGCCATCTTGTTGGATGCATCCACCATTCTATGGCTCATGGAGCCAAGAATCCCAAGAATTTGGCAGTGGAATATGCTCCCTCGGAGTGTAGTAGAGTCTCCTTCCTTGGAGGTTTTTAAGCAGAGGCTAGATGGCCATCTGTCGGGAGTGCTTTGAGGGTGTTCCTGCATGGCAGGGGGTTGGACTGGATGGCCCATGTGGTCTCTTCCAACTCTACATTTCTATGATTCTATGATCCCCATAGAGCACTGAGATGTTTCTGCTTTTGAACAAAATGAAGAAATGACATTATTCTGTGAGGGTTGTAAGCCCCAGAGCATCATCCTTCCACTGATCACTTACAGATGGCTTCCCTTGTTATATTGTGTGCATTTAAGTAGGGCAAGTGTCCAGGTCTATAGTTCATGGGAAAAGACAGCAGAGAAATCAGGTCACAGGCCACGGTTATACACAGATTGTCAGTAAAAGCGAGAAGCTGGTCAAGACAGTCCAGAGTCTAAACAGGGCAAAATGTTAGTCACAAAGTCAACAGAGAGGCTATTCTACGTAGAGGCTGAAGACCAGAGATTCACAGAGCAAGAAACATCAGATAAGGGAGGATTAGAGCTGTTGCTTGCCTCAAAGGAATGGTCTTTACTTTGATAATTTATAGCTGGCTGAAAATCAGTACACCTGGCCCAGTTATCACAGAATCAAAGCTGGAAGGAGCAGCAAGTGCCATCTAGTCCAGGCCTCTGTCATGCAGGAACACATAGCTATAGCATTCTTGAAAGATGCTCATCCAGTTTCTGTTTAAAGACTTCCAAAGGAAAAGAGCCCACTACCTGTCACGACCATCTATTCCACTGCTGAACAGCCTTTACAGTCAAGAAGTTCTCCTTGATGTTTACTTAGGAATCTATTTTCTTTTCATCTGTACCCATTGTTTCATGTTCTACTCCCTGGAGCAGCAGAAAACAAGCTTGCTACATCTTCTACATGGCATCCCTTCAAGTATTTAAATATGGCTATCAGATTACTTCTTATCATCTCTTCTACAAGTGAAACATACCCTAACCTCTTCCTCATAAAGCTTGGTTTCTAGAGCTGTTAATGGCCCTCCTTTGAACACATTCCAGCTTGTCAATTTCCTTCTTCACCTTTGGTGCCCATAAGTGGACACAATGTTCCAGTTTTAGTCTGACAAAAACAGATGAGGGTGTACTACAACTTATCTCAGTCTGGACACTATGCTCCTGATGATGCAGCCTAGAGGTGAATTGGCTATTTTGGCTCAGTGCTTTCATTTTAAGGAAGATTGGGAGAATTCCTGCTGATTTACAGCTAGTGAATGAAACAGCCCTGTTATCTACTGAAAGAGGACAGTTTGGATTCTGCTTCTGTCAATTCTTTCCAGCCTCCTCTGGTTCCAACTGGAACCTGTTATTTTGGCTTCCTCTTCCTTATCTGAGGAGGCCTCCTCCAGGTAACACATAACACATTTCTTCAAAGAAAACTTTTCCAAGCTTTGCCAGAAGCATCACTAATGCTCACTGTCCAGAGTTGCTGGATTTGTAAATGGCACTTTAAGACCCCTGACTGATTCTGTTCACCTAGACTGGCCATTGGATGCTCCTTGACTGGTAGGCCTATACAAGAAGCTTCCTGGTCCAACTGGGACCCAATGAAGAAAAACATTCTTCCTGGCTTGTTCCTGTCTCCTTGGTCATATTTCTAAAACTGAATCCTGGTTTGTCTTTTAGTCCTGACTCTTGGTTCATCTTACCGCATGGCCCAGCTTGAGGAGCAGACTGCCTATAAAGCATATGTAGGTGGTTGCCACAGGCAGCAGATTTGGTATATCACGAAAGAACAGCAAAAGGCATTTGGCAAAATAACTGTACCTTGATTTTGGGATGGGAATGTGCCATTTACTGCTCAACCTCAGGCAGAAAAATGTCTTGGGCTAGCCCTGTTCAGACTTCATGTTTAGAAAAACCCAATACCATTCTTAAACTCTGACTGATTAGGCACTGGGAAGGCCAAGACACTATGTGGCAATGTTCCAGGAAATCCTTTAGACTTACTGCTTTGCTAGAGTATCATAAAATGTGCATGCATGCGCACGCACACACACACACACATATGCATGACCCTTTGTTTGTGCATGCGTGTGCTTAAGAGTGAAGTTTGCTTCCAGTTTGAATCCAGAAATAAACTGTGTCAAATATCAATTGTATAGGAATCACAAAAGTAGACAAGAATAAGCCAAGTTATATACAACACACAGGCAAAGGGAAGAAAGGAACTTCTGCTTATGTTAGAAACAGCTGATACCACTGCTCCAATCCTGCAAAGAAGAGCCATGCATACAGAAACAAAATCTTTTGTAAGAATATAATACGTGATGGTATATAAATAATATATAATACACTTACAGCAGGTAACAAATGTGTTCAGGACTCAAGTAGTGAAACCACAACTTTGCTTAATAGGATAAGGCTACCTTCTCCCTCTGAACAGATGTGAACACACAGAGACACACATACATCATCATCTTCATCATCATCACCACCACATTTGCAGGCATCCAGCATGTGGATGAGGCATTTTCTGCAATTGTTTGACGGCATCAAAGTTTTCTAAAAGGTTTTTTTTTAAAATCTTCCCTCTTCTCTTTTAATTTTGGAGTAGAAATTCCCCTTGGTAGCTGTTTTTTGGGAACTGTTACTTTGTGGGGCAGGGTGTACTGACGACGACTTTCTAACTTTTCCCCAGAAACAGGACTAAAGGGAGCTTACAAACTAAAACAGACACAATGCAGTTAAAACACACATGAGGTCAACAGTAAAACAGAGTTAACATTATAACATTATATATACATTATATACACTTAAAACATATCAATTAAAAATTATTTAAAAACCATTTAAAACAATACAGTTAAACAGTGTAGTACCCTGTTAAAAGCCCCTTTCTTTAAAATCATTCAGTTGTCCAAATACTGTCAGAATTTTTTTTATTTAAAAAAGAGTCTTCACCCGTCAATGGAAAGATAGCAAGAAAGCGACCACTCTCATCTGTTTAGGATGGGAGTTCCAGAGTGTGGGGCAGCCACTGAGAAGGTCCTATCTTGTATCTCCAATAGATGTGCCCATAAAAGTGGTGGGAATGAGAAAAGGGCCTCTCCTGAGGAACTCAGGGCCTGGGCGACTGGTATGGTGAGATAGCAGTTGGCATTCAGTCCGTTAGCCTCAAATAGAGTAGACCCATTGAGTCAATTGTTGAATGAATAGTTAAATCCCAGTGAATGAATGGGCTGGGTCTGAGGTCAAGTCTGTCAGTTTAGGCCTACGCTATCCTATCCTCTCCCAAACCAGATAAGCTATTCTCTCAGTGTACCTTGGGACAGAAATTATCATTTCCACCACCACCACCACCATCACTCCGCAACAAGTCTCCTTGGATTGAAACTGTATCATGGTACAACATCATGCCAGGAGCTACTCTGGATGGACAATGCCTTCTGAGAAAAATTCTTGGGTGGAAGTGACCAAAAAAGAAAAGAAAAGAAATCGTACCAGCAGCACCAATAGTAATTCTTCTCTGAAATGTGAATGCTTTCTCTCCTCCAACCTTCCCCCCGTAGCCTTAGAATTTTACACTGAGAGATCTCAAGCAAAACCTTATGGCATACACCTACTTGTAGATGAATAATACTATAGCCAGATCTTCACATTTGTAGGTTTCATAGAATCACAGAATTGGAAGAGACCATAGGGGCCATCCAGTCCAAACTTGCAGGAACCTCACATCAAAGCACATTTTCACAGATTTGATTATTTGTGAGTTTCTCCATCCACTGCCTCCCATACCTTGGTGCTTCTTCTAGGGGAACTGTCCCTCTCAGCAGTTCTGATCAGGTCACAGAACCCTTTAAAAATCCACCTCTGGTGCATTTCCACCAGCTGCTGCCTGGCCAACTAAGGACAGCTCACAGCCTGATTTCTTAGCACCACAAATGTTTTCCCAATCCCCCCTGACATCCAAGAAAGGAGATGGGAAGAAAGAGGAAGTATTGGGCCACCATGCAGACCCACCCCTTTCCCTTCTCCTTTCCTTGACCTGGTTTGGACCCTGAATGCCTGCTCTCCCTACCATGTGTCAGCCCTCTTCCCACCCATTTTGATATTTGTGTTTTTTCTACTTTTGCAATGATCCAGCGCTCCTAACCCTAGCAAATGTGGAGGGCCAATTGTAGTTGCAAGTAGAAATGTGCAGGCCTCACTGGACTGAATTCTCCCAGAGGAATCATAAACAGTAACGTGCAAAAAGTTGGCTGTCATATATTTCTGTCAAGGAGATAAAAGATCAGACTCTTTAGAAGGCAATCTTTCTCCACAATTTTGGTCCAACCCCATTGATAAGAATATGACAAGGTGTGTTTCTTGGGCATCTAACTCACCCTATCCCAAAGACCTTCTGGTCTGAATACTATTGTGCATGATGGTGGTGGGAGTTTGTTAACTTAAATTGATTTATTGAGCCCACTGTAACTTAAATGCCAACCAACCACTTATACAATAGTGATACAAACCTTGAAGGACAGGGATCCATATTACACTCCTTCAGTTTAGGCTTTGGCTTCTTATTTTCTGGGTAGTAATGGCAATACTGATCTGGCACAACACGCTTTGAACGGATATCCACACACTCTGCAGAATTCAGCTGATAACCTATGGTGGGATGTGGGAGAATATTAACATAGAAAATGCACTCATTTACAAATTTCTTTCTACAATTTGTTTTGTGTCCATTCCTCCCTCCATACTCTCATATATACCTTCCATCAAAGTTTAGGAAGTTACTTTTAAAAAGTAATTCATTCCTGTTAGTCATTACAGTGTTTAGAATGGCAATCAACTGTCATTACTGACTGCAGTCCTGAAGAAAAGTAACTCACCGCATTGCTTGTTCACATTCCTTTAGTTATTGTTACTTTAAGAAAACACCTTTCAATTGGTAATAGTATGATATAAAACTTGCAAAACTTCTGTCAAAACTCTTGTCTTCAAAAAGGTCTGGAAGCCATGCCCTATAAAGAACTGCTTAGGGATCTGGGTATGTTTAGTCTGCAGAAGAGAAGGTTAAGAGGGGACATGATAATCATGTTTAAATATCTGAAGGGATGTTGTGTAGAGGAGGGAGCAGGCTTGTTTTCCAGGACAAGGAGCAATGGATTCAAGTTGCAGGAAGGGAGATTCCACCTGAACCTCAAGAAGAACTTCCTGACAGTCAGGGTTGTCCGGAAGTGGAATACGCTGCCTCAGAGTGTAGTGAAGTCTCCTTCTTTGGAGGTTTTTAAGCAGAGGCTGGATGGCCATCTGTTAGGAGTACTTTGACATGTTTTCCTGCATAGCAGGGGATTGGACTCGATGGCCCCTGGGGTCTCTTCCATGATTCTATGATTTTATATGCCAAAATGTCCTTTAAATATACCTTCCAAAGTAACTAGGAAGTATTACTCTCTACACCATGAAGTAATTTTGTTTCCACTTGTTATATTAATTTTGTTGTAACTTTCATACCCTCCAACTTTCCCAATTTAGCAGGGATAGTCCTGATTAATCCTCTGATGTACTTTTCAGCTGCCTTTAAAATGTCACATTTTCTCAGTCCTCCTCCCTTTTTTTCCCCTCAGTTACTTAAAGTTCTAAAACTGAAATCAAAGTACAAAAGTAGCTTGTTTTTTAACTCAGTGCAGTGAGAGGAGAAAAATTAAAAATCCTTTCCCATTAGGCTCAGGGAAAAGAAAATTGATGCAGCTCCTCCTAGTTTGTGTGTTCTTCTTCATTAATAACTTTTGCCATATTTACCATACTCTGATGTTGCTTGGCCACATGTCACATTTTCATCTATGAAACATTGGATAGTAGGAATTTCATTCCACACCACATTCCCCAAAAAAAAAAAAAAAAAAAAGGTAATTATGTGATGTTGCCTGCCCCACTCCTTACTTCTAAGCAGGCAAGGTCTATAAAACCAAGGGTCTATTTTGCCCCCCCCCCCGCTTGTCCCCAAAGGGGTTTGTTTCCCCTCCTGCGTTATCAAACTCCATGCCATAAAAAATGTGAAAAATTCACTTCCATTAGGCTTTTGGGAGGAAAATTCTACTCTAAAACACACTGAGTGTGTCCTGTGTGCCTTGTTTTGGTGGGAAAATGCAGTTTGTTTTTTAAAGCTGCACTGTCAAATGTGGCAACAGGAGCTTCAGGGACTATAAAAACATATATGGTCTGCATGTGGTTTCCAGGCCTCCTGTTGCTCACCTCTGCCATAGATACTCTTACTGCTTTCACAGAACATTCACATACCACTTCTTTACACGTACAGCCCCAACAGTCAACCAACCCATCAGCAGTTCTGCCTACTGCTGCACTCCCTTCCCACCCACAGCACACACAGTCCCATAGGCCTCAAGAGCCTGTGCAATGGCAAATTTTAAAATTCCTCCCTAGTCGGATTATCATAAACATTTTTATAACCTCTAACAATGCAGCCAATATGAACTGAGAGGGTGCACTTCAGTGGAGTGAAGCCGCAAGGTTCCAACATGTTGAAAGCTCCAGAAAAACACTATTTGGGTACATCAATCCCTCTTAATGTTGATAAAGGCCCTTTTCTCACGGGGTTTTTTCTCCCCCGGGTTTGACCTTGATCGGGGGCCTTTTTCACCTTGGAGAGCATGTGGTCGCATTAAATTTTTGGGGTTTTTCACAACAATCAAAAACGGGGGGGCCCCCAAAACAGCATTTCCGCGCACTTTTCAAAAACCAGATAAAATGTGATCTTTTCCTCCAATCCGCGCCCGACGTTTCGTGAAAAAGCGGCGGGGCGTCCTACCCTGCGGGCGATCAAGGAGGGGGGGATCAAGGCGTGGCCAGCCGAAGCCACCCGGCCCCAGCAAGAGCGGGCGGCGCCATTTTCCCCAAAACCCCCTGAAGCGGCCGCGAGGAGGAAGGAGGAAGGGGAAAAGGGGCGAGGAACGGCGGCGAAAAAAGGAAGGTTGGTTTTTCCCTTGACTATCCTTTATCCGCGCGGCATTGTGAATTGCGGGTTTCCAGGGGCTTTTGTTTTCCCGAGGGTGCCCCGGGATGGGGCTTGGGCTGCCCTGCCCTGGAGACAACACTCGCTGAGTGCCTGGCCCTTTTCTCGCGGTTTTCCCCCGAAAAATTTTTGCCCCCCCCACTATCCCCCTTTACAACCCGTGAGGGGGCCCGCTGAGGTTTTAAAGACGGGGTCGAGGGGGGGGGGGCTGGCAAAATTTTCCAGGCCCCCCCCCGGGATAAAAAAAATTTTTTCCAAAATTTAAATTTTTTTTAAAACCCAAAACCCCAAATTTAGGGGTTGGGGGGAACCCCCCCCCGGGCCCCCCCAAAACCAAGGGCCCAAAAAATTCCCCCGCTGCTTTCCAAAAAAAAAAAACCCCCCAAGCCCCCAAAAACCCCAATTGGGGCCTTTTTTTTTTCCCCCCGGGGAAAACCTTTCTCCCCCCAAAGGGGGGTTTTTTTTTAAAATTTTTTTTAAAACTCCCCTTTTTTTTTTTTAAAGAAGGGGGGAAATTTTTTTTCCCCAATCAAGGGGAACCCCCCAAAATTCCCTTTAAAGGGGGGGGAAAACCCCCCAAACCCGGGGGCAAAAAAAAGGGGGGGGGCTCCCCCTTTGGGGGGGCCCCAAAAGGGGGGGGGCCCCCCCCCAAATTTCCCCAGGACCCCCCCCAACCCAAACCCCCGGCCCAAAAGGGGGGGGAGGGGGGGGCCCCGGGAAAAGGGGGGTTTTGACCCCCCCGGCCCCGGGGAAGGGTTTTCCAGGGGGGGCCCGGGGCCCCCCTTGGTTTGGGGCCCCGAAAACTCCTATCCCCCCCGGGGATTTTGGGGCCCCCCCTTTAAAAGGGGCCCGGGGTTTTTAAGCCCCAAAAAAGGGGGGGCCATTTTTTAATGGGCCCGGGAAAATTTTTTAAAAAGGTTTTGGGGAAACCAAGGGGATTTTTTGGTTTGCGACCAAAACCCCCCCGGGGAAACTGGGGGGGGAGGGACGCCCTTTTAAATTTTTTTTTTAAAAGGGGTCCCCAAAAATTTTTTTCCCAAAAAAAACTTTTTTTAAATCGGGAAAAAAAGGGAAAGGTTTTTTAAAATTTGGGGGGGCCCTTCCCCCGGGCCCCCCGGGGGGGGAAAGGGGGAAAGGGGCCCCAAAAAAACCCCCCCAAAGGGGTTTTTAGGGGGAAAAGGGGGGGGGGGAATTTTTTGGGGCAGCCCCCCCCGGGAGGAAACCCCCCCCTTGGGGGGGCGGGGGAAAATTTTCCCCCAAAAAATTCCCCCAAAAAAAAGGCCTTGTTTTTTTTTCCCGGGGGGAAGTTTTTCCCTTTTTGTTTTTTGGGGGCCCCCCTTTTTTCCCCCCCTTTTTTTTAGCCCCCCAAAGGATTTTAAGAAATCCCCACAAAAAGGGGCCCGGCCCTTTGCCCCCCCCCAAACAAGACCCGGGGAAAAGGGGTTTTTTGGGGGAATCCTTCCCCATTCCCGGGTTTTTGGTAAAAGGGGGGGGAAAAAAAAAGGGGAAGGGAGGGGGCCCCTTTTCCCCCCCCCCTTTTGAAAAAAAAACCCCATTCCCCCTTTCATTCCCAACCCAAAAGGGGGGGGGGTGTTTTTCCCCCCCCTTTTTCCAATTTACCCGGGGGGGGGAAGCCCCGGGGGGCCCCCCCCCCCCTTTTTGGGATTTAAAATTTCAAAATTTTTTCTTCAAATTTTTTCAAACAAAAACCAAAAAAAAACCCCCCCCCCGGGGCTTTAAAATTTACCCAAAACTTTTCCCCTGGGGGGGGCCCCCCCCCGTTTTTTTCCCCCCCCAAAAAAGGGGGGGGGGTTTTCTGCCCCAAAATTTAAAAAAAATTTTGGGGCCCCCCTTTTTTTAGGGAAATTTTTTAATGGGCCCCTTTGAAAAAAATTTCCCATTTTTTAAACCCTCCCTTTTTTTTAAAGGGGGGGGCATTTCCCCCTTTTTAAAAAAAATTACGGGGGCCCCATAAAAAACCCCCTTTTTCCCCGGGGGGTTTTTCCTTTTCCCGGGGGGTTTAACACCCTTTGGGGGGGTCCCTTTGGGGGGTTTTTCCCCCCCCCTTTGATCCCAAAAAAGGGGGTTTCCCCTTTGGGGTGAAGGGGAAAAAGGGGGAAACCCTAAGGGCCCCCATTATGGAAAACCCTAAAAACCC